>OZ024740.1:80741921-80749421 GCA_964016885.1 Eledone cirrhosa | reverse complement strand
AACAGTCTAAAAACCAATCTTCATGTCTTGTGTTCCTTTGTTACTGCCCCTTGTGCACTGGAGCTAGTGGCTTTAACCATAAATAACCGAAATCATGATGACCTCCAGCGGTCGATTGATGAGGAGTGACTGTACTGTTTCGTCCGTTTATCCGTAGTCTTCGCCCATTGATTCATTGTATGATCTTAGACATGAGCGAGAATTTTTGAATTGCTATGTATTTAACATTACACTGTTTCTTTTACTCATTTATATTCTTTGATCATAGACTTCACTTTCCGCGTTGTCTCCTGTTGTCTCATCTCTTTCTTATTCTCATTTACTCTCTCTCTCTCTCTCTCTCTCTCTCTATATATATATATATATATATATATATATATATCTCTCTCTCTCTCTCTGCCTGTCCTTCTCTCCCCCTCTCTCTCTCTCTCTCTCTGCCTCTTCCTGCTGTGTCTTACTATATATGATACATTTGAATTCATATATATATATGTATATGAATTTAGTTTTTAGATAGTGTATGTAGCTAGATAGTGAGGTGGAGTTGGCTAGACTATGCTTTTTGAACGAGTGAATGTGTGAATTATATCTGATTTTGAAGCAGTTAGAAGTGGAGCCTACATAGGTTTCTGAAGAGTTGCTAGTTGTGACGGTGCATGAGTATATGATATCCTTGGTTAGGCATTTTTTATCTAAAGGGCAGGTTCTATTAGCTCTACAGTTACAATTATCCTGGGTGTTAGTCTGCTGGTTATAATGCAGTACAGAAGTCCGGGTGGTAGCTATAGGATTTTGGACATTCGGGTTGTCGACCCCAGTGTTATTTCTTATACTATTGTTATTTCGATTATTACTGCCGTTATTATGGTTGCTTGCTATAGAGGTATTTAGAAGGTTTACCTCCTGTTGTGATTTCGTTTGTTGGAAATAAGAATTAATTTTACTTTTATTGCTGCTAGCTATGTGGTATGCTAAGTTAGGCGTCGTCGAGTATGAGATTTAAATAGTGTTTTTGTTTAAAAGGTTATGGTACTTGTGTCCTAGAGGTAAGTTTTTATCTAGTAGTGAGAAGAAAGCCCTAGGTATGTTGGTGGAGACATTTAGGTTGAAAGGAGGGTTGAAAAATGTATTATTTCTTCTTCTATTTTTGTTTTTAGTGTCTGGTGTGTTGTTTCTTCCTAAGGTACTACGGTAGTTTCCGTGGTAATGGTTACTTCTGGTGGCACCCTCCGCTTTAGTGTACGTGTGGTTGCTATTCATATTATTAGGTTTCCTCATGGACATATTGTGCGAGATGATGTTGTAGCTATGTGTTTTCTTAGGTAGTAACTCAATCTCCATATTATGGCCGGATCTAGCTAATGCTTGATTATAATATTGTGAGTTTTTGCTAAATATGTTTGCGTCATAGGATAGATTAGAGATTCTATTGGATACCCCCTTAGAGATATAGTTTAATATTGATCTAGGGTGATTAGACTTGGTATCCACGTAAATGAGTTTTTCGTTAGGCTTATGGAAAGGTGTATATATTTTTGAGTCTAGGTATAGTGTGGCGTCTAGGAAGTTAACATTTTTAGTGTTTTTGTCCATGGTGATACTAAGGTTAAAGTTTTTGAATGTCTTGTGCAATAGTTTTCTAGTTCTTTCTAAATTAAATTTTTTATATTCTATAAGTAGAAGTGCATCATCGCTGTATTTTTGATTGTATCTTTTAATATGAATGTAATTTCTAAGTGTGTACTGCCACACTAAATGCTATAATGAATGTTGACCCACAATATTTGCATATGTATCTGTATGTCTCTTGGCTGATAAGGAGGTCATATAAGTGTTCATTCAATAATAAATTGCTCCGAAGAATCCAAACCTCGGTTTGGAGGAAACAGTTGTAAGCATAACAATGTTTTGAACAGTTCTTTGATTCTTATAATTCATATAACTGCTCTGTAAATCATCTGATGTTTTTACATTGAGCTATTTATCTTACTGGTAATAAGGTAGTAATATATTACTGCCTACCACTGTTTAGGGTTTATAAAAATATATATAACTGCAAAAGATTTTTGTATTTGCATAACCATAAATAGTATAATTAATACTATATATATATATATGAATTCAAATGTATCATATATAATAAGACACAGCAGGAAAGAGGGAGAGAGAGAGCCACAGAGTTCTGGTTAGAAACAATTAATAACAAAATACAATTCCTCCATTCCCATTATGCCAAACCCATGACTTCCAAATATCTGATCCACCGAAACTCAGCTGTTTCGGATCACAGCAAAATCAATATACTGATTGCGGATTTAGTACGGGTGATTGGAAACGTGTCCCGCATGTGCAACCCCAAAGAACTAGAGAGACACATACAACACTTCATCCACCGTATACAGTTCTCTGGTTAAAATCAGAAACATAAAATCAGAATATATAGAGGAGCCAAAACCAAATGGGATAAATGGTAAATAATGAAACAAATGGGACCTGCCCCTTGTATAGGAGCAACATTTGGAATAGAATAGAAAGAACTAGGAATAAGCTTAATAGAATAAACTCATGGTATGTTAGCAATAAATACCAGAGTGTAATGTTCATCAATACAACGCCTAGAGGTGAATTAGCTTACAAATTTAGAAGGGCCCTAGATAAACTTAAACTAAATATTAAGATAGTAGAAAGACCAGGTATCTCCATAAAAACACTTATTACTAATACATACCCTTTTCAAAGACATCCCTGTATAGATAAGAAATGCATAACATGTAAACTAAGCCCCCATATTAACTGTAAAACTAGAAACATAGTATATAGCATAAGATGTACTGAAGGACGATGTAAAGTTAAGAATATAGTGTACATAGATGAGACAGCTCGTAGTATAGGAGAACGATTAAATGAAAACTGGCGAGAGCTTCAACATAGAAAAGATTCATCAGTACTCCACCAACATGGTAAAATATAACATAAGGGCAAATTAGAGAACATAGAAATAAAAATAAAATCTACACAGAAAAGAGGCAGTGTTTAAACAAATCACAGAGGAAATAAACATAAATGAAGTCCAACCAAAATTAAATAGAAAACATAAATGGAATAGCGACATCACAACTTACAATTAAGTACAAAATGAAAACACACACACATAGCACAAACAACCAACCAGTAACATGTAAATAAACAAATAAATATACAAATAAAAACTCACACAGACACCCGGATGTAACACATGCGCAAACTAAGCACACAACACACACAAAAACAAGATGGCGTAGGACAGGACAAAGAAGAGGCACAAAACAAAGAGACGAATCCCCGGTCACTGAAGAGGCCAGACAATGTGTGACGAAAGAAATTTGACAATATATGAACAACCGTCCGGTTATGGAACCAACCAACCAACCGGAAAGTTGTACATTTTTAAATGTATAATTTAATTTATAATAAATTGGAGTGAAAGCAACTGGTACGTGTTTTTATTATTGGCAACATGACCCTCCCAAAGTATAACAATATATATATATATATATATATATATATATATATATATATATATATATATATATATATATATATATATATATATAACGAAGGAAGTGTGGTAAGGAACCAGGTGGACCATAATGCACCAGAGTACATGATACTTTGAGTAGTAGAGTGGGTAATAGGAAAATAGTCAGAACCCCGACGGCAGAGCTTAAACCGTTTTGACAGCTATTTCTGGACTGCGATTTTTGTCCAGAAATATCTGTCGAAACTGCTTGAGCTCTGCCTTCGGGGTTATGACTCTTTTCTATATATATATATATATATATATATATATAAATGAAAGGTATAGAAATTGTTTTAGCGAGAAGCTAATAGTATTCTATAACATGTATGCGACTATGGCGTCAAGATGGGAAAAGTAGTTAACGTAAGATTTAGGAAAAATAATTCAAACTCATCTCAAAAGAGAATCAGGATACAAATTCATCCACAGAATTTAGTGAAATCCAGGGAAAAATCAATAGACCTTTAACTCATGATAAAATAAAGTTTAAAACACTTATCCTTCAATTTGGAATAACATCAAATGCTCTGTATAGCCTTAAAGACTATTTCATGAAAACTTTCAGTGGAGATGGTCACGGTTGGATTTATATATATATATATATATATATATATATAGGAAAAGAGTCTCTCTCTCTCTCTCTCTCTCTCTATATATATATATATATATATATATATATATATATATATATATATATATATATATATATATAGAGAGAGAGAGAGAGAGAGAGAGAGAGAGAGAGAGAGAGAGAGAGAGAAAATATATGACAAAATATGTAAACAAAATAGACATAAACTAGAAATGCTAAAATTAAGAACCTCGATGTATATACACAAATACAAATGGAAGAAGAGTGCATCAAGAACATGATAGGATATGTTTAAAAAATTAGGGAAATACGATCTTCATAACGCAGATTTCGTATCACTCGAGTGATTAGAGGAAAGGCAAAATTGTTCCGGAAATACGAAGCGGAATTTCAGACAACATACAATTAAGAAATACTTTCATGAAGAAAATTATCAAAGCAAAATCTTTACAGAACTAAATTTGAAAAGTAAAATGAATTAGCAAAGCAACATTTTTAGGGGAATGAGTTTGAAACATATATAGCCTTATAGAAATATACATAGCCTTATAGAAACATACAGCCTTATAGAAAAAACTTCTGAATTTCATTTGAAATGTTACCAGGATGCATGAAATTCTAAAGGAGTATTTCATAAAAACCACCATAGGAAGAAAGGCCTTCTTCAAAACAACAATACCTACATAAAAATCTTCTTTTAGATAAACACATAACAAAACAAGTGATTACAGTGCTGCGTAAATTAATTGTTTCTACTTGAGGTACAGCATTACTAACTTGAAAGAAGATATGTCAACGAAATCCACCCAAGTGCATACAAGTACTTTATTTTATCAACCCGAAAAGATAAAAAGCAGAGCTACTCTGGCGGGATTTGAAAGAATGTAAAGGGTCATTACTCTATGCCACAAAGAATGTTGTTTTGATTTCTACCGATGCTGCAAACCCACCACACTGATGCACAAAATAATACTCCTTATGCAGATAAACACAGAAATATCAGGGCATAATATGGCTTCAAAGCATGAAAATCATGGTAAATATATTATCGAAAGAAGTATTCAAATAAATATGAAGTACAGAAATTGACACTTATATCGAAACAATCAAACTTTCTTCAAATTAAACATGACATTACAGAATTCTCCCTTACATTTAGGTGAGGTGAATATTTTAAAATTATGTGATAATGATGACGACCCATTAGTTTAAAATAAAATGGTTGTCTAGCGAAAGGAAGGAAAGAATAAATCACTAGATAGTTACTTTGTAAACAGGAATTTTTCCATAAAAACCATTGAAAATCAAGATTTTTCCAAACAAGAATGGAGAAACCTAGATGTTTTACAAAAGACATTGAAATTACAATTAAGAGAACCGATACAGGTAGCGTTTATGTTTCTATAGATACAGATAATTGTAGAGAACTTGCATTCAAAATATTAGAAGACAGTAATTACTATGGAAAAGAACATGACAATGAATAATAAAAAAAATAATAATGGGAAATCTTCTAACACTACTAAATAAATATCACAAAGATTTAACCGCAAAAATCATTTCATTACATAAACTGCTTCAGATGAATCACTAGCATTTTTTATGACTTCCTCAAAATACATAAAAACAAAATAATGTTTGTGATACTTGTAATGCTTGTAAATACTCTGTGAAGAAATATATCAACTTACCAACATGATGATTAGAAATTGCTATCAATTAGAGCAGGTCCTGCTTGTATATTTCACCTCAAAGACTCTTCGCACTTGGCCTAAATAATGTAATGGAAGAAAACGGACAAAAGGTAGATATTAAAGCTCTAAGAAAAACAGAACATAAAACCAAGAAAAAGTGTTTACTACTTAGTTAACTGTAGTTAACCCCAGAAATTATTTACCACTTTTACAAACACCTACCTTTACGATATGAAGATCAAAACATGAAAAACCTTCTATTAAACCTGAAACAATCATTTAAATCCCGTGACTGTCATCAACTAATAAAATTGCATTTTAAACAAATAGGTACCTGAGCCAGACACCTCTTAAAATTTGACTTTGTCGTTAGACATACCCACTTAAACATAACATTGCATTTTTTTCTCTTCTTTTATTTTCTGACAATCCATTTCTGGCACAAAAATAACTTTAACTAATCACGTGAATGACATCACCCAATAAAACTTCATTTTGAACAAATAGCAATATGAACCACAGCAGAAACACAAACCCACCATATCAATTTTACTTTTGATAATCATAAAAACTGTGATACCGGTAAAGTAAATATTCTTAAAAGACTCCAGTTGCATTTTCAAATTATTTTCCTTATATTTTTACCTGTGTGGGACATTAAAAAAAAATTATTTTCTTATATATATATATATGTCTGTGTGCGTGTGTGTGTGGGGGGGGGTGTGTACAGTGGTAAGAAACTCTCAGGAGTGTTAGACACCAGAAAGTCTTCAGAGAAAAATCCCCCATTCAAGCAGGACTTTTGTCCTTTAGCTTCTATATATATACTGGCAGTAGCATTAAGACGGAGTTTAAGTATAATTGTTTCTACGTTAGGCACAAGGCCAGCAATTATCCAGTGTATTACTGGTACTTTATTTTATCGACCCCGTAAGGATGAAAGGCAAAGTTAACCTCGGCGGGATTTTAACTCAGAATGGCAAGGGCCGTAACTCTATGCGTCAAAGCATGGCGTCCGACCCTCTACCGATACTGCGTATAATGTTAGTGTCTTAGTGTTACTGTCAATTAATTATAACCAGCCAAGTCCGTACTGTATGAAAATGAGCATTTTCAGCCGGTGTCTATTTTCTGCATGCAGTTGAGAAATTCCAGCAAATGATCATCAGTTAAATCTACATAGACACTAGTCTATTTCCATGTCAGTACTCTTTGAGAGAATGTCACTGATAAAAGATCAATGAATATTGAAACTGCACTGTCTGATATTTACGACTGCAACTAACACTCTAAAATAAAGGAAAATATGTTGTTGTTTTTACAAAAAAGATTTCTTCTTTGATATGAAGGCTACCAATATATTTATCCTACATAAACATATAGCATATTCTTACATATACACCACTGTTATATATATGTGTGTGCGTGTGTGCGTGCGTGAGTGTGTGTGTGTGTGTGAACATAAAATTTATCTCTCTATCTTTCGTTTTCTCTATACATAGGTATGTACATATATATTCCGCCCGTCTGTCTCTTCAATCTTTCTAATTTCTTATTCTTTCTTCTGATGAAGGACTAGCGTCCGAAACGTTAATAGCCACTTCCTGCTACTTCAAGCGTTAACTTAATATATTCCTACCGATTTTGTTGTTATT
>OZ024740.1:80686921-80739421 GCA_964016885.1 Eledone cirrhosa | reverse complement strand
GTAATCTACGAATTGCACTGAGTTACCATTTATAGTGATAAGCAGTGTATTGTCTTGTAGTGTGGGGGAAGAGAAGGTGGTTAGCTAGAAAGCGATGTTATAGTTACGGGTTCGAATGTTAAGTTATTTTATAGTGAGAGAATTTAGCTTTTAGTTTGTGGTTGCAGTATAATGATCGTTCAATTCTATCGTTTAGTAGTTTGTTTTTGGATTTTAATATGTAAAAGAGTTCAAGGTTACATAAACTGCAGTACTTCAATCCACTCCGATATGCACTTGCGCTGGAAAGTATATCCCATTTTAAGGTGAACTGTTGGTTGCGTTCACGGAGTTGCCAGGTCTTGTTGGCGAGCGTGGTCACAAAACGGTGATTAGGATGTTTGATTGAGAATCGATGACGGTACCAGCGAGATTTAAACGAGGTGGTGGTAGATCCGATATAATACCATTTCTGGTCGTTCGATACAACCGTGCATTGGTAAACAATGTTGGACTTTAGGCATTCATTCTTCAATGGACATCGTGGGTAGCGGGTGTACCATGGATAGGTTGTGATAGCGGTACAGATGGATTGTGTAATACCCGTCTCCCATTTAGTGGTTGGGAGGCAGATATTACGTTCTGCCCATCTGTTACTAAAATGTTTTGTTTTGTAGAGTTGTTAAATTGCCTTAAGTTAAGTTTTTTTATGTATGCTTCAAGGTTTGGTGCCGTTCAGTATGATAGGCTTATAGTTTTAGAGTTCAGAATGTTGCTGTATTTATGGGAACTAGGGAAATGTTTGTTGATTAACTTAAAGAATGAAAGAGATAGATTTGTACTAATCGATAGTTTTGTAGAGATAGTTTTGTACTAATTTGTACCATTCTGCTCTGAGGATACAGTGGTCACAGCATTGGATATTTGAGTTCTGCAAATACTTGTAAATTTGTACATAGCATAACTAGGCTGTAGTACCACCGTGGAAACATTTGTAAGCACACGGAATAAATTACCTTTTTATGATGTCTACCTGTTATTATTCATTCTTTATATATATACATACATACATACATACATACATACATACATACATACATACATACATACATAAAGCCAGGTTGAATAACTGGTTATTCTTCTAACTATCCCTTCTGAAGACACCTTTTATTCTAATTCGTAGAGCTATCCGACTAAATACATAATTCATTTTACAAGGATTTGCTATAAACAGCATGGCTGAACACAACATCAACAAAAAAATTAAGAAAGTATCGAAGACAAATAACAAAGATGGTAATCAAACTTTATTCAGTTGTAGCTACAGAAGAAACCGAAATTATAAATCGCATTTCTCTTGGAGTTGCGAACTTAATATTGATTTATTTAATTGTTATGAAATGGCAAAAAACAATCCCTCCATTGGCTATATGATTAGAATGAAGCTACACTGGGACGAAATACACCCAGAGCTAAATTATTTCACAGCGAAACAATTACGCCAACAAGCGACGTTTGTTGAACGTAAAAATAAGATAAATATTATTAATTGTAAGTCCCCCACAACAAACATGGAATCAACAACACGTGCCACAGATCGCCATGCTACTAGACTTCCTAGCAGCCAGGTCGAACAGCGCCTTGAAACAACTATGCCTGCAAGAAACATGACACCACCTGTACCATCTAAGTCTACCTCGAATGCTGGGGAAAACACTATCGTTAATAATAATAATCGAAGAAATAATAATAATAATCGATAAATGTGACACCACGTATACCATCCGAGTCTACCTCGACTGTTGTGCAAAATACTATCGATAATGATAATCAAAAGTATAAACAATTGAAAATTTCCCTCAACGAAATCTTCCAGAGAGAAATTAACTCATGTATAAATATCTCTCTGGCTGAACGTGTTAAAATGACAATGGTGAATAAAAAACCAAATAATGAAATACTACGTGTTATTGACGAAATAGGGGATGAATATTTACGACGGATAAAAACCCCAACATTTTGGCAAATCAACGCCTGTTTATATGCCTTAGCAATGACAGTGAAGCATTATCTTGGTGATAGCAGAGATATTAACAAGAACAAAACACCACCAAAAATACCATCATATATAACTAAAATAGAAAAGAAAAAGGTCTGACCTACGTAAAAACATAGGACATGTGACAATGCTCCTTACATGCAAACAAACACACAAAAAAACTCACTCCTCACCAACAAAGAGTGAAAAATCAAATAGAGATGATGTTTGGTAACAGCAGAACCAGAACTCTCCAATATAAGCTGATCACCCTCAAACAAGAATTGAGAGCTGTTAGCGAAAAACGCCGATACCTGAAGAAGGTAGATGAGAGGAAAATGCTTAATAAAAGATTCAGACGAAACCAAACATCAGTCTATAGAGATATGAAGGACAAAATAATAAGTGTCACTTAGGCCCCATCCCAGAAAGACATAGATTCCTTTTGGAAAAAATATGGGGTGAAAAGAAGAATTTCAACCAAGATGCAGTGTGGCTAAGAGAAATTCGAAAGAACTATTGCTCCTACACTACAACAAAAACATACGAAATAAGTTAGGGTACCCTTGAGACTGTGATAGGAAAACTCCAAGATAAGAAAACACCAGGAAGAGACATGATTGTTGGCTACTGGTACAAAAAACTAATATTCTATCGGAGGTATCTTACTGACCTCTACCAACAAGTTCTGAGGGCGATACACTTATACCAGAATGGTTGACATTAGCACAGACGTTACTGGTCCCCAAGAACAAAGACACCCACTTTATTGTCAGAGCCATAGAGAGGTTGTCTTCTTCTTGGGCTACTATCCTAAGTCGGTTTCTAACATAGACACAAGACTCTCTCATTGGAATTTAAACAACATCAACTAGGTAGATATGTATGTATGCATGCATGTGTAGATATGGATGTTATTGTATGTGTGTATGTGTATGTTTTGAGTTATATGTGTGCATGTGTATATACTTTGTATCTGTACATGTGTATATGCAGTTATTAGATGCAACATTTTTGGAATGTTTTACATAATTTTACTGTTCCATTAATGGACTGTACTTGTAGTTTCCTAACTAGTTGTGTTCTTTCTGTTCCTGTGAAGCCTATCTTCTCACGATTTGTATTGAGGCAGTTACTAACATAATCCAATGCCCCAATAATCACAGGCATAAATCTGAATGTGTAATCAGGGTGGAGTATCTGCAGATTTCTCATCAGTTCTGCATAAATATTCTCCTTTTCACTAATCTTTGATATTATATTGGTATCTGCTGGGCAGCTAATTTCCACTACTGTGCATGTTTTCTTCTCCCTGTCCCATATCATAATATCTGGTCTGCTACGCCTGCATTGTATTGGGGTTTTTACTGGAACATTCCACCAGTACTCTTTCATATTATGTACATGGATGTCTTCCACATTGTTGTAGCTTTTAATGTGTTTATTATCGGGGCTATCTTTTTTACGAACTGCATTGTGCAATGTTTTGGCCACTACATTATACCTCATAGGTAGATAGTACCGCGATGACATCTTTGGACAGCTGCTGATGACATGGGTGATATCCTCGATGTTAGTTCTGCAAAGTCTGCACTTGTTATCACATCTAGGTGTTTTGCCTGCATCCCTATCTCTTTTGTGAATCAGGTATTTCGTTCTAATCTCCTGTTCTTGGATTGCAAAAGCGTATCCTTCAAAGTGGGAGCCAATATAGCGGTTGTTGGTTCAAGATAGACTACTTTCCTTATCTATACTACTCTCACTCTGGAGCTTCCTGGCAACATATCCATGCATGATTTTTTGCTTATAGGCATGCAGTTATTTATCCATGGATTCACTGCGATACTGCTGAGTGACATCCCTGGGTGTGAGATTTTGATTATCACACAGGCAATATCTCTCATGGAGTTCCTTCCCAACTCTCATGATCTTATCTGTTTCATGCAGATAGACTTGCTCGAGAAGCGGGCTCCTACGCTTCGAGGTTCGTAGATCGGATTTCGTCTATCGTCCAATTGAGTATTCCAAACGTTGGTGTTAGGACAGGTACAGCAAACACATTGTGAACCACTGTTTTGTTTTGCACAGAGAGTTCCGAGGACCAGATCTTTCTTAATCGGGTGTAGTATTCCCTGGTTAGGCATTCTTTATTACAGATACCATTATAGGATATGTTCTCATCTATCTCCAGGTATCTGTAGCAGTCCTCATTAGATATAGGTGAAACAGTTAGACCATTGATGACAATGTTGCTAGATTGGGTTGTTGTTTTTCCCCGCTTTACAGTCATGTATGAGCATTTATCTTTGCCAAACTCCATTCCTATATCCTTTGAGAACGTTGTAACGAGGTCAAGATTTTTCTTCATCCCATCCATGTTCTTGGCATATAGTTTCAGGTCGTCCACAAAGAAGTTATGGGTTAGGTTCGTATTTCTGTTCTCCTGTGAGCCAATGATGTATCCCTCAGATTTCTTGAGCAGAAAGGACAAGGGGTTTAATGACAAGATGAACAATATCACAGAGAGACTGTCCCCCTGAAATATACCCCTGCAATATTTTATTTTATCAGTGAAAATAGAGTCCTCCTTCTCTGTCTTTAACCTTAGGATAGTAGCCCCAAAATAAGACAGCCTCTCTATGGCTCTGACAATAATGTCTTGGACTTTAGCAAGTTGGAGGGCCTCTATCATCCAAGAGTGGGGAACAGAATTGAAAATTTCTTGTAGTCCAGCCAGACTGTAGTCATACTCCTCCTAAGTTGTCGCGCCTGCGACATCGCAGTTTTGTTGATTAGGAGTTGTTCAGCACATCCCCAAACCCTTTTCTTTCCAGTTGCCTGTTCATCTGTGATGA
Source organism: Eledone cirrhosa (assembly GCA_964016885.1). Classification (NCBI taxonomy): domain Eukaryota; kingdom Metazoa; phylum Mollusca; class Cephalopoda; order Octopoda; family Eledonidae; genus Eledone; species Eledone cirrhosa. The sequence continues at coordinate 80,734,549 of OZ024740.1, read as the reverse complement.
TGTTATTATTTTCACAGTGATCTTGGAGGAATAGGTCCAGGCAGGCTGTATACATCTTATACATCAGGTTCTGGCATGCAATGGGTCGGTAGTTTTTGCCAAGTGGGTGTCTTTGTTCTTGGGGACCAGTAACGTCTGTGCTAATGTCAACCATTCTGGTATAAGTGTATCTCCCTTAAGAACTTGTTGGCAGAGTCAGTAAGATACCTCCGATAGAATATTAGTTTTTTGTACCAGTAGCCGATAATCATGTCTCTTCCTGGTGTTTTCTTATCTTGGGGCTTTCCTATCACAGTCTCAAGGGTACCCTCACTTATTTCGTATGTTTTTGTTGTAGTGTAGGAGCAATAGTTCTTTCGAATTTCTCTTAGCCACACTGCATCTTGGTTGAAATTCTTCTTTTCACCCCATATTTTTCTCCAAAAGGAATCTATGTCTTTCTGGGATGGGGCCTCAGTGACACTTATTATTTTGTCCTTCATATCTCTATAGACTGATGTTTGGTTTCATCTGAATCTTTTATTAAGCATTTTGCTCTCATCTACCTTCTTCAGGTATCGGCGTTTTTCGCTAACAGCTCTCAATTCTTGTTTGAGGGTGATCAGCTTATATTGGAGAGTTCTGGTTCTGCTGTTACCAAACATCGTCTGTATTTTATTTTTCACTTTTTGTTGGTGAGGAGTGAGGTTTTTTGTGTTTGTTTGCATGTAAGGAGCATTGTCACATGTCCTATGTTTTTTCGTAAGTCAGCACTCTTTTTTTCTATTTTAGTTATATATGATGGTATTTTTGGTGGTGTTTTGTTCTTGTTAATATCTCTGCTATCACCAAGATAATGCTTCACTGTCATTGCTAAGGCATATAAACAGGCGTTGATTTGCCAAAATGTTGGGGTTTTTATCCGTCGTAAATATTCATCCCCTATTTCGTCAATAACACGTAGTATTTCATTATTTGGTTTTTTATTCACCATTGTCATTTTAACACGTTCAGCTAGAGAGATATTTATACATGAGTTAATTTCTCTCTGGAAGATTTCGTCTGAGGGAAATTTTCACTTGTTTATACTTTTGATTATCTTTATCGATAGTATTTTGCACAACAGTCGAGGTAGACTCGGATGGTATACGTGGTGTCACATTTATTCGATTATTATTATTATTTCTTCGATTATTATTATTAACGATAGTGTTTTCCCCAGCATTCGAGGTAGACTTAGATGTTACAGGTGGTGTCAAGTTTCTTACAGGCATAGTTGTTTCAAGGCGCTGTTCGACCTGGCTGCTAGGAAGTCTAGTAGCATGGCGATCTGTGGCACGTGTTGTTGATTCCATGTTTGTTGTGGGGGACTTACAATTAATAATATTTATCTTATTTTTACCTTCAACAAACGTCGCTTGTTGGCGTAATTGTTTCGCTGTGAAATAATTTAGCTCTGGGTGCATTTCGTCCCAGTGTAGCTTCATTCTAATCATATAGCCAATGGAGGGATTGTTTTTTACCATTTTATAACAATTAATGCGATTTATAATTTCGGTTTCTTCTGTAGCTACAACTGAATAAAGTTTGATTACCTTCTTTGTTATTTGTCTTCGATACTTCCTTAATTTGTTTGTTGATGTTGTGTTCAATCATGCTGTTTGTAGCAAATCCTTGTAAAATGAATTATGTATTTAGTCGGATATCTCTACGAATTAGAATAAAAGGTGTTTTCAGAATGGATAGTTAGAAGAATAACCAGTTATTCAACCTGGCTGTAGTTGTGGCATTACTGTGGGAGATAGTATTCATCTTAAATTTAATAAGTAGTCTCCCACGCCAAAATATGCGACTTATCGCGTTGACTGATGTATGTGTGTATGTATGTATGTATGTATGTATGTATGTATGTATGTATGTATGTATGTATGTATGTATGTATGTATGTATGTATGTATATGTATACACACATATATATATATATATATATATATATATTATATGTATTATATATATATATATGACGGTGGATTGGCAGTATCGGTAGAGAGTCGGACACCATGTCTTTAAGCATAGAGTTACGTCCCTTTATGAACTGAGTTCAAATTCCGCCGAGGTTAACTTTGCCTTTCATCCTTACGGGGTCGATAAAATAAAGTACCAGTAATGTACTGTATAATTGCTGGCCTTGTGCCAAAAGTAGAAACAATTATATATATATATATATATTTATATATATAACGGAGGATTTATGTTAAGGAACCAGATGGACCATAACGCACCAGAGTACTCAATACTTAGGGTAGTTGAGTGGGTAATAGGAGAAAGTATGACCCCGACGGCTGAGCTCAAGCCGTTTCGACGGCTATTTGTGGACTAAAGTAAGAGTTTTTTTTAGTCTGGTATTAATTTTTAATACTAAATTTTTAATACTAAATTTTTCAATTATACACATCTAGCAACTCATTCTGTGGCTTTGGCCGAAATATAGCAGCTGTGTTAGACTTTTTTTTCACTTCTCACTTTCCAATCTTACTTTCTTTTACATATTTCTCTCATTTTTTTTATTAGATTCTTTTTTATTATATTTTTTCTTTGTCTCCTAATCGCATTTGATTTACTATCTCTATAACGTCCCTTCTTCACTTTCTAAAGATACCATTTTTCGCCAACCTTCTCTGGCCTTTTCTTAGACATTCCTTTGAATTTGCCGTGTAGATTTCACCTTCTACGCTTGACCGGCTCTACCCACTCGCCTATCGTTCTACAGGCAAGTTCAGCCATCCCCACCCCGCACCCATTGCCATGATAGACTTTTCTGTGTCCTCTACCAATTTTGACCAATCCCCTTGACAACTACAATATTTCCATTTAAGGAAGTACCCTTGGAAAGTTCGGCTATTTATTTACCAGACTAAAAAAACTAGAAATAGCTGTCGAAACGGTTTGAGCCCTGCCGTCGGGTTCATACTTTTTCCTATTTATATTTATATATATATATATATATATATATATATATATATATATATATATATATATATATATATATATGTGTATGTGCGTGTGTACTTACATATATATATGTGTGTGTGTTTGTTTGTATGTGTACGTCAGTGTGGGTTTCTATGTGTATTTGTGCGTCTGAGGGGTGTGGGTGTATCGAAACAACATTAATGGTCTATGTCTTTAAGATGAAGCAAGAGGGGGAAACAAGCAAAACAAAAAATGAATTAAGAGAATAAATAAAAGCGAGGTGTACTTTAAATATATTCATATATCTATGTATATTTACTATCCGGAAACGAAGTAATATTTCTTGAAGTACTAAAAATGCTGATAGGTTATAAACATATAATAATTTCGTTAACTATAATATCTTCAACGTATTGAATGTAGGAAAACCAGCCAATTGTAAAGTCACTAAGACCAACAAAAATAACTTCCTATATATAAATTAGCTTGAACAAATTGATGTAAACAGTAAAATATCTATGTATACAGACCCGCACTCGCATGTACACAAGCGTACACACATGTATGTTCGCACAGTACATATATACATAAATACATACATACATAAATACATAAATATACACACACGCACACACACATGTATATATATATATATATATATATATATATATATGTGTGTGTGTGTGTGTGTGTGTGTGTGTGAGTATATATATGTATGTATATTCTAAATAGTAAGTCATGTTAGCGAAACTTTAGAAGAACAAGAATCACTATTTAGCCTTAATGAAATGAATTTTTAAACACTACTTCGCTATTGAGTACTGTTTCCTATCAGCTAGCAACTCCTATCCCGTGTTCACTCGGGGGTAACCACAGTAAGTAAGGTATTCAATACATAGCAGAGTATGAATATTTAATATAGAAAAGGCTTCTACAGGACTAGGACTGTTTCATTCGGGAGAAATCATCGGGGCTTCCTGATGATTTCTCCCGAATGAAACAGTTCTAGTCTAGAGCCTTTTCTATATTATATATATATATATATATATATGGCAATACCCCGTCCGTGGCATATCATTGAATGGAAGCTGCATGAGTAATTTTTGGTTCATGTTATTTATACATGTTATTTATACATGTCAGTTTTATTCATGCAACTTTCTGTACATGGAAAAGCTGTTACGTAACAGTTACTGTCGAAACACGTATAACAGCGATTATGTAGCAAATAAATTAGATAACCTACAGACTGCTACATATATATGTGTATGTGTGTGTGTGTGTTTGTGTGTGTGTGTGTGGCTGACTAAATACCCACGTTTGTTTCTCCCTCTTTTTTTTCTTATTTAACCCTGTCCTTTCCTCTTCTAACGCCTTTTTCTATTTATATTCTATTCTTAACCCTAACTTCTGATAGGACTAGTGTCCGATACGTTAAGTATATGTTGTACTATTTAAGCGTTATACTAATATATTTCTTCAATGTATGTCTGTCGTTTGGTTTATTATTTCTGTTTACCTTTTACATGGCTATTTAAATATATATATATGCGTGTGTGTGTGTGTGTGTGTGTGTGTGTGTGTGTGTGTGTGCGTGTGTGTGTGTGTGTGTGTGTGTGTGTGTGTGTGTGTGTGTGTGTGTGTGTGAGTGTGTGTGTGTGTGTGTGTGTGTGTGTGTGACTGTGTGTGTGTGGGGGGGGGATGTATGTATGTACGTATCTATATATGTATGTATTAAAAATGACGAACACGGATATATATTAGCATCATATTTTCAAGAGATTCCTTTTAGTTACTACAAAACGTTAACTTCTGTTTGTTTGTTTGCAAAATTGAAGATTTTAGAAGTTTGTTTGTATGCTTTATTATGAGATGTGTTGCCTTGTTTCTACTAATTATTAATTTAGAATAGCGCCCTCCGTATATTACTTTCGTTCAGTTGAATAACGATCTAGTGTTTTATGTGTTATACCAGTTGCGATATTGTTTATAATATTGGCTTGTGGTTTTAGAGAACATTTGCTTTGTTTTTGTTTTTTATTCCAGACACGGTCGTGGGCAGAGTCCTTCCAGAAGCTCCTGTCAGAAGCAACCGTCTCCAACTGATCCGGCTGGATTTCTAAGCGGAACTAGCCAAGCTCATGGATGTTAACCAACCGTCTTGTTAAGGTTGTACCCCAAGGTATCCTGTCCGTTGGTTTTGTCCCTAAAATCTGTCCAGCGATTCGTTCCTAAGACATTCTAAGCAGATGTCCATAATATCAGAGCTGCGATTTCTGAATTCGGTAGAAGTATAGGTTCTACCAGGAGATACACTCTGATCTCTGACCTATGTTATCTATCGAGTTGTTGTGCTTTGTCATGTCATATTCTTGGGGGATAATGATATAGAAGGTGACTTCAGGGAGGTTTTCGGAATGTTCAGGTTAAATTGTTGCATTAGTAATTATGTAGGATTAACATTTATTTAATATTATTGAATGCTGATTGTGTAGAGTATGTGTGGATTGAATAGTGTTAGTTTATTGAGTGACGATTGTACGAAATGAATGAGATATTTAGGAGACGTTCTAATGAGCTGAAATGGCTTTTGTACCACGAGCTTTGGAATGTATGTAATGTTGTGAGAACAGATATATTCTCTACACATCTTTGTTATAAATTGTTATTGGTACTGATTTTACCTTTACGGCATGTGTCCTACTTATTTCCATTTTAACATTATTTTATTTTGACAGTTTTCCTCCGATGTCTATCAGCGTTCAGATATTTTCTTGCCAGATCTCGATAATTATATCTGAATGGTTTGATTTTTTATCTCTATGTCAGTTTGGACAGGTCTGTCCCTAAAAATTAGATCGTGTGATTAGTACTCGTTTATACCATTTCTAATCTTTTTTCACTTCGATATGGCGGCATATTGTTCGTATCTGTAAATATATTTCGCAAAACTTCTCTTCTACTTGGTTCAAGGAAGTCGATTTCGCGGAGTCGTTGAACACGTGTATATTTTTTCAAGCACACTGCGTTCTGTGTTCAAATCCCCCCGAAGTACACTTTGCCTTTCATTCTTTCCGGGTTGATAAAAAAAAGTGCCAGCACACATCTACTACCACTTTCTCACCTTCCAGCTGTCACCCAGAAGGATTGCTCTGGTGTGTTGGTGTCTGCTAGTAACTGTTTGCTCACCTAAAGCCCTTAGCGATAGCAGGGTATATACTACCAAGTCATGCTTGATTGCAAGCAAAAACCGTAGTAATCACTTATCGCACTTGGTATTTTAGCACCTTTTTCATTATTTTATTTTGATAATTAGTTGTGGCTCTCGCAGATAAATTGAGGCACTCATTTCTTGCTATTAAACCAAAGCTGTTGTTTTTTCGCTCTTGTTCAGGACACACACACTCTCTCTCTCTCTCTCTCTCTCTCTCTCTCTCTCTCTCTCTCTCTCTCTCTCTCTCTCTCTCTATCTATCTCTATCTCTCTCTCTTTCTTTCTCTCTCTCTCTCTCTCTCTCTCTCTCTCTCTCTCTCTCTCTCTCTCTCTCTCTCTCTCTCTCTCTCTCTCTCTCTCTCTCTCTCTCTCTCTCTCTCTCTCTCTCTCTCTCTTCCTCTATCTATCCTTGCCTCACGCGCTCAAATAGTCTGTATTTAGCAGACAAAATTTGATCGTGTTACCGTTATAAGCCTTAGAATAGCCTGTATGCTTTGTTCATTTTTATTACATTTAGAACTCCAATTCTTATGGTTATTTTTGTTTTCATTTTCATATCCTTACATACTGTATATTTCAGTTGCTTGCAATTCGATAGATTTGTTTTCTTCCTTTCACCCAGTATGTTGGTCACAACGAAGCTGAATGTATATTAGCACGCATGGATCTACATTCCAATCCTTAATTCTAATACCTGGGCGCTTTGACTTCATTCCGTTGTCAGTTTTGATAGATACGCCTGAGATGATCTTACCAAATTCTCAATATATATATATATATATATATATATGATATTTGAAACCTGATTTCCGTTTAAGCGTTGATATATTGGTACAAATATCTGCCAACTCTATACTGCCTGTGTATACCTTCAAACTAGGCAGGTTCATGTTGATATGCCGGAGTTGATATGGTCAGAGGTCTCATTGTAATAGTTACATATTGTGTAATCGATGTTAGAATCTTCTTTAATTGTATTATTTTTGTTGTTTTTATGGTGAGGCATTCTGTTTCTGATTTTAAGCCCGTTCATTTGATTTATTATTGGCCTTCATTTTAGTTTGATCTGTCAAACCTTCCAGGATATTGGTTATGAACTGAGGTTCTTCATCTTTTTCAGCGATTTATTTTAGGATTCCACTTTGATTTTCCCGTTGTTTTTTTTTATGTTTCTGCTGTTTTGAAATGATTTGAATCTTTTATTTTAGTGTAATTCATTTCCTGTTTGTACTTTATCGTTTTCATACACATACACACACATCTCTCTCTTTCTTCATCTCTCTCCCTCCCTCTCTCTCCTTCTCTCAATATATATATATATATATATATATATATATTTATTAAAATAACAGATTAAAGTTTAAGCAAAGAATCGCTGCTTTCACCCTTAACGGGATCTTCTGAAACTAACAAAGTCAATCTGTAAACGCAGAACTGGATATTTCAAAAAACGTTGCAACCGGGTGAAGACAGGAAGACGATAGAGAATATTAGTCTACGACCTCTTTTATACCATAAACGTGGTTCTGTCTTTGCGCGTAATTGTTTTTCACCGCTCCTATTAATGACGTATTATTCGTTTTTTCCCGTTCTTTGCCAGCGAACGTTACCACAAACCAAAGTATCGTCTTCCTGTCTTCCTCCGGTTGCAACGTTTTTTGAAATATCCAGCTCTGCGTTTACAGATTGACTTTGTTAGTTTCAGAAGATCCCGTTAAGGGTGAAAGCAGCGATTCTTTGCTAAAACTTTAATCTGTTATTTTAATAAATATTTGCTCTACGGTTCTTATATATTTGATATATATTTTCCTTATCGAGCCCTCTTTGGATTTTAGTCTTCAATTTTATTATTATTACTATATATATATATATATATATATATATATATATATATATATATATATATATATATATATATATATATTATTCTGAATAATAATAAATGAAGACATTCTCATAATCAAAATATATGTTTTAATATATATATTTCGGTGCTGTTCTTTCAGTACGTCCTCGTCAGATAAAATTATATATGGTTATATATATATATATATTTCGTTTCTGAATTTCTTTAGCAAGATTCTTTATCTGAAACCGATGTGTTGAAACCGATACTGTTATACTTTGGGAGGGTCATGTTGCTAATAAGGAACACACGCAAAAGTTGCTTTCACTCCAATTTATTATAAATTAAATTATAAATATATAAAATGTGTTATATCCGGGTGTATGTTTGTGTTGTGTGCTTAGTTTGTGCATCAGTTACATCCGGGTGTCTGTGTGTGTTTTTATTTGATTATTTATTTGTTTATTTAAAAGTTACTGGTTGGTTGTTTGTTCTATGTGTGTGATTTCATTTTGTCCTTAATTGTAAGTTGTGATGTTGCTGTTCCATTTATGTTTTCTATTTAATTTTGGTTGGAATTCATTTATGTTTATTGCCACTGTGATTTGTCTAACATTGCCTCTTTTCTGTGTGTCGATTTTATTTTTATTTCTATGTTCTCTAATTTGCCCTTATGTTCTATTTTACCATGTTGGTGGATTACTGATGATTCTTTACTATCTTGAAGTTCTCGCCAGTGTTCATTTAATCGTTCTCCTATACTCCGAGCTGTCTCACCTATGTACACTATATTCTTATCTCTATATTGTCCTTCAGTACATCTTATGCTATATACTATGTTTCTAGTTTTACAGTTAATATGGGGGCTTAGTTTACAGATTATGCATTTCTTATCTATACAGGGAGGTCTTTGAAAAGGGTATGTATTACTAATAAGTGTTTTTATGGAGGTAGCTGGTCTTTCCACTATCTTAATATTTAGTTTAAGTTTATCTAGGGCCCTTCTAAATGTGTATGCTAATTCACCTCTAGGGGTTGTATGATGAACATTACACTCTGGTATTTATTGCTATCATACCATGAGTTTATTCTATTAACCTTATTCCTGGTTCTGTCTATTCTATTCCAAAATTTGCTCCTATACAAGGGGGAGGTCCCATTTGTTTCATTATTTACCATTTTTTCCCATTTGGTTCTGGCTCCTCTATATACTCTGATTTTATCTCTCTGGTTGTAACCAGAGAACTGCATACGGTGCATGAAGTGTTGTATGTGTCTCTCTAGTTCTTTGGGGTTGCACATGCGGGACACGTTTCCAATCACCCGTACTAAATCCGCAATCAGTATATTGATTTTGGTGTGGTCCGAAACAGCTGAGTTTCGGTGGATCAGATATTTGGAAGTCATGGGTTTGGCATAATGGGAATGGAGGATTTGATTTTTGTTATTAATGGTTTCTAACCAGAGCTCTGTGTCTAGTACAGGTAATCGATGGTTGAGGTGTTTGCTTGGGTAGTCTATAGTAACTCTAATTCTCTGGTGGATGGAGTTAGCTAATTGCCGGTTACGTTCCATGGTGTTTTTCTCTAATTCCTGACTGTTCTCTAATGGTAAAGTAGGGAATAAAGAAACAATACATAACTACAGTATAAAACGTAAAACCTCGTGGTGATTCGGTCGGCAACTAAAACGTCTACAACAACAACATCAACACCGACGGTGTCGACGGCGAGGATGGAGACGGTGGTAGTAGAGCTGTGAACGAGGCTAAGCTTACTTGAAGAATGCTGTGCAGCCCAGGGTAGTTGTTAGGTGGTGCCGTATAGCCATAAAGTCTAACTGATAAATCAAGCTATCTAGAGTATCAATTATCTGGTTACGGTGGAGAGACGTGAGAATCGAGCGACCGTGGCGGTGTTGGTCGCAGTGATATCCATATCCAGAACAAAAAACTCTATAATCGAGAGTAACTACTCCATCGCAGTCGCCACCTGCAACAACAATTACATATATACATATATATATATATATATATATATATATATATATATATATATATATATTTAGAGAGAGAGAGAGAGAGAGAGAGAGAGAGAGAGAGAGAGAGAGAGAGAGAGAGAGAGAGAGAGAGAGAGAGAGATATTGTACCCTTCCTTTCTACGGTTAGCTTTCCTCTTTGTTGTTACTTGTCTCACTCGCTTTACGCCTTTTAATTGTCCTAATAACTTAATTTAGTTATTATTGCACCAACGTGAGGTATATGATTTTTAATGCAATGAAATATCTATGATCGTTGGCAAATCACTGATGAGGGACTCATTTTATAACATGTTATCCATGTGCAATCTGCAGTATTCTTCTCCCCATTTTTTCATATATATATATATATATATATATATATAAAAATTCTGCCGAGCCGAGAACAGGCAGGGTAACACACTAAGCATGGAAGGATACACACATTAGCTGCTTTGCTTCTCGACAGAGCTGCTTTTCTAGAGAACGTGTCACAGGTGGCGGATAGCGATATGATGGTCTGTTGCAATATAAGCGGGCAGCTGCCGAAAGAAACAGTAGCCCCGGACCAATCAACACCGATCAGCTACTAGGACAAATGACGCAATGTGTGACACCTGCAGCTCCCAAGAAATTTTTCATAACCCAATGATGTAACTATGAAGAGGCAAATAAAGGCAACCTCTAAAACAAGCTAGTCTTTGCGCGAATAAAAATATCAATGTGGTGAGAGGCACGGAAAAAAGCCGTACTGCATCGTCCTTTGCTTGGGTTAACAAGGGACGCGTTCAGGTCTTAGGTTGAGTGGCCTATTTGAAAAATACATTTGATGTCACAAAACCTGGCGATGGGTCTGTAACATGCCCTGGGTGGCGTTTGATGGACTCACAAAGATTGTGTACCCCGAGACCACAAAGAAGATTTGGAAGGGAGAAAACCTTAACAATTGAAACCTGGAACATTACAACCCTTACAGGTAAGGAGCAGGAACTAGTGGAGGAGGATAGATGCTTCCGGTTAGATAAGGTCCGGATTTCCTCAATAAAGTCTCGTGGCTCTGGGACTATAGACTTGGATAGAGGAGGAATACTTCACTATTCAGGTGTGATGCCAGAAACGACTGCAGAAGTGGCAGTGTGCATACTCACAGTCCCTGGCAGTCAGAATGCGTTATGGGCTGGATCACATTAGAAGGGAGTATTTGCTCTTGAAGCTTAGGCTGAAACATAGTTCTCTGTGGGAAGTGCAAGTTTATTCACTATCTGCCAAATATTTACTAAGAAGTCCTCAACGACACCAGCTATGACGGCGTGTCAATGGTTCTTCTCTCATCAGATAGGTACAGCCATAGCATGTGGAGAAGTTCAAGTATCTCGGCGCCTTGTTCATGAGTGATGGAAGACAGGAGGCTGAATTAAATGCAAGAATTGCAGGAGCTGGTGCAGTAATGTGCTAGCTTCAGCCTCGGTAATCAAAAGAAGAGGGGTATGTGTAAAAGACAAACTCGCTATCTTCAATTCGGTATTCGTGTTAACCCTTGTCTGTGCTCATGAATCTTTGGTAATGACAAAGAATACGATCACGAATACAAGCAGCCGAAAACGGGTTCCTCCGAAGGGCTTTTGGAGTAAATTTACTCGATAGAGTGCGAAGCTTGGAGATCAAGAAGAAGAAGAAGAAGAAGAAGAAGAAGAAGAAGAAGAAGAAGAAGAAGAAGAAGAAGAAGAAGAAGAAGAATATTATTATTATTATTATTATTCTAGCTGTCTGCGGTTATTTTGTAATAATTTCAGTTTTACACGATAGCGTGTAGTGAAGTAAACCTTGAAACGGTTTCACTGATTTTGTTCCTATTTGAAAGCTTTTATAGCCGTTTCTAATGCAATACTGGGTGCAATTTCCGTGATTCTGATATTTACCTTAAAGTGCAATGGAATAAAAAAAGAACACTGATCAAGAATTATCACAATACACAGATTGCTACAGAACAATGACTGATGTGGTGAAATGTACGGTATTAATTATTCACAGACGCCATTGTCCAATTCTTTCTGTATTCAATGATAATTTACTCCGTTTCCTCTATTGTTTACAATGATCGACTATTATTATTATCATAAGGCCGTTGCCATTCTGAGTTCAAATTCCGCCGAGGTTAACTTTGCTTTACATCCTTACGGCGTCGATAAAATAAAGTACCAGTAATGTACTGGGTTATTGCTGGCCTTGTGCCAATAGTAGAAACAATTATTATCATACCCATTTATTTTAGGTTGACTAAATTTCAAACATTTACAGATATATATATATATATATATATATATATATATATATATATATATGAATGTATGTGTGTCTATCTGTGAGTGTGTGTGTCCGTGTGTGTGTCCGTGTGTGTGTCCGTGTGTGTCTGTGCGTGTGTGTGTCTGTCTTTGTGTGAAAGCATATGAACATGTGTGTGAAGGCGTATGCATATGTGTGTAAAGGTGCGTGCGTGTGTATGTGTGTTTGTATATTTATTCATTTCTTAAATCAACAAAGCCAAAATCTTAAATTGTCTTTTAGTATATAATATATTTTAATTTATCTCTTTAAATCAAATTACATTAAATAAAAAATAAATTCATATCAACTATTGTTAGGAAATTTATGTTTCCCCTTTTCTTTAATTACTAATTCAGTCACAAACACCTTATAGATATAGGTTTGCAAAATTTAAGTTCAAGATTCTTGTAGCTAAAACAACCTGAAAACATTAACAAAAATACTAGCGATAAAACACGAAAAGTCAACGAAAACATGATAATAAAGTATGACTGTAAGTAGTAGTGTGTAGATAGTTGACAATAATCCGTAGAGAGTATAAAAATACTAAAGTCCGACAATAAAGGCAACGAAAACAACATTGCAGCACGTAAAGGCAATATGATGTGATTCAAAGCATCATTTCAATTGAGTAATAATGAAACTTCTGACCGGAGTGCGTTAAATTTTCACAAAGTAAATTGCCAGAAAATTTTAGCATTGATCGTTATGTCTGAAAACACAGTTTTTTTTATTTCTAAATAAATTTTCTGAAATTTATGGCAATATTATTTTGTAATAATGTTCTATTGGAAAACTAATCATATAAGACAAATGATCAAGAAAGGAATATTAAATAGTAATCAAACTAAAATGAAATTCTCATGTTATAAAGTACAAAAAAGGAAGAAAATATTTAGTTTACTGAAATGCAAGATACTGTAGTATATACGACTACTTGTGTGGTAAGTCTAATATAATTTAAAAAATGAAAGTAAAGTAAAGAACTATATCATATTCGAGATATTAAATATTTGTGTATTATTATTTCGATCGGGTGTGAAAATACGTGTTTGTTCAACAGAGTAACCCAAAGTTTATTATGAATGATAGATAGTTACTCTGATCAAGTTACTTGACAGACGTGTTCAGCTCTGAAATAGATGGGTTGTTTTTATGTAAACCTTTATCAGCTTCTTAAGAATAATAATGTATATAGAGATTTGGAAATATATATATATGTGTGTGTGTGCGTGTGTGTGTGTGTGTGTGTGTGTGTGGTATGTATGTGGGTTGTGTGTAGGTGGGGGTGCGCGTGTGTGGGTTGTGTGTAGGTGGGGGTGCGCGTGTGTGTGTGACTGCACGTGACTGTGAGTGTGTGTGTGTGTATATACATACATACGTACATACATACATACATACATACATACATACATAAAATCACTGCATTAATCCACCAAAGCATTTAATGTGTCCATTAACCAAACTAAAGTGGCAGCATGCCAAAGTCCTGGAGAGAAAATAGCTTTTACCTCACTTGAAAATGTTAATGGATAAAATAGATCTATAAAGATGTTTTTATAAAAACTTTAGGAAAATGTCCTTTCTTTTGTCAGTGATTGTATATAGCCATTAATGCTGGGCAATACTTTCTATCGGGGTAAACTTTACCTAAAAAAACAGTCCTTTTTCTTCGTCTAAGAAGTTGCTACTTTATTTTCTTCGGAGAATGAAACAACGAAATAATAAGATAGAGAGTGCGCTTCAGCAATTTTGTAGTCGAGATTCACATGACTTTATTTTAATGAAGAATGTTAAATCAATCTCTACTGAAACATAGCACAGATATTGTATAGACAGTCATATTCGTGTGATAACCTCTGGTAGATTTCTACGTTCTGATATACACCCCTTGAAACACCTGGTGATGCTAACAGGTAATTTAATTAAAATATGGGTTCTATTTTCAATGCTACTCGAGCTTTTACATGTAATGCTAATTCCAGTATTTTTTAAAATCTGAACATATTGGGAAACAGACATGGAATATTTTATCTCTTGTCCTTAAACACTGTGTATGCTGTAGTAAATACCTATATTGGATATTTAAAGAATTAACCATACCCATCCTCTTAGCACCCCTTGAGTAATTTTTAGATTTTTTTGTCTTTAGGTGTATACAAAAGTGTTTTTTCTTTCGTGAATTTGTAGGTAAGTACACTGATTGTAGTGTTTCAGTTTGTTAATGTGGGTTTTAGTATGATATTTGGGTTGTTATTTTATTAAACAAGGAATGTTTACGTAGCAGGGACAGGAATTCGTGTGCTATATTAGTTTCTGTTCTCATGCTGTAGTTGTATGTTCTCTTTCGTATATTGACTATTTTATAGGGCATGTTCCGCATTTTGTGTCTTCTTACTTGATGCATATGCCTCAATGTCATTATATTAGGATATGCTTCGATTAAATATGTCCTTTATAGATATATTTATATTGACTACGAGGTGATTTACGATGCCATGTTGCAAGAGCTATATCGTCACTTGTCTTTGTATATGGGAGTACTAACCTGCAATGAAATCTAACGCAGCTACAATCCTGATGATTCTAAGATTAGTGTCGAAAGATATACTAAGAGGATGATTGTGCTAAATTCTTTAAATATCCAATCTTGTCTATGCTTCTCTCGTACTGGTTGTGGATGAATGTTTCTTAGATTTGCGAAGGTTTCGGTATCTACATTCAAGATAAACTTACGAAACAGTAAAATTTTTCTAACACTTTTATAAAACGAGCTAATATATTTCTTCAACATGTATAGCCAAGTTCAGGAAACATCTAATTAGCATTTCATTAATCATATAAAGTTAAGGATTTGCTCCAAATTGACATAATGAATACGGACGAATGTCACACTTCTTATTTTGATTCATCTCTTATTTTGAGGATTTGTGTCCATGTATCTACATAAGATGTATTCGACTGAAATAAACAGTACACGTGATTTTAAAGTATCGATATCATACTCTGATCTCAAAAGTTCAGGGTAGAATTGATTAAACTGAGTGAACTGTTACTGACCCTATTAAGATGAAATAAAATCAAAATCGACCCCGAAGAGATTTGAATTAAGTACACAACAGAATGTAACAAAATAATGTAAGTTATTTATTTACTTTAGAAACTACTGATGCTTTCAATTTAATGTTGTCTTAAAGCTAATAGCATTAACTTTTATAACAATCACACTGCGGAGTGCCAAACATTTGTTGAAAAACTATTGTAAAGAACTACTGACACAAAAATGCATTCAATTGATATAAGATTCATTTAATTACCATTTGTTTCGATCGAAACATCCTATATCTCTTTGCAATGATGTTTTCTTAAATAATGATCATATAAAAATATATTCAGGGAAAAATGGAAAGCACTACTTCACTTATAAAAGGAGTGTATTGAGTGTCTGTATTAACTTTGTTCTATTCATGTTAAAATATATTTACTTCCTTTTTTGGTTACTTCATACATTTTAACTTACCATCTACTTCACATACGTGAGTTTTACAGAAGGCAACTTGTCTCATCCATTTCCAAATTGTATAATTTGTTTCTTCCAATAATTTAGTTCTATGTTCGAAAACAAATCGTCTTGAAATTTTTATTCTTGATACTTTTTCCTTGACGCGATTGGAGGTTCCACTTTTTCATGGTTATATTAACCGTTGGCAAGTGTTTTATATTCATATTTGTAAAGTGTGAGTTTTTCTTGTTCATTCTTTTATTGGTTTCGTATAAATGAACAATCTATGTCATAGCTCTTTAAGACATTTCTAGGGCAATGATATCGACAAGGTTATCTTTCCCAGTGGACGGCTATACGTTGACAGATGCAGGGAAGAAGTGCACAATAAGCGGTGGAATTGGAAAATCGGTAATCTGTCTAGGTTGCCTCTGTTGATTTTATTACAAACCAGAATTATTCGTTTAATTTGCATATTGAGACTCCAACCTATTTTATAAGGTATGGGATTTCTAGTAATGTACCTTTTTATCATGTATAATGATTGTTAATATATAGAGAGAAAATTTATTGTCGCAGGAATACTACTACCTTTAAAAAAAAATTTCGCTGGAGATTCCCAGGGGTTGGGCTGCATATCTCTTCGTTTAGCTTCGATGGATTGCCTCAAGCTCCGTGGTTAGTTTGATAATATGGGAGCAGTAGTTCAGTCGGCTTAGGACAAATGTCCTCCATAGTACAATATAGTCTCTCAATCTCTTGTCCGGAAAGTCCTCAAGATCAAGCCATCGAGCCGTCTGCACATTGTCGCCACCATCATAATGTTTAAAGAAAAAGATACATCGTTGCTCATGTCTATCCCCTGGTCTCATATCGATTTCGACACAGGGATTTCAATCCTTCCTCGTCCCGTGCAACTGTGTTGAACTGTCTATATGTTTGCAGGTTGGTATTGTAGAGGTTGAAAATTCACAGCATTAAACTGCATGTTGTTTTCCTCAGCCCATTTGTAAATGGCATGCCGATCTTGTTGTAAAAGAGCAGCATCAGCCGGGTTTTTGATTGCCTGTGCTACTTTTGTGTCATCATCATAGCTAGTGAAGGATGGATGTTGTATGTACTACAGAGGGCATGTATGACAGAGCCACCAAAAACAGTAGTGGTACCAAATCTGTGCCCCGGGGCACGCCACTTGTTATTGATGTTTCCTTTGAGAGGGATTCTTTGGCTGCAACAATCTTGATTCTGTCAATGAAGAAGTCATACAGCCACTCACCTAGTTTTCCAGTTATGCCGAATCTGTGTGGTTTGTGGCATATCATTCCGTGGTCGATATATATATATATGTATGTATGTATATATATGTATGTATGTATATATATGTATGTATATATGTATGTATTTAGGTATATATATATGTATGTATGTATATATATATATCTATATATATGTATATATACATATATATATATATATATGTATATATTCATATACAGTATATGTATATATATATGTATGTGTGTGTGTGTATATATTATATATATATATATATATACACATAGAGAGAGAGGGAGAAAAATAGACAGAGAGAGGAAGGGAGAGAGAGAGAGGGAGAGAGAGAGGAAGAGAGAGAGAGAGAGAGAGAGAGAGAGAGAGAGAGAGAGAGAGAGAGAGAGAGAGAGAGAGAGAGAGAGAGAGAGAGAGAGAGAGAGAGAGAAATAGACAGAAACCGAAAGTGAGAGAAGTGACTTCTACAGGACCAGAAATGTTTCATTCGTATGAAATCATCAGGAATATCAAATCAGACATTTCAGATGAAATCATACAAATGAAACAGTTCTAGTCCTGTAGATGTCACCTCTATCTAAGATAAAATATGTCTATATACTCTACCAATGTATTTAGTACATTTGGTAACTGTGGTTACCTCTCGACACAACCCGGGAATGTACACACACATACAAATACATACACACACACCCGCACGCACACATATATTCACACGCACGCATACACACACAGACAAACACACCCGCACACACGCACACACACACACACACACACACACACACACACACACACACACACACACACACACACACACACACACACATATATATATATATATATATATATATATATATATATATACATATATATATATGGGTGTGTGAGTGTGTGAGTGTGTGTGTGTGTGTGAATGTGTGTGTGATACATTACTATTGCCGCGACTAGTTCTATTTCCTTTCTAAAGGAATGTGTATAATATTTAAATGTAACCCAAACTGTCAGCGTATTCTTATATATCGTATTCTGTATTCTCTCATTCCCTTTTTCACTCATGCTTTCCTTTATCGATTCTTTTCATCACCCTATAACTACAAACCCTCAAAGACGCCTATTTCGTTTACATTGAATAACATCGCAAATACACTTCTCCAGAAAACATTCGATTTGCATCCATTATTATCGTCATTGATTCATGATATTACATTTTATATGATTAATGTACATAGAAAAAATATGTTTTTCAAATGTAGATTTAAACAAGAAAGATGGAGTGTTTACTGTGAAATATCTTTAGTTTAAAATTGAGTCTGTCTATTTTGGTTGACGATACTACTTTGAATGGAGCTAAAATGCATTGAAAATCAAAATC
The DNA here is from genome assembly GCA_964016885.1 of Eledone cirrhosa. NCBI lineage: Eukaryota > Metazoa > Mollusca > Cephalopoda > Octopoda > Eledonidae > Eledone > Eledone cirrhosa. The sequence continues at coordinate 80,716,036 of OZ024740.1, read as the reverse complement.
AAATTTTCCTAAACAACTAAACAAATACTTGATAGATTATTTAAGGGATCTAGTGACTTTTCTTGGTTTTTGGCGTTTTTTTTTCAGATTTTGGGGTTTCACTTTTGGATGTAATATTTCCGATTATAATAACTGGTATCCTTATTTAAACTACAATTTAACATGCTACAATGGTCTAAAACTGAGTCATCATTTTGCTTATTGAAATTAAAATCACTTTATAACGTCGGCGGCCAGTCTAAAGAAGGAGGCCCGCGAGATGTGGGGGCTGTTGCAGTGGGTGTTGCTGGCCATTGGCCGCAGGAATGCTTTTGCTGTATTGTCCGTGGGGCACAGCTCCTTTACCGCCACGCCCAATGCCCAGAGTCCAATCATCCTCCCCTCCCACTCCCCATTCTTCTGTGACACCAGAGCCCTTGCCGTTCCCTCTCTTTTACGTGTTTTTTATTTTTCTCTTTTTTCTTTATATTTTACTAATTTACATTCCATTCTTCTCAAATCTAAATTTTCTGGTTTTCTTTTTCTATTAAACTGTATTTACATGATATATTCCATAAATAAAATTACCCTTTGGTTTTTTTTTTATTAAAATAGCAATTTATAAAATAAAAATCCACTGGGACACATAATCTCCTCCAAATTACATCGATCAAACAAAATTATTCCAGCCGATATAGATGTCGTCCGTCTCAGCTAAAACAAACAAATGATATGTAAGGATAACTCGGACTGCGTTGTTGATATAAGGATCAATATGGGCTACGGTGACTCATCCATATAATATATAATATCTGTATATGCGTTTCTGTCAGTGTGTGTGGTGGGTAATCTATTGAGAGATCTATATGTTTCAATGTATATGTGAGTAGAGTGTATTTGTTTTTGATTTGGTTTTTGCGTATAAAAATGTGTATTTGTGTTTGTAGGAAGATGTACTTTTTTACAGCAGTATGTAATTCTGTATTCTAGTGTATGTTTGTGTATAGAATTTAAACAGAGCACAACCATTTCTATTGTGTGTTTATACGTGTGTAGATGTATATGTCTGTGGGTACATACGTGTATTTGTGGTGCTAGTGGTAGGATAATGATGGGAAAGTCATTTAAACTCATATCAGCTCTGATCACGTAGATCTCTACTCAAAGAATATTGGAAACGTGCCCACCCCATCTTATGATATTTTTTGAGATACCAGTACACCTAGAACCAGGCACAGTACCAGATCCAGTATATCTAAAACCGGACAATCTATCTTGCATCATATTATCTGATATGCCCTTCCTTTCTTTATCATGGTAGGGTATTATTTGAGAAGGATTTCGTTGCTATGTCTAGCAGTTTGATCGACCAACTAGAGGCTCTCTCTTGACTCGATACATCTGTTATTTTTTTTTATACTGACTGATTGTTGACTGACTGATTGTTGACTGACTAAAAGGATGGACTGCTGATCAAAATCTTTTAAGGATCAGATAGTTACGATTGATCTTCGTTAGTTTGTCAGTTCAGAATAAAGAACATTATGTAGCGAATTATAAGGGCGGTGGATTGGCAGTATTGGTAGAGGGTCGGACGCCATGCTTTGACGCATAGAGTTACGGCCCTTGCCATTCTGAGTTCAAATCCCGCCGAGGTTAACTTTGCCTTTCATCCTTACGGGGTCGATAAAATAAAGTACCAGTAATACACTTGGTAATTGCTGGCCTTGTGCCTAACGTAGAAACAATTATGTAGCGAATTATGCTTTCATTTATTTTAAAAGACTATCAAATTACTTAGACGTCTCAAATTGAAAACCTAAATTTTCCAAGAAAAACCGATAACTAACGTAATTCTATTGAAATAAATTGCTTGAAATACGTTAAAACTAACTATAGAATTTTCTAATTTCCATTTATACACTCATTATTTTATTTATTTGTTGCTTCCAGTGCAGCCAACTTATCCACTGCACATTTAGCCTGTTATTACTTCTTAGCAAATTAGGTGTAATCATTTTGCTTATTTCTTAGAAACGGGTGCAATAATATTTCGCCAATATTAGATATTTGCTTTTAAAAATTTGGAATGTGTGAGGCTTTCTTTCATTTTTATTTATTGAGATGGTGGTTAGGAAAAAGTCCTTGTATTTGTGTGTTTCGAGAACTCAATAAGAGCGATAAGATCAAGGCGGTTAACGTTTCTTAAAGGCTGTTACAATTCGATAACTTTGGAATTACTTATTGGGATGGGGAATACCAGAGGACCAAACATCCGAAAATAAAAGACTAGACTTCATATTGATTGCGGTGCGTGAGTTGAACTTATTATAAGTGAGGGGAGGAAAACAATTTAGTGAATGCAAAAGGCCTGGATGTAGTTGGCATTAAATCAACCGATTCCGTGGAGCAGGAAACCTTTTAGTAGATGTAGAAAAACCTGAATAATTGACAGACAGAAGAGACAACATATGTTGATATGTTTTGGTGACGGTTTACATTTCAATACCCTTTTTATCATAGCTATAAATGGAAGGTTATTCATAGATTTTAGATGTGGAGTATAGTAGTATCAACAATTATCTTCTCCAACACTTTATTACTCTGGAATTCCTTAACCCTATATATATCTTCCTTGTAGATTATAATCTTCAGCTGTTACAACTAAATATTGATTGCATTAAGCTCATCCTTTTATCTTTAAGGATAGTCTAAAAATACTATGTGTACCTCTTCCATCAGATAATGCGATTAGTAATCAATTTATCTTTCCGACTAGTGTTAACTAAAGCTGATTGACTGCTGAAATAAACAAAACAAAATGTTCCTCAGGCCTATCAAAAGCCATTTTCTTAATATAACCGTTACAATTATTCTTTCTTGTAATTATATGTCTATTTGTATACTAAATTATCTTCGTAAGAATATTTTACAGCAAAATTGAAATTTCATTAAAATAGAGCAATGCAAATATGAAAAAACATATTTACGCAAGGCACCCAAGGTAGCTTTCTAGACATCATTTTTACTAAATGAGAAATCAGCGGTTAGATTTTTAATGTAAATGATATTAGATGTAATAGTCAGAAATGTTAGAGCGACTGGTGAATTATCTGTGAAACATATGCCTGTTTTCTTTACATGTGTATAAAGAAAACATAAGCACGATTAAAAAATATGACGATGAGTGGTTTAAGTAGTTTATAGTTACTAATATCCCTTTTTTTTCGCCTTTTCCAAGACAAAGACGAATCCAGAACATTTTCAGATTCACATTAATAATTATGAAGAAATGTTAATTAAACTTTTATAACAGGATGGATTTTAAACACATATTCTAAAGGGAAATTTATTTTAATAAATGCAGAGTGACGATGCTCAAGTAAATTAATCTATTGTAACGTAAGGACCCAGTGAAACATTTCAGGAATCGAAATCATGCCCCAAAATATCAAGACGGAAGCCCTCCCTTTTTACAATATATCAGAAGACAGCACATATTGTGTACTGTTGTTTGAATGGTTAATCTACACCTTAGCCATAATTGAACAGAACTATACTCAAAGTTATTCTAACCTTGACCATATCATCTAACATCAAGTTATAACATATCTAAAATTACATCATAATTTTTTAAGACGGAGATTTCAAAAGTATTTGCTTAATATTTCAACTAGATCATCTGTCTCAAAGATGATCAAGATGAAGCATACACAGAGAGGTAAGTAAAGGCATGTATTTTTCAATGTAAGAATATAGAACAAACAAACGTCGGCTGAAACGTCCATAGGCTGACCAAAATACTCTCATGGAATGTGACCAAATGATGTTTATTTTTCAACATAGTCCCCCTTACGGCCCATACATATCTTCCATCGATCTTGCAGCGCTTGGATTCCATTCGTGAAGAAGCTTTCATCATGCTGATAAAAAGAAGTCATCAATAGCAGACATGACATCATTGTGATAGTGGTTCCCATGACATCATTGTGATAGTGGTCTTTACTGTTGGGATCAAATCAATTTTCCTGGGCAGTTGGTTTTGATAGATTTTTGTAACTGCCTCAGCATGTTGGCAGAGTACTCTCCATTGATGGTGTGGTTCTTTTGAAGATAGTCAATAAAAAAATGTCATTACAACAAACTGTGGCTATCAGCTTCCTTGCAGGTTGATCGACCTTGGCGTTTTTTGAAGGGATGTTTCCAATGCATCAGTTGTCTCTTTGTCTCTTTGTTCCTGGGTTAGGAAGCGTTCGGGGAAACCAGCTTATTGTGCCTCAAACAATGTCAGATTTACCGTGATATCAGAAGACATAGCACCCATCGAGCATAAACCTTCAACATGCTGTTCATTGTGCAGAATATTCTAAAGTCTCTCACGAGATATACTTACAGCATTGACTATTTGATTTATAGTCAATTGCCTGTCATCTATCATCATGTAACAACATTTTTCCTCCCAGTTAAGAATTCATTTTTGATTCTCTTAAATGATATATGATGGGTGCAGGCATAACTCTGGGATTATGAATTTCCCTTCACAGCTATCAGATTCCATGTTAGATTTCATTAAGTATTATTTAATGTAATAATGTATGGCGGTGGATTAGTAGTATCGGTAGACGGTCGGACGCCATGCTTTCCAGCATAGTTACGTCCCTTTACGATCTGAGTTCAAATCCCGCCGAGGTTGACTTTGCCTTTCATCCTTTCGGGGTCGATAAAATAAAGTACCAGTAATGCACCAGAGTAATTGCTGGCCTTGTGCCTAAAGTAGAAACAATTATTTAATGTAATAAATTGCTTTCTATAATAGCCTAGGGCTGAAACATATATTGTTTGCAATGACACGATCTTTGTCAGAAACTGCCGGAGCACATCATTGACATTTTATTTATCTCCATTCTTGAGCGTGAAACAAATAAGACTTTGTGGTTTTGCATCTCAGTTCTTGTCTAGTTTATTCTTCAATGATATATATATATGCATGTGTGTGTGTGTGTGTGTGTGTATTTGTGTGTGTGTGTGTATGTGTGTATATGTGTTTCTGTGTGCGTGTGTGTGCCTGCATGTGTATGTGTCTGTGTATGTGTGCAGCAGACGTAAGTGTATGCATATATTCATGTAAATGGCTACAAATTCCTTTTGGCACGTTCACACTACCTGAAGGTAATTCCACATGAAGTATAACTCATGTGGATTCGATCCATTTGATAACTAGCGAGGTTCAAGAGCAGTGAATACAATATTCGAGGCAGAACTCCAGCACGACTACCATCTAGTTATTAAAAACGCGGTAAATTAATATTTATACAGGATCCCTAGCCACACATATTATGGTTCCCTGGCGTTTGTTTGGCGACTTCACTCAGGTTTTTCTTATATAGGTTGGTGGAAAGACCAGCATGGCATTGAAGGCGCATGACTTAGTGGTTAGAGCATTGGGCTTGCAATCGAACCGGGTGATGTGTTGTTTCCTTGAGCAAGACACTTTATTTCACGTTGCTCCAGTTTACTTAGCTATGTAGAAATGTGATGATAGGACTGGGGTCCCTATCATTAAATCACACAAGACACCTCATGCGAGATATACCTTGGAGGAGGCCAGCTAAACTTGCATAGTTGTGAGCTGTCACATACACACACACACACACACAAGACCAGCATCTAAATACGAAAAGGTTACTCCAGTTGCTTTGGCCCCACTTGGTCACGAATGACCATGGTTTTGTACCTAGAAAGTTTCCCTCTGAGGCCCAGCCTGGGCAAGGTTTGTTTTATGGAAGACCAGCAGTCACCCATGCATACCAGCCTCTCCTCTTCACGCCACCGATGTTGTCCAAGGGAAAGGCAATGGCCGATACAGCTTGGCGCCAGTGACGTCGCAACTCATTTCTACAGCTGAGTAAACTGGAGCAACGTGAAATAAAGTGTCTTGCTCACGAAGAGAACACATCACCCGGTCCGAGAATCGAACTCACAACCTCTCAATTGCAAGCCCAATGCTCTAACCACTAAGCCATGCGCCTTCACTCCAGTAAATGCGACAAAATTACTATACTCTAACAGAGAAATATATACTCAAGTAGTCAAAGGTGTTTTTTTTCTGGTCCGACTATAAATGAACGAATATGTTTGACGAGACATGACTACAAGTAATAATTGTGAATTGATTAAATCATATTCAAATACTAATAAAATTTATTCTGTAAACGTTACAGGATTACATTTTGTTGTTATATGGCGCCATGTTTGTCTATTGTAATACTTTGTATGAACTCATAAAAAATGATACGACACATGTATATGTACATATATAAATATATATATATATATATATATATATATATATATATATATATATATATATATATATATATATATATATATATATATATATATATATGTGTGTGTGTGTGTGTGTGTGTGTGTGTGTGTGTGTGTGTGTGTGTGTGTGTGTGTACAGTATATATATATATATATATATATAGTATACTAGGGAAAGGATCAGGGGTGTATAACACTCCACTTATCCAGCAGGCAGTATAAGGTTAGCTCAATGTCTGAGGACAGAGCCGTGATATAATAAATAACAAAGAACGCCTATAGCATATGCATATCTTTACTTGCTAACATTGTTTCATCCGCACTATAAGTGGGACTCATCAGAGCATAAAGGTTAATTACATACCATACAAGCAATAACAAATCCAAGACATTGAAGAATGAAAAATAATAATAGACGATAAAGGATATTAAGGAAGTAAAAGTAAAAATAAAGATAAGAATAAAAATAAAAATAAAAATAAAAATAAAAATAAAAATAAGAATAAGATAATAAAATAAACAATGAAAAATAAGCAATGAAAAATAAGGGGTGCTATCAGTCACAGTTGGGCGGGGTGCTGTCAACATATAGTTACATACAAGCATACACATGGATAAAAGAACAGACAAGAGTAGATAAGATAGATGGGATTAGGTAAGAGTAGGTAAAAAATAGGTGAAAAACAGACTTATAATATATATAAGAAAATATAAAGAAATACATAACAAACTTACATATAAAATATAAAATATACAGATAATAGTGATACAGGGTAAGGAATGAGATAAAATAATATAAAATTAAAATTAAAATTATATAAAATAGAACATAATATAATATAATCGTAAAATAAGATAAAATAAGGTAAACTAAAATCAAATAACATAGACTAAATTAAAATAATATAATATAAGATATAATTAAATGTATAATTAAATGTAATTAAATGTAATTAAATAAATAAATAAATAAATAAATAAATAAAAATTAAATAAATAAATAAAATTTAAATTAAAATTTAAATTTAAATTTAAATAAATAAATAAATAAATAAATGGAGTTAAATAAGTAAATAAATAAAATTAGATAACATATCAGGGGCCCACGAAGGCACTAAGTGTCACAGTCACCAGTATCACTTGACCATTGCAAGGCAATGGAGGCGTCCCAGGTTGGGCAGTCTCAAAAGTTCACTCGAAAGTCACTTTCGAGTGAACTTTTGAGACTGCCCAACCTGGGACGCCTCCATTGCCTTGCAATGGTCAAGTGATACTGGTGACTGTGACACCTAGTGCCTTCGTGGGCCCCTGATGTTTTCAAGAAATATATTTTAAAAAAATGGTCAAGTGATACACATAACTGTGACACTTAGTGCCTTCGTGGGCCCCTGATATATTCAAGAGATATATTCTAAAAAAATATATATCTTATCTCAATTTACTTTATTTCATTTTATTTTATTTTATTTCATTTCATGTTATCTAATTTTATTTATTTACTTATTTAACTCCATTTATTTATTTATTTATTTATTTATTTAAATTTAAATTTAAATTTAAATTTTAATTTTATTTATTTATTTAATTTTTATTTATTTATTTATTTATTTATTTATTTATTTAATTACATTTAATTACATTTAATTATACATTTAATTATATCTTATATTATATTATTTTAATTTAGTCTATGTTATTTGATTTTAGTTTACCTTATTTTATCTTATTTTACGATTATATTATATTATGTTCTATTTTATATAATTTTAATTTTAATTTTATTTTTATTTTATCTCATTCCTTACCCTGTATCACTATTATCTGTATATTTTATATTTTATATGTAAGTTTGTTATGTATTTCTTTATATTTTCTTATATATATTATAAGTCTGTTTTTCACCTATTTTTTACCTACTCTTACCTAATCCCATCTATCTTATCTACTCTTGTCTGTTCTCTTATCCATGTGTATGCTTGTATGTAACTATATGTTGACAGCACCCCGCCCAACTGTGACTGATAGCACCCCTTATTTTTCATTGCTTATTTTTCATTGTTTATTTTATTATCTTATTCTTATTTTTATTTTTATTTTTATTTTTATTTTTATTTTTATTTTTATTTTTATTTTTATTTTTATTTTTATTTTTATTTTTATTTTTATTTTTATTTTTATTTTTATTTTTATTTTTATTTTTATTTTTATTTTTATTTTTATTTTTATTTTTATTTTTATTTTTATTTTTATTTTTATTTTTATTTTTATTCTTATCTTTATTTTTACTTTTACTTCCTTAATATCCTTTATTATTATTTTTCATTCTTCAATGTCTTGGATTTGTTATTGCTTGTATGGTATGTAATTAACCTTTATGCTCTGATGAGTCCCACTTATAGTGCGGATGAAACAATGTTAGCAAGTAAAGATATGCATATGCTATAGGCGTTCTTTGTTATTTATTATATTATATATATATATATATATATATATATAATATATATATAAATATATGTATCTAGGTATCTATGTACATATGTATGTGTGTCACTGTGAGTATGCGTGTATTGTGTATGTGTCTGTGTTTGTATACATGAAAACTTTTAGATATGTATATATATGTGTGTATGTGTGTATGTGTGTGTATGAGTGTGAGTGTGTGTATGTATATATATATAGAGAGAAACACAAAGCAGGCTTTGTTTACAAACGGGGTAGCGAGTTTGAAAATTAGGTAGTAACATGTGCTTACGCCATATTTGACTAAATAGAAATAGTCTTTTAGCTGGGATTTTAAAACACTCTTTGAATGGAAAAAAAGGATGAGTATTTACATACATGGGACACGAACCCATATCTTCTAATTGAATGGAAGGAAGCATGGGTGGCGTGTTGGTGTAATGGTAACATTGGTCTGGCAAAGCAAAGAAGAAGGTTCGTATCCCGTATGTCAATACTCATTCTTTTTTTTCCATTCAGAGGTTTTTTTTTAAATCCCAACTAACAGACTAATTCTATTTAGTCAAATACGGCGTAAGCGCGCGCACACACACACACACACATATATATATATATATATATATATGTATATGCTTGGTTTTGTGGGGAAGTGTTCCGAAAATATTAAACATTCGCTGAATTATAGGTTCATATATGGAGTCGATATATTATTTGTTATTGAAAGGAACTCTTTACTTCAAAGCTTTTCCGACATTTTTTCGATGGGCCTGTAACGTCGGGGAAACTTCGAAGTAAATAGTCATTATTAATAAAAAGTATTTTGTATATGTATGTATGTATGTATGCATGTATGTATGGACAAAAAGGATGAGTATTTACATACATGGGACACGAACACATATCTTCTAATTGAATGGAAGGAAGCATGGGTGGCGTGTTGGTGTAATGGTAACATTGGTCTGGCAAAGCAAAGAAGAGGGTTCGTATCCCGTACGTCAATACTCATTCATACATATGTACATATATACCTACATACATACATACATATACACAATGGTGCTACTGGTAACATGTAGGCCAGTACAACCTGTCTCATGGTCGGGTCGTTGGCGACTAAACTGGCAACCCCACCAAGGTTTCTTGGTGAGGAGGGTGACTTTGGACATCCTTCAGGACTAAAAACAAAACCTGTCAAAGGGCAAAGGAGCTCTTAAGAGTCAATGGCCATCCAAAATCACCGGGAGAGATGACCCCTTAGCCTTTATCAAGGCAGAATTCTAGGAGAAGGAAAACTCTGATATAACACCTGCAACCCTGATGGTATCCAATGATGTTGACTTGTTCTTCTTTTTGGTAAATATCATCTTGGTTAAGAGAGTGGGACTGGCTTTGTGCAGTGCCTTTGCTCACTATAAAAGCTTCACGGCACAGGCATTGCTTTATATCTGGAGATCTCTCTGCACTTGTCGTCACATGGTACCATGGGCCCAGCACTATGTGTCAATAATTGTCACAAGTGTAGTGTTTGTACCAGAGTTTCCAAGTCGCTGGCTGGACTAAAAAGTCACACTCGTTCAGTGCATCAGTAGGGGTTCTCCTACATGGATATAAAGTAGTGGCCGTACTCGAAAACGAGTTGGCAGCCACCATGTATGTATGTATGTATGTATGTATGTATGTATGTATGTATGTATGTATGTATTTATGTATGGCTGTGCGTATGTGTGGTGTGTTTGTGGAGTCGTGTGTGTTTGTGTGTGTGTTTGAGTATATGTGTCTGTCTGTGTCTCGACATTTATCAAACAGTAAGATAATTGAAGAAGTTAGAAACATAGTGTGAAAAAAGATTGTGTTAATTAAAGCTGTGTTAAATTAAGCTAAACTAGAATATAGTGTAATGGTGCAATCAGAAAGAGAAGATAATCGTGTTATTTTGAAGGATGGTCATGGAGAATAATTGTAGATAATATAGACTCCACTATATAAAGATCTGGTATGGATTGTATAGGTAAATATAGGTTATCGATATTAATACAATAATCACTTAGATAAATAAAACAATAAATATAGACAGATAAAATGGTGATAAATCAGTGACGATGATAAAAAGATTGATTGAATTTTGATGAGCAAAAAGGGGATAATTAGGATCTTAGACGAATTGTTATAAGAAAGGTTGGACATTATAAGTAAATACTTTCGCTTGCGTCACCTATAAGTAGGCTATTCTAACGCCGAATCAGCAAAAGTGACGGAATGTATGTTACATTAACATTAAGTATTACATTCATATGAAATGAGTAAGAAATCTAAGCCAAGTCAATATAAGGAAATGGGAGTGACAATCATATAGATATTATCTACAGAAAATGAAATTATATAACACAAAATTTACGAAGTATTCTTGCTAAATGTGTTATATCAATAGAAGTTGTAGATAAGTTTATACCAAAGCAAATTATTAACGACAGATATATTCATTGTAAATAGTTAAACCTGAATTCTATAAGGTCTATAAATATAGGGATGGATATAAAGGTTACGTTAGGTTTCATGATATCCTGAAAAAAACCACTTAATGCAATATGTATAAAGAGAATCCTAAATTGTACAGAAAAAGTTATAGATGTGAAAATAGAATAAGATGGATGATATAGTAAAATAATGCTTTCTTTATTATTTTTTATTTATTTATTCTTGATGATATAGTAAAATAATAGACAGATAAAGGACACGCATGGTGCCTCAAACTAAGTGACACATAAAAAATCGAAATAAATGTGTACCCGATTAGTTATATTAATCAGGCTAATATAGCAGAAAGTCTGAGAAATGAAAAGAGCAAAATGATAAAAACAATAAACAGTAGAGTGGAAAGATTTACGCTGACTGCGAAAGAATTTAATTGGTTGAAAATATTTAAATATTCTAAACGCTATGTTGATACAGGAAGCGGCCCCTTTCTATCGTGAATTGAGAGTTTGATTGTTAGCAAAAACATATTGTTAAATTCCTTGTAGAACGCATATTAAAAGATTTCTTATTTTCAGTATCTCTCTTGTTAAGGCTCATGAACGTTTATATTTGTAAATTTTACACACGTTTCCAAAATCTAGAAGTTAATCCAAATATATTGATGTGATGACAAGCAGATTGTTCATGTATATGAAGACGATTGCGCGGAGATATAACCAGATTATCCTCCTAGACGATCACTCTGTCTGTTGCAGACTGAGCATCAACATGAGATATTCTTCTTCACTATGTTCGATCACCAACAGCAGAGTTTAAATAGAAAAGGTCAAGTCCAATCCATAAGTTAACATTATCAAACCAGCGTTTTGGCTGTTGACCCTTGCTTCTCTTACCGGCTAACTTTCCTTCTAGGCATAACTTACTAACACTACAAGTTGATCTTTTCATATGACTATACAGTTTAATCACTCTTGACTTGATAACTGTTGTGTTTGGTTAAAGCTTGGTAAAGTTGAGTAGCTCATTGATAGAGATGTGGTAGCTGAGTCGTTTGTAAGACATAAGTTTCATGATTTTATTCTGGAATGTAGAGAGCTTCTGAAGTGACCTTGTCGTCCTGTTAACACAATCAAGATCATATAACACAAATGATAGGATGTAACTATCAAGGATCTTAGCCTTCAACTGATAAGAAACTCTTTGTTCTTGTTAAAGGCTGCCCAACCCATAGCGATGCGGTACAGCATAACGGCCATTCCATTGATGTCTAATGATAGCTTGTGACCTAGATATAAAAACTCCGCAAATATAGATATAAACATATATAGTCTATCAAATGTTTTCATCACACACCTGTGACATCATCACTGGTACTATTACCAGTGTATTGTAATGTCTATTCTATTTTTTTTATTTATTGATTTATTTATTTATTTATTTATTTATTTATTTATTTATTTATTTATTTATTTATTCTTGTCTCCGGGCATGAGTTTGCGCATCCGTTTGTGGATGTGTTTTCTATTTGGTGTGTGTTCGTGTCTGAATCTGTGTGTTTGTATTCTATCTTTGATCACTTATTCTGTGTCTGTGTATGGTTGTTGTTATTCCATTCATTTTTTTCTGTTCAACTTTGGTTTTCTTAGTTCTATTTCAGTTTCTTCTCTCATTTGTCTACCTGTTGAGTCATTTCTATGTTTAGATATTATTTTAATTTCAATGTTGTCTATATTACCATCATGTCTTCGTCTGGCGTGTTCATATTGTACTGAACGGTTTTTTTTGTCCTTTTAGTTCCCTCCAGTGTTGGTCTATTCTTTCTCCTATGCTTCGAGCTGTCTCACCTATGTATGTCGTTGTCATATTTCTGCAAGTACCCTCTATACATCTTATGTTATAGACTACATTTCTATTTTTACAATTTATTTGTGGATTTATTCTAGATATAACACATTTCTCATTAGTACAGTTGGTTTTCTTAAAAAGGTAAGCTTTCTTGATTAGGGATTTTATGATAGTTCCTGGCTTTTCTAACAATTTAATCTTTAAATGCATCTTTCTTAGGGCTTTTCTAAATTGGTCAGCTAATTCACTTCCAGGGGGTTGCATCCATGAACATGACACTCTGGTGTATCTGGTTGTCGTACCATGAAGTGGCTTTCCCTATCTTATGTTTAGTCATATCTATGCTATCCCATGATTTGCTCCTGTACATTGAGCAAATCATTTTCATGTCCATCTCTATGATGGTTATATATTTCTCCGTGGCTCCTCTGTACATGTGCATATGTATATATGTGTGTGTGTATATGTATATATATGTGTGTACGTATGTATACTTACATTTATGTATTAGCTGTGCTAGGCGAGAAATAAAATTCTAATTTTATTTTTATATATATAATCATAAATACGAAATCTTGTGCATGCCTCCGCATGACTCCGTATCGTTGATAACTGGATTTGGGCAGACATAGCCGTGCATACAAATATCTCCCCGTCCTCTCTCTCTCTCTCTCTCTATATATATATATATATATATATATATATATATATATATATATAGACAACAAACAGGCAGATATATAGTTTATTTTAAGTAAATATGCAACCAAATTAAATACTTCGTAACGAGTTTGTATCGTTTTCCCGTTAGGAAATAAACTGTGTCTATCATTTATAAGCTGTTCGCTACGTCCTGAATAGAGGCTATGAAGTAGCCAAGCGTTGATAAAAACACTATTTTATTAGAAAATCTGTTTGAATAGGAATATCAAATCTAATCAAAATTGCTGTGCTAGGTTGTTTCAATCATTCCCCTGCTTATTAGTGGTTTTTTGTATCTCATCTTTCCTTAATAAACATCTAATATATATATATATATATATATACTGTTATACTTTGGGAGGGTCATGTTGCCAATAAGAAACACACGCACCAGTTGCTTTCACTTCAATTTATTATATATTTATAAATTTATAAATTTACAAATCTACAAACTTATAAATTTCTGGTTGGTTGGTTGGTTCCACAACCAGATAGTGTGTTTCTTATTGGCAACATGACCATCCCAAAGTATAACAATATCGGTTTCAACACACGATTTCAGATAAAGAATCTTGCTAAACAAATTCAGAAACGAAATATATATATATATATATTCATATACGGGATAACAAATTATTGTTATAGGTAGTCCACTTAGATGTAGTCCAGTTAGGGTACTCCGAGTAGTGGATAGTATTAAGGCTTGGCTAAATTTGACTCAACAACACGTTTCCATAGAAGAGTGACATAGTTTGCGATACAATAAGGGCTTTATTCACATTGCTTACAATTGTTTCTCTGCTTTTGCGTCAATCGATCACCAATACTTTGTTATAACCAGTCAATTCATCAGAGCATGCGAGAATGACAGAAATACATAGGCATGGCTTCTATATATAGTAGTGGCACTAAATCAGAACAATAATAATAATACTAACAATACCAACAATACTTGAATAAATTAGCTAGACCGTAAATAGTTAAAATAATCACAACATCAATCTAAGTAAGACATAGAATATACTGATGACTTTAGCATGTAAAACGAACTGATACGAAGCAGATGTATGAAATTGACTAATGATTTCATCCGTAGAGTCCGATGGAAGGCGTACCAGTTCGACAAAGAACCAGCTATCAACACAAGAGAATTTTCTATGGAGATTTACGGATTCAAATCGTGCAAAAACCCTCCAAACAACCGCACGTTCGATGCCTTCGAGCTGGACCTTATGAATATGATAAGTGGAACTAAATTCAAAAAAAGAACACACCACAACAAATTACAAAATGACATCAATACACTACTAAGAAAACTAAAAGCCACCAACGGTATCATAGTAAAGGCAGACAAAACATCAAACGTATATTCTATGGACCTTAACACATACAATAATTGCATTCAGCGTGAATTACCCCAAAAATATAAAAAAAACAAATGAATCCACACTCACCAGCATTAACAAGGAGGGTCTTGGGATAGTAAATAAACTCGGAATATTCGATAGAACCGACTCTCTAACACCATACAACCAAACATTTAACCTTAAGGATCACAAAAATAAATTTAAACCAAATCCTAGTATCAGATTAATATGCCCATCTAAGTCGGATATAGGTAAAATTAGCAAGAATATTCTAGATAGCGTAATCGCACAAATAAAGGGAAAACTAGAAATCAGTTTATGGGGTAACGCTAACGAGACGATTGAATGGTTCCGTAAAATAGGAAATAGAGAAACATGTAACTTCATACAATTCGACATAAACGACTACTACGCGTCCATATCCCCAGCCACCCTAGATAAAGCGCTTATATTTGCCCAAAATAACTCCGATCTTACCCCTGATGAAATTGAAATAATAATAATATGTCTGTACGTATACATACTTACATTTAAGTATCAGCCGTACTGAGTGAGAAATAAAATTTCATTTTTTCCATTTATCGTTTTCGGTGCGCCCGGCCGATTAACTCACTCGATATGCAAATTAAGCTGCTCAGCCGTTAATATGCATAAGGAAAGTATATACTTTCAAGCGTTCAATCATCTGACAGGAAGGTATACAGTGCTGATGACAGCTAAGAAGCTCGAAACTAGTTCGTCGTTCCTTTGTCAGTGTTGAACAAAATGGCAACGATGGTTGCCGAACACACTGTATGGCATAATGTGTGCATGTATGTATATGCATACTGCTGTACGTCTATATACATATATGTATGTACGTATACATACTTACATATATATATATATATATATATATTGGTAAACGGAAAAAAAAATGCTGAAAAATTGTTCCCAGTGAAAAATAGTTTAATTAGGAATAAGTAGAAATTAGTAATAGTATTGGTTAGTATTCAGTTTTGGTTTTACGTTTTACCGGTTGCGCATTTCTAATGTTTTTCAAAAATAATTTTGAGATAGAGCGCCCGTGATGTTTGCTCTAATCTGATTAGTTTTGGAAATTCTACCTGTTTTATGTGAAAAAAGTGGCTCCAGATGTAATAAAATAAGTTTCGCGCCAATTCGTGTTGCAAAAATTCTTTTTGTCAAACAATTTTGATTGGTCGGTAGAGGTCATGTGAATGTTAAAAATTGATTTTGCGCCAAATGTAGGTTTGCGTCGCCTGATTGAGAAGTCACTGAAAAATAAGTCTTTCAAAACAAATATGTGTGTGTGTGTGTGTGTATGTGTGTGTGTGTGTGTGTGTATGTGTGTGTGTGTGTGTGTGTGTGTGTAGTAGTAGTAGTAGTAAAGAGGTTCGTTGTTGTGATAATGGTCAGTAGGGATGTGTGTGCGGACCACAGCCTGTTGACAGTTCAAATGCCTATTAAGACAAGTGTGTGTGTGTGTGTGTGTGTGTGTGTGTAGCAGAGTAATTTGTGGTAGAGGGATGGTCAATAGGAATGTGTCTGTACGTGTGTGGGGGATATTTTAACATGTTAAAAGATATTTTTCAGCTCATGTCTTATACGGAGAAGTGTGTATGTGTGTGTGTATGTTTATGTCTCTTTGTATGTTAATGTACGCATGTGTATGTGTGTGTGTGTATATATATGTGTGTGTGTATATATGTGTGTGTGTGAGAATGTGTGTGTGTGTGGGTGGGTGGACCAGTATTTTTGTGATACTGGTAAAAATGGTGTACATTATTCGATATTTTCAGTAAAAACGATTCTCTCAATAGAACATCAAAAACCTTAATAATAAAAGGTGTGAATTGATATATAGTATTGGCATAATACCAAGGTGTGTGTGAGTGTCCAGATTGTACGTACTGCAAGGGGAATCCATTAGGCCTTGCCGTATCGTAATACTTGTGTACAAATATGTATGTGCCCATCAGTGTGCAATGCATGTGTGCGTTTATGTATGTGTGTGTGTCGGCACGTTTATATCTATTCATTTACATATATATATATATATATATATATATAGTTTAGCGAGGTTTTTTATATGAAATTGTGTGTCGAAACAAATATTGTTATACTTGGGGAGGGTCATATTTGTGTAATATTGCCAGAATAAATAACAGAACACACTCACTGTTTGGTTGGTTTTCGCTTCTCACTGTCTTTTATATCTGCAATCTAGCTTACTCGGTCCTCAATGTTGCCATTGACTGACCGACGGTCAAAAATAATACAGATACAATATAGACACAAACACATGTATATAGTTTACATGTAAACTATATATATGTGTTTGTGTCTATATTGTATCTGTATTATTTTTGACCGTCGGTCAGTCAATGGCAACATTGACGACCGAGTAAGTTAGATTGCAGACATAAAAGACAGCGAGAAGCGAAAACCAACCAAACAGTGAGTGTGTTCTGTTATTAATTCTGGCAATATTACACAAATATGACCCTCCCCAAGTATAACAATATATATATATATATATTTAATTTATTTTAAATTTTTAAATCTAAAAATAAAGTAGGATCATTTTGAAGGTGTATATGACTATTAAAAATTAAAAAGAGTTCTGTAAGTGGAATTTTGGCGATGATTGCAAGAAGAAAATAATTCTGTTCTGACATTAATAGAGTTTTGACAGTTAATTATATTAAAAATTTCTTCGATGCACAATTTACAGAATCTTGATAAAGTCGCATTCGGTATGCAGGTGCTTACGATATCGTTCTCCAAGATATTGAATAGTCTATATTGTTGTCTTTTTAATCACAGATTAGATGTGAAAGTGAAGGAGAAGATTTTTATCAGATCTCTGATTATGGTTATTCCAGCGTTCTTTAAATCTTGTTGAAGTGGCACCAACATAGTTAAATATTTTGTCGCTAGTTTTAACTGTGCATTTACAAACTATGTTTTTGTCTAAACAATTATTTTGTAAAGAGCAGTTTGATTTGATTCTACTGTTACGTTTACTAGTTATTGTTGTTTTAATTTATAATATACCCATACACCTTCAAAATGATCCTACTTTTTTTTTTATTTAAATTTAAATTTTTTAATATTTTTAATAT
The DNA here is from genome assembly GCA_964016885.1 of Eledone cirrhosa. NCBI lineage: Eukaryota > Metazoa > Mollusca > Cephalopoda > Octopoda > Eledonidae > Eledone > Eledone cirrhosa. The sequence continues at coordinate 80,697,753 of OZ024740.1, read as the reverse complement.
TTTTAATATTTTTAATATTTTTTATATTTTTAAATATTTTTTTAATGTTTTTAATATTTCAAACATTTTTTAATACCTCTAATATTTATAATATTTTTAATATATATATTTAATATTTTAATTTCCTAAATTATTTTAATTCTGACATTATTTTTAATTCCTACATTATTTTTGTAAGGACACCCATATAAAGATATTTTTAGATGTAGATTGATAATCTTTAAATCACATTCTGAATATTTATCTTCTTTACATTTTTCCACTCTCTTTTTTTATTCAAACATTCACACATCTTTCGACTAAAATAACGGATCTCACACAAAATAATATATAATTTTCTCTAATTTAATGATTAACAAACAAAATTGGAGTTATCTTTCCTTTCTCAATCGTGCAAACACACATTTTACGTTTGATAAACTGTATAGCTTCGCTAAATTAACAATATTCTGAAAACATGTTCAATGTTGAACAAAATTTTTGAATCCACAAATTGTTCTACTCTCACAACTTGAACCACCTATTTTTTAAGTAAAATACAAAATCAACATTCTTCGTAACTCATATTTGATATATAAACAACTAATATATACGCAATTTATTAATATATATAGAGATATTTATATACATATAACCAATCGTAATGTAATAAGATAAAAATACTTAATTCTTCATATAATCTAATTGATTATATATACAATATTATAACTCATAATATAGGTAAATAAATATTTTTCCCAAAATTAACGTAAATTCTAGCTCTTCTTCCTTTCTGTTCTTTCCTACGCATACAATAACTTATCATAATTATTTAAATGTTCCATAGCGTCTAAAATAACGGGGGTTTTTTCAGCCCTTTTACATAAACCTCATTTGCATACTCATAATAATAATTTGAAATATCTGACTTTTCTTCTCTTTTCCTTTCACCATCCAAGGAAAACTTGAACTGTTAAGGTTTATTCTCCTCGGTAATGTCAAAATTTATAAAACACACTTCGTATTTTATCTGATGATAGCGTACCAAATTTTTTGGTACCCTTGAAATACATATAATTGTTTCTACTTTTGGCACAAGGCCAGCAATTACACAGTACATTACTGGTACTTTATTTTATCGACACGGTAAGGATGAAAGGCAAAGTTAACCTCAGCGGGATTTGAACTCAGTTCGTAAAGGGACGTAACTGTGCTGCAAAGCATGGCGTCTGACCCTCTACCGATACTGCCAATCCACATATAATAGAATAAATATGGTCTTATAAATATAGTTTCCATTTATTTAATATCATTGTATACACACACACACACACACATACACACACACACACACACACACACAAACACACACACACACACACATATATATATATATATATATATATATATATATATATATTAACCCCCCCCCTCTCTTATTTGAAGAACTATTGTAACGCGAACTGGCGCGAAATTTATTATAGTTATTGACAAACCAATCAAATTACTTCTCGAAAAACCTGGCTTTCGAGCCACTTTTTCCATATAAAACAAGTAACATTTAGAGACCAACCAGATGTGAGAAAAACCACAGACCCTCCATCTCAACACACCTTTTGAAAAGCAGAAGAACTGCGAAACCGGTAAAGGAACCAAATAAATATATATATATTTTTTTTAAATAAGACTTCAGTTGCATTTTCGATTTCATCTCTTTTTCTTTATACTTCAACTCGTGTAGGACACCTCGGTTATTTTTCATTTTGTAAAAAAAACCTCACTTTCTAATATATACCCACCACACGAAGACCGAAAATGCCACCAAAGTCCCAACAAAACAACAACTCACTGAACCAGGACATCTTAAATGAACTCAAAGAGATTTCCTCTAAACTCTCAATTTTGACCAACAAAGTGGACCAAATACACATCTATAAAAAAGGACCCCACGAAGAAACAGAAAATACCCAAGAGACGAATATTACTCCAGTATTAACTAAGCTAATCGAAACCATTGAAACAACAATGCTCCAAAAGCTTGAACAACCGTTAGAACCCAATCTACGAGATGTCCACTCAGTGAGAAACACCCTAATCAACATATGGACTCAAAAGCTCACAGCCCGCAAATTCGCCCTTTGGAATCTCCTAAAAAATAATGGCAAGGCAGACATATATGAAAAGTGGCTAAACTCTACCCCAATCATCCCCCCAAAAAAACTCCAAATAAAACCCATCCCGAATGAACCAGAAAACCAACAAAGACTTAGGGAAAAGATGGCATTGGAAAAATTTAAAACAGAAATAGAACTGTTGCGATTAAGAGCCAACTCCAACGAAGAAAAATTCAAGTCACTCGACCAACAGATGGACACAGAAATCTCAAAGCACTCTGAAGGCCTACTCTACAAAAAAAAACCTAAAACTTTGGAAAGAAAACTGTGAGGATAAAGAACTCACATCCCTCCAGCGATGGGAAAAAAACGCCACCTGGTTCAACAACTACGAAATGGACTTCAAAAATGAACAACATACAGGTAACCCATTTTTAAAACAAACTAAAACTCACACACCACATGCACAACAAATAACAAAAAAAGTAACAAAACGTCCAACATACCCCCAGCAAAACTATAACGATAATCCCAGAAACCATACACAAAACTATAACCCTACTAAGAAAAACCAAAGATCCCCGAACACAAGGCAGGACCTGATCCGCAGATCACAACCCACACAAAACCTATTCCAAAACCGTAGACCCCTGCCCACACAGAGCCTGTTCCAAAACCATAGATCTCAACCCACACAAAGGAACCAAATCTACAACCCGGACTATCAACAAACCGAACCTCAATACGTCCGAAACTTCTATACAAGACCACACAACAACAGGGGAAATACCATTAGATATAATAATACCAATGAAAAAGCATTCCAGAAAAATCATTTTTTAGACCAAGGCTACAGGACTCACGACACCCGGTGGCACAAACCGATTTTGAAAAACCGAAAATAATTAACATTTCAAATACAAACCTCTCAGCCCAACAAGTAAAAATTCTCTCCAAAGGTCTGAAATTCACACCAACACCACAATATCCTAACCCCAACGAGATAAATGACGATATCTCACACTTCTGTAGAAAATTACGTCTCACAGAGGAATTCTTTGACAAGGAGAATAACGACGAATCAATTGTACGGAATAAAAGCAGCTACAACCCAACAAAAGGTAGAAACAGAGTTCTGGACAAATTTTGTGACCACATAGCTACCTTCCCATACCATGAACTACCGCAACCTAAACCCAAACCCAACACAAGTCGAAGGGAATGGGAGATTATCCATGAACTAAAAAACAATACGGACATTGTAATTAAGGAAGCGGACAAGGGAGGTAGTTGTCATTATGGAGGCTGAAAAATATAAAAATTCTATGTTCTCTCTCTTACAAAATACTAATTACTATGAAAGAGTAAAAAACTACCAGCAATCAAAAATAATGACCAAATTAAACACACTGATTTATCGATACCAGGAAGACCTAACTAAAAAGGAACGCGATTATTTAACAAATTTTGAATACCAAACCAGCAACCTTTACGGACTTCCGAAGATCCACAAATGTAAAATAATCAACGATGCCTGTAAACAATCCACCTCAGCCTGCGTGAACACACAATACCCCACAGACCTTAAATTAAGACCAATTGTAGCGGGCCCACAATGTGAAACACACAGATTGAGCAACTTTATAGACATACTACTGAAACCAATACTGAAACACATACCAAGCCTTGTAAGAGACGATCTGGACCTCTTAAACCACCTCCCCAAACATGTCAACAACGACACTATTATTGTGTCTTTCGATTTAGTGAATCTCTACACAACGATCCCACACCAATACGGACTAGAAGCAATAGGATTCTGGCTAGAGAAATATCCCAATGAGATACCTGACAGAATAGAAAAAAGCTTCATCACCTAGGGATTAAAATTCATCCTACAGAACAACTTTTTTGATTTCGATGGCAATACTTACAAGCAAATATCGGGAACTGCGATGGGCACAAAATCCGCTCCAACTTATGCCAACTTAGTCATGGCATACTTAGAAGTCCAGATATATGAACAGTCCAAATCAAAATACGGATTGAACTTCCACAAATATTTATCAGAGAATTGGAAACGCTACTTGGATGATTGCCTCATTCTTTGGTCCCACACACTCGACCAACTGAAGGATTTCAAAAACTTAATAAACGGCATCAATAACCACATCCAATTCACAATGGAATACAGCCAAGATCAACTTCGATTTCTGGACATCTTAATCACAAAAAAAGACACAAATATCGAAACTGACATACACTACAAACTAACAGATTCCAAACAATATCTGCTATTCACCTCCAACCATCCAAAGCACACGAAGACGAACATTCCTTTTAACCTAGCAAGAAGAATTTGCACAATTGTCTCCAATTATGAAACGCGAAATAAAAGACTTCAAGAATTAAAGGAAATTCTACTTGAGAGAGAGTACCCACTATTACTAATAAATAATGGAATAGAAAGGGCTAAAGCAATAGGCATTGATGAATTACGGAAACAGAAACAAATTCAAGGTACGTCCAATATTCTATCATATATCTCAACACACAACCCAAGAAATGCGGAAGCTTACAACACTATTCACAATAACATCCCACTACTAAAACAAAACCCAAGAATGAAAAAAGCCCTTGAAACACACAAAATAATCAAAAGCAAAAGACAACCAAAATCACTGAAAACATTACTCACCAATGCCAAATTACCTACCACAAACCCACAACCAAGTATCAAAAAATGTGGTCGCTCTAATTGTGGAACCTGCACTCACCTCATTGAAGGCAACACGTATACATTTAAATCAGGACAAAATTTTACTGTAAAAAATCACTTCACTTGCTCATCAAAAAATCTGCTTTATGCCATTAAATGTAAAGGATGCAATGAAGATTATATAGGACAAACTAAACTCACACTCAGAAACAGAATGACAGTTCATCGCCAACAATTACGAGATCCAACCACGAGACATATACCACTAAGTGCATATCTAGACATTTGCGCAAGTAATAAGACACCCAAATTCCAAGTCTTCCCATTTTACCTTTGCACTAACAATACAACAGAACAAATGCGAATAAATAAGGAAAATATGTTTATTCAAAAATATAGACCAACATTAAATAAGGTTTAATATACATTATGTCAACACCACAATATGACATACACACATACACATAACACCTTCTACTTTAGAAAATAAAAACCCGAACTAAATAAACCTTAACATACGTTTGCACTGGCAATACAACATCAAACACGAAAAAGTCAGGAAAATATGTTCATTCAAAAATATTCCTACTAAAGGAATCACTTTCCTACACACACACATACACACACACACAATATATATATATATTCTCTTCATCTTAACATGCTAACCATACTCCCACACACATAACACCCATACACACACATAACAACCCCCACACCTACAACTCCCTCCCCATTTCTACTAATAGAACCACTTTCCTACACACATATATATATACACACACACAAAATATATATTCTCTCCATCTTAACATACTCGCACACACACACATAACACCCATATACACACACACACAACTGCCTCCCCCATCTCTACTAATAGAATCATCTTCCAATACACACATACACACACACACACACATATACACACACACAAGCACACAAATAAACACATATCTTCAGTCTCAATAGAAAATCTGAACTCTGACACCTGAACTCTGACAGCTGGCCATATTCACTGAACCAGAACATTTCTCCCAATCCCTTTTCCCTTGACCACTATCTCTCCATTGTCATAACATTCACTATAAAGACTACAGAATAGTTTTCCAAATAAGGGCGCAAAAATGTAATGAAAACTTGTTCACGTGACAGCCAAATTTCATTTATAACCAACCAAAAAAAAGCCTTCGTGAGCCTCCTTTTTTCAAGTAAAAAGAAATTCAAACACTCATATATGAAAAAACAACCTGTGACAACCCCCCCCCCCCCCTCTCTCTTATTTGAAGAACTATTGTAACGCGAACTGGCGCGAAATTTATTATAATTATTGACAAACCAATCAAATTACTTCTCGAAAAACCTGGCTTTCAAGCCACTTTTTCCATATAAAACAAGTAACATTTAGAGACCAACCAGATGTGAGAAAAATCACAGACCCTCCATCTCAACTCACCTTTTGAAAAGCAGAAGAACTGCGAAACCGGTAAAGGAACCAAATAAATATATATATTTTTTTAAAAAATAAGACTTCAGTTGCATTTTCGATTTCATCTCTTTTTCTTTATATATATATATATAGCGGCGATGAATTAGTTTTGCGAGGTTTTTTATATGAAATCGTGTGTCGAAACAGATATTGTTATATTTGGGGAGGGTCATATTTGCGTAATATTGCCAGAATTAATAACAGAATTAGCATAGGTGAAAGGATAGACCAACACTGGGGGGAACTAAAAGGACGAAAAAACGGGTCAGTACTATACGAACATGCTAGACAACAACATGACGGTAACATAGACAACATAGAAATTAGAATAATTTCTAAACATAGGAATGACCCAGCAGATAGGCAAATCAGAGAGGCCAGTGAAATAGAAATTAGAAGACCAAAGCTAAACAGAAAGAATGAGTGGAACAACAACAACACCCAAACAAACAACACTGACCTAAGAGAAGTATAAATAAGTAAATAAAATAAAATAAAATAAGATAAATAAATACATACACAAGCACATAAACACACACTAGTCACCCAGCAGACACAACACTATACACACTAGTCACACATCACACATAACACTATACACACACGCAAACGCATGTGCAAAGAAGACAAAATAAAATAAGATAAACAAACAAGCAAATAAATAAATAAATATATAGACAGACTGAACAAAAAAAATGGCGTAGACATACAACACAACAGGAGGAACAATGAATATAACACCACTGACGATGTTGCAGATGTGCAACGAAAGATTTATGTAAATTATGTAAACTATATATATGTGTTTGTGTCTATATTGTATCTGTGTTATTTTTGACCGCCGGTCAGTCAATGGCAACATTGAGGACCGAGTAAGTTAGATCGCAGATATATATATATAAAAGACAGCGAGAAGCGAAAACCAACCAAACAGTGAGTGTGTTCTGTTATTAATTCTGGCAATATTACGCAAATATGACCCTCCCCAAATATAACAATATATATATATATATATATATATATATATATATATATATATATATATATATAAACGTTTGAATATGTATAATAAAGCCAAAACAATGTAGGTATGGACATAGAAAAAAGAAGAATGCAATTGCAAAAGATATTGTTGACAATTCGTCTTTTACCTTAGATTTATTTTAAACGTCCTTAATTTTCGAGATAATATCTCTTCTTCAGAGGGAAATAAAGGTCTCAAACCAGCGTTCTAAATATCTTGCCAAGCCATGCTGACAGGAAATAGTATAGAGTATCTGTTCTATCTCTAATGTCAAAGAGTTAAAATTAGGTGGAAAAAGAGTAGTCTCCCTTTAAAAGGGGTTTGTTTTGGGTTTTTTTTACTATAAGGTTGTGTCATATTAGAGTAATAACATACGTTAGATGGACTGCCAAATCGAAAACTGCGACAGGTGAGCCCAGCCACATGAAACCAAAGCAACGAAAGAACCAATCAGGTCTTGATATATATATATATATATATATATATATAGAGAGAGAGAGAGAGAGAGAGAGAGAGAGAGAGAGAGAGAGAGAGAGAATTCACAGGAATCAAAGTTATGTTCAAACCATTTATTAGCTTACAATTGTTTCATCCAAACCGAGGCTTAGCGTCTTCGGAGCATTATTTAATCTTTGTATACAGTCATGACCTCCTTTCCAACGCAAGAGACATACAGATACATATGTATATATTGATGCACAGTGGGGTGACATATATTATATTATTTCTGAATGGCAATTTAAATTCAAAAATTAAAATCATATTAAAACAGAATCAAAGCAAAATTAAAATTAAAATACAACATCGGCAGTTAACGTAGATAATGCAAGAGGATAGTTTGTTGGTCAGTTGTAGTAGTTATTGTATGCATTAGTTACACGTGGGGCATGCACGTGTGTTTTATTTATATATGATTATTGTGCGGCAGGGTGTTATATGCAATACAAGCACTTTAAGCGGGTAATCAAGAGTAATATGGAGGTTGTAGTGGTAAGGTATTTTTTGTGTATGATAAAGAAACTTGTGTGCAGAGAATTAGTATAAATGAGAAGCAAAATAATGTTACACCACCATTTTCACAATTCAGGAGACGTAATATATAGTTTATATGTCCTTCACATAATTAACGATGATTCCGTATTTGATGTTGGATGTATTAAGTTAAATTATTATAGCTTGTTGCGGCTCAGTGTTCTTTAATCCAATTGTTGCGAGAATTTACATCGTTTTATTATCCGGAAGTATGTGTGTGATTAAGGGGAGTTAATGCGTGAGGGGAGGTAACTAGCTGATTCATGCGTCTTGGTTTTCTTATTTATGGCAAATAATGTGTCAGTGATTGATCGTAGACTAATGCATTGTATTCTGGTATTTCCTATCATATCTCCTGTACGTTGAGAACTAATTAAATTATGCCATAGTCATCCTCCCTATTCCTTATCATCATCATCATCATCAGCAGCAGCAGCAGCAGCAGCAGCATTATAATCATCATCATCATCATGTCCGTTCTCCTTGTCGCTACTGTTGTCATCATTGCTTTAACATCAGTAGTTTCTATTGTGGCATATTTTGGACAGATTTACAATACGGTAAATCAGGTTTTATAATTAGTGTGTGCCATGACTTGTGTGCTATTGAATATTGAACATTATGACTTTATAAATACTCTTCGTCTCTTCCTTGCCAGATCTTTAATATGTTTCTTTCCCATCAACAATTCTTAGCTTTTTCTTTTCGTCATCCAGTCGTAAACACGTGGCGGCCCTCTGCTGAGTCTGACCACATCAATAGAATTAATATTCAGATTGAATGTATGTTAGTCGACAATTATATGAAAGTAGATGGACATTGTTCTGTTGAGCTTTCCACTGTGTTACACTCTCTCTTCTCGAATTTACACGTAGCAACAGACTGGAGGCTAGATTGTATCTAACTACAGCTGAAGTTGATAAATGCATTCGCAAATACATTTTTCTAATAGTTTCTTCCCTCGCACATCTAGCCTATGGAATTCTCATTCGGCTTCTTATTTTCCTGAGCAACTACAATTAGCAAGAATTCAAAAGCAAAAGCAAACACTATCTTCACTCTGTTCTCATGTTATATAGTGCCCTTCTCGCTTCCCAGTAAACCCTTGCATTTTAGTGGCTTTATTGCTTGGGGTCAGCAAGAAACAAAGTAGGCAGGGAGAGGGTTTTAGAAAAAGCGTGTTCTGGTAAGACAGCTTGATACAGTTCGTTATCAAGAGGTTTACGAGTAATACACAGTCGGGGATGACGTAATGAGCAGTGGAAGAGATGAACTGACTGTGATGGAGACTATCAACTACTTCCATTATATTTCCTTCTCGTCAGGACTATCTCTGTAATTTACTTTAGATTACGTGTAAAATTAGTTTAGTTTTTGTTAATTGGTACTATGCTAATTGCTTCCGATATATTTTCCGAGGATTTTAACGATAGGTGCTCACGTTTTCCAAAAGCTGAACGTCCCACTAATTAAATTAACCCGTAACTAGCTGAGTATTCCATATATATGTGCACTCCTAATGCAATTCTCAAACTTAATCAATATCAAATATGTGGCATGGCTAAACCTTTGAATTACAGACAAACTCCATCCTACAGACTTTCACACAGGTTCCCCCTATCCAATTTCACTCAGAAGGTAGCGGTACGCCGAGCTTAAGATAACGACACTTGCCGAAGTTACTATGAATTGAGAGCGGACTTGGGAATTCCTGATTGTGAAATGACATTCTGACCATTCAGCTATATCTACAACCACACGATTGCTTCTAATGGACTGTTAATTGGTGGTTAAGTTTGAAGCATAGCTTCTATAATTAGTGTAATGGTCAGTACTTTTGTTGTTGAAGCCATTTCCCGGCGCATCATGTGTGATATAGGTGGGGAGAATGATTGATGCATGCAAAGAGTCATAATGTATGTTGAAATTTCTTTATATATTTTAGTGAAATCAAGAATAGTGCAAGCTGATTAAAATTTATTGTTACCTTTCTAAGTGAAAAACCTCCATTCAATATTTGAAGTATCATATTTAAAATGATGGTTTATGATCTCACAACTCTTCCGCAAAGAGATCCATTAATTTATCCTAGTAAGAGGGTCGGACATGCTTTCCAGCATAGTTACGTCCATTTACGATCTGAGTTCAATTCCCGCCGAGGTTAACTTTGCCTTTCATCCTTACGGGGTCGATAAAATAAAGTACCAGTAATGTACTGGGATAGTTGCTGGCCTTGTGCCAAAAGTAGAAACAATTAATTTATCCTAGTAGTTCTCAATAATATAATTGTTTCTACTTTTGACAGAAGGCCAGCAATTATTCCAGTGCATTACTGGTACTTTATTTTATCGACCCCGTAAGGATGAATGGCAAAGTTAACCTCGACTGAATTTCAACTCAGACCGTAAAGGGACGTAACTATAATGCACAATAACATTGTAGGAAAACATGCTTTAAATGTTAGATTGTTGACAG
>OZ024740.1:80649421-80684421 GCA_964016885.1 Eledone cirrhosa | reverse complement strand
GATGTGTAAAAAATATGACAAATCAAATTTAACAATCGAAGTCCTCAATAGGGAGGGGGCGTTGACGTGGATCGCACACACCCCGAAAAAATGTGCAATCCTCCTCCTCAGGAGCACAAAGAGCGGGTGCGCCCTTCCTCTTCTCCTTCTCCTCCTCTCTAACCTACAGGCTGATATAGAGAGAAGGCCCATTCACTCGGGGCATTCTCGCCACTTTCACCCACCTTTCATAAAACTTGATGGGGTAGAGCACCTCTCTCTCCATTCTGATCCTTCTTCTAAAATGGTATTTGAAAAAAAGGACCAGTTGTTGGCCGGTGAGAAAGGTCTCTGACCTCAGCCCTTTCAACCTCGTCCACCATACAACCTCTTTAGCCATAGCTATCACACAGAGGGAAACCGCCTCTCCTTCGTTTTTGAAGGGGGGAGGTGGTTTGATCGTGACAATGTACTCGGTGGTCAACTGGATTGGTCCCACCCGCGACAGTAGGTGGGGGCCAATCCGGCCCCACAGGTGATGAACGCCCGGGCAGTGTACGAATCCGTGCGCGACGGTTTCATCGTCACGCACGCATCTCGGACAGATATTTTTCGAGGGGTCCGTACCCGGGCGGCCGTGTCTGTAGGGCTTGTCTCGAACGAGTAGAGCTCCTCTGTAGCACTGCCAAGCCAGGGACTTTTGGAAGTTGTGCATCGGTCCCGGGCCAAACGTCCTACCGAACAGACTGGCTAGCTCGTATTCCTCCATGCCCAGAGCTTCTCCGAGAGCGTCGTCGTACTTGCTGCGCACCAACCCTCTATAGAATGTTGAGGTTTAGTCTCCACTGATTGCCGGATCCGCTTGCCAGAGGGCCGTGAGCACCTGGGCACATTCAATGTGCCAGTCGCCCACTTTTCTCGGTCTTTGCTTGACCCAGGATTGCAGCTCGGTGAGTGAGACGAGTCTCAGAAAGGCGCGCCTCACAAAAGGGGCCGAAACCGGTTGACCGGTGAGGCATACGTGGAGGTGCCGTAGCCTTAATGCGTGTTTACGCATCGTCAGCCATGGCATCCCCAGGCCTCCGTTCGAAAGGTGTTGGCAGCAGATGGATCTTCTCACCAAAGGGGACCGCTTCTTTCAAAGGAATTGGAAGAGCGCACGCTCCATTTTGGCGAGCGTTTTCGCTGGGCAAGGTACGACAGTCAAGCGGTAGTAGATAACGGACACTATATAAGTGTTCGCCACCTCCGCTAGACCTTTCAGGGATAGTTTGCACTCGGCCCACTTCTGGGCGAGTGCAAACACCCTGCCCGTTACCTCGAGGTCTGGTCCGAATCAGACCCCGAGGAGCTTCACCGGTCCCTTCGTCCAGCGTCCGACGACGCCGTCGGAGGGCATCGGTTTTCCTCTCCACGTTCCGAGTTGCAAACCGACGGACATGTCCCGGTTCAGCTTGGCTCCTGTAAACCTTTCTTATTCCTCCAGTAAGGTGCCGATCTCCCCGATTTCCGAGGCGCACGACACCATTGCTGTCACGTCATCGGCGTAGGCCGACACCGCTTTCCGCAATTCCGGTTCCAAGGGGATGCCCTGTAACAGCTCCAACTTCCGCAGTAGTGGCTCGAGAGCCAGCACATACAGAAGGGGGGAGAAAGGGCATCCCTGTCGGATGGATCACGTGATTTGGAACGCCTCCGAGAGGTAGCCGTTCACCTTGAGCCTCGAACAGGTGTCGCTGCTGTATATTGCAGTAATCCAGCCCCTGAAAACGTTCCGAAGCCTGCCGCCGCGAGCACCGCATCCAGGTACCGATTATCGACCCTATTGAACGCCTTAGATTGATCCAAGTTGATCAGGGCCCCACCAAAGCCGGGTTCATTCCCTACCCTCTCTACGATGTATCGCATGAGGTGGAGGTTGTCGTGTATGGACCTGGACGGGATTTCGCATGTCTGCGCTTCTCCTACCAGGTTCCCGATGACAAAACCAACCTCTTCGCTAACACCTTGTCCAAAATGTTTAACTCTGTATTTAGCAGAGTTATGTGCCTGAAGTTGTCTATGTCATCCCCCTTGTTCTCGTCCTTCCTCACGAGCGTGACTACGCCCTTGGTCACAGAACTGGGAATTCTCCTGTTCTGTTGCCAGTTGTAGTAGACCGCCTCCAGGAGATCGGAGAACAAGTCCGGCATCGCTACATAAAGTTCGTATGGTAGAGCATCGAGACCCGGAGATTTGCGTTTGCCGCATCGGCTCAGCGCTTCCCCTATTTAAGCGGCTGAAATCGGCCTTTCGCAGGATTTTGCCTCCCCGTCCGAGAGCCGCGGCAGATTGTCGAGGTATGGACCGAAATCCGTGGTCTCACCCGTCCCGCCGCCCCTCCTGAACAGTCGTGCAAAGTGCCACTGAAAGGCCGTGCACATCCGCTCAGGTTCAAGGATCACACGTCCATCTTGGTCCTTCAAAGACCGAATCGTGGAGTTGTTTCCACTTTTTGCTTCTGTCACTCGGGCCCAGCTAACAGCTTTGACTCCCTCGTTACCCAGAGCACGTATTTTACTCCTGACAACGCAGCCCTCGTGCTTCGCATCAAAGAACTGGTCTAGGGCCGTTCTTGACGCCAGCACGCCGGCCACGTTGCCACTCCTAATCGCCGCTTCTACTCTATCTATCAATTCCCTTTCAGTTCTATTCCTATCTAATGTTAATTCCTGACTAAAACCTATCGATTCTATTCTAAATGCTCTCTTGGGAAACATTTCAAAAAGACGCGGTTGATAGGTCTAGTACAGGGGTTCCCCACGTCCTCGGGAAAATTTTGTTTGAGCATTGCGTAGGTGCCTCTTGGGACCCTAATCATTTTTAAATGCGCTTTATTCGCCGTATTGGTGAACGTTTTCCCTTCGGTTTCCACCGAAGGGTCTTTGTCTATTGTTGTACAAGTGTTTTGTTGGTTGTGTTGATGTATGCATACTGTTTTTGTTGGGTTGTGTTTTTTGTTCTTGTGTGTGTTTGCGTTTTGTAGTGTGTGTTATGTTTTCGGGAGGGGTGATTTTTGTTTGTGATGTTTGTTCTGTTTGTGCTGGTGGTTGTGTGTTTGTTGCATTTTTGTTAATGTGGTGCCTTCTTTTCTTTCTTTTTACTGGTTGAAAGGGTTCTCCCTCGTCGTTACTGGGTGACGTTGATAAGGGGTCCTCGTCCGTGTTGTTGGCGAGGGGTATATTTGGGGTTTTGTTGTGGTTGCGGGTGCTTTTGTATTTGCTTTAGGTGGGGAGGGGTTGGGTGGGACAGTGTCTTGTGTCGTTATTTTCTCTTGTTGTTGTGATTGTTGTTGTTGTGGTGGTGGTGGTTTTGTTGTTGTGTGTGGGGTGGGCAGAAGCGTCTTTGGGTGGGGGGGCGTCATTTAAACGAGCACAGGAAGCCCTCAGCTGACCACTTCTTGAACAGTGGTAGATTCGCCTATCGAAAGGACTGTGTCCTCATCTTCTACGAATCCCGTTAGCACCCACCAAATGCTCGCATTTGGCCTGATGCCCCAGATTCTTATATTTTGTGTTCTTTTCCCCAAATATGTGAGAAAAAAGGTGTATGATTTGGATACAATTGGCGACACAGAATATTTCTGTGCCGCCAATTGATTTTTCATTAAAACAGATATGCTTCCATACAATTTCACTTTCTGTATGAAAGCGATATCTTTCCATGCACTATTTAGGACCAGCTCAATTTCGCTTTGGGATAATTAAGCCGGTTTCCTAGTTGTGTTGGAAATTGTCCTGAAGGTTATGGTCCATTATTGCTGTTGTTGGTTGTGTTGTTATTGTCATTGTTGTTCTTGTTTGCGTAATTGTAACTTTTGGGGTTTGCACCCATTTCCACAAATCTTTCTTTTAATTCCGTGTTCATGGTGTCTTTTGCGGGAGTGAGGAGGGAAAGCTTAGAGCGTTGTGCTGCTACCTTCTCTCTGTCACTTTCCTTGGGGGGCGTGGCATATGTCGTATGCTATGTATTAATGGAATCCATTATCGCTAAACGACTTTTCATAGACAAATTATAACTATTAAATTTCGCCCCAAAGAGCGGCGAAATTCATTTTACCCAACGCCTGCAGGCCCAGGCGAGGGGTTAAACAAAACAAATAACAAGTTACTTAACAAACCTACAGCTTTTCGTAACAAATATCCAACAAAATGCAGGAGCGAAACAAAAACACGTCTATCGTCTCCGAAGATAGATAGATAGTATATAGTAGTATCGAATGAGGGGAGAGAGGTTGTTAGTTTAGTGAGAGTGGATATTGTGAGAGTGAGAGAGAGTGCGGCATATAGTAAGATTTAGAGAGGAGGAGAGAATTTGGTGGTCTACTGAGAGAGTGGGAATTGTGAGAGTAAGTGAGGTATGTAGTGGGATATAGAGAGCGGGGGAATGAGTTACGTAGTGGAATATATATAGAGAGAGAGAATTTGTTGTTCTAGTGAGAGAGGGGGAATTAAGAGAGTGACAGTGAGTGAGGTATGTAGTGGAATATAGAGAGGGGGAGAATTCGGTGGTCTTGTGAAAGAGGGAGAATTATGAGATAGTGAGGTATATAGTGGTTTAGTGAGAGAGGTGAAATTGTGACAATGATAGAGTGAGGTATGTAGTGGTATATGGAGAGGGAGAAAATTTACCGTGTAGTGTTTGTGTTTGCTATTGTTAGGCAAACACAAACACTACAGGGAGCCTCACCCCAGAAAGAATTTCTATAGACTTCTGACTGAGGAATTCTCTCAAAACTGACCAATGGGAAGTTTGACGTTTTTTTGTTATTTTGTTCCTTTACCACCTTGTTCCTTCTACCACTTTATCAATTTGTTAAGCTAACTCCAACAATAACAACACTACCAACACAAGAATTGAGGTCAGATGTACCTAACAGTAACAAGAACAACAACTACAGATTGGCTTGCCTCAGAACGAATTTCTATAGACTTCTGAATGAGGAATGTTCTAACAATTGACCAATGAGAGGAGAAGAGGCCCTTTGACACTGAAATTCGTTTGTTTGAATTCATATGATTCCAGTTCCTCAGTGAAATAACAACCCAACCAGGAACTAGGCATATCAGAGTATTGACAAAATTATACACCTCAACAACATATGTACTTGTCTGTACAACACTAATTCGGACTGCCTGAAGAGGTCACAGCCAAAGATGGCTGTCACCGAAATGTATATAGCAGTAATAAACGAAGCTAAATTTTAAACATTTGACTTTTTATTTTAATTTATTTTACATTATTCTGGAGTAACCCAACCAACCTGCGCACTTCGTCGAGTGCTCCAGCCTACATACTGAGGTGTTGGTATACAACCAACATATACTAAAAAAATTAAAATATATATATATATATAATTGTATAATAAACAACACAAAATAATTATTCCATTACCCAAAGTTTCATGAAACTAGACGATCTTAACAGAAACGTCCAGTACGGTCATCAGATGATCGTACTGGACGTTTCTGTTTATTATATAATTAAATAACTGAGTACTATACATAGACTACTCTTCTTTCCTTTGCCCTTTCTAAGGAAACACACACATACTAACACACATACATATATATGTGTATATATATATATATATATATATATATATATATATATATATATATATATATATAGAGAGAGAGAGAGAGAGAGAGAGAGAGAGAGGGGGGGTAGAACACAAGAAGGTAATATCCGTAGTAGTAGAGCACTCAGTTCATGGGACGAGATAGGTAGAAGTGGTAACACACCAGTTAGTTCACCATATCTCGGTATAGTGAACTAACTATTGTGTTACTACTTATATATATATATATATATAATTATATATATATATAATTTCATTTATAACCAATCAAACTACATTTATAAAAAAAAGCCTTCGTGAGACACTCTTTTTTAAGTAAAAAGAAATACAAGCACAAACTGGCGCGAAAGCTGATGTGCTTATTCACGTGACTGCCTCAACCAACCAAACTTCACTTATATATGAAAAAACAACCTGAACCCAACCTTTGTAACGCGAACTCGCGCGAAATTTATTATACTTATTCACCAACCAACCAAATTACTTTTCTAAAAACCTGGCATTTCGAGCCACTTTTTTCCATATAAAACAGAAGTAACATTCGAACACCAACCAGATGTGAGATAAACCACAGACTCTCCATTTCAGTTGTACTTTTGAAAAGCAGAAGAACTGCGAAACCGGTAAAGGAACCAAATAAATATATATATTTTTTTTAAAGACTCCAGTTGCATTTTCGATTTCATCTTTCTTCCTTATACTTTCACTGGTGTAGGACATCTTGGTTATTTTCATTTTGAAAAGAAACCCTCATTTTCTAATACATACCCATCACACGAAGAACGAAAATGCCACGAAAGTCTCAACAAAACGACACCTCACTGAACCGTGACATCTTAAATGAACTCATAGAGATTTCCTCCAAACTTGCTGACTTGCATATTGTGCAACTTGGAGTGATGATTTCGGATTCACCAAAAGCAATCGAAGAAGCAGAAAATACCCAAGAGACGAATAGTACTCCAGCATTAACTAAACTAATCGAAACCGTTGAAACAGCAATGCTCCAAAAGTTGGAACAACCATTAGAACCCAATCTACGAGATGTCCACTCAGTGAAATACACCGTAATCAATATATGGACTCAAAATCTCACAGCCCACAAATTCGCCTTTTGGAATCTCATAAAAAATAATGGCAATGCAGACATATATGAAAAGTGGCTAAACTCTACCCCAATCATCCTCCCCAAAAAGCTCCAAATAAAACACATCCCGAATGAACCAGAAAACCAACAAAAACTTAGGGAAAAGATGCCGTTAGAAAATTTTAAAATAGAAATAGGAATTTTGCGATTAAGAGCCAACTCCAACGAAGGAAAATTCAAGTCACTCAACCAACAGATGGAAACAGAAATCTCAACGTACTCTGAAGGCCTACTCTATGAAAAAACCTTAAAACTTTGGAAAGAAAATTGTGAGGATGAAGAACTAACATCCCTCCAGCAATGGGAAAAAAACGCTACCTGGTTCAATAACTACGAAATGGATTTCAAAAATGAACAACATACAGGTAACCCATTTTTAAAATAAACTATAACTCACACACCCCACGCACAACAAATAAAAAAAAGTAACAAAACGTCCAACATAATCCCAGCAAAACTATGACGATAATCCCAGAACCCATAGACAAAACTATAACCCTACTAACAAAAACCGAATGTCACCTAACACAAGACAGGACCCGATCCGCAGATCACAACCCACATAAAACCTATTCCAAACCCGTAGAGCCCAACCCACACAGAACCTGTTCCAACATCGTAGATCCAACCCACACAAAGGAACAAAATCTACAACCCGGACTATCAACAAAGCGAACCTCAATACATCCGAAACTTCTATACAAGACCACACAACAACAGGGGAAATGCCATTAGATGCCATAATACCCATGAAAAAACAATTCAGAAAATTCATTTTTTAGACCAAGGTTACAGGACCCACGACACCCGGTAGCACAAACCGATTTTGAAAAACCTAAAATAATCAACCTTTCAAATACAAACTTCTTAGCCCAACAAATTAAAATTCTCTCCAAAGGACTGAAATTCACACCAACACCACAATACTCTAACCTCAATGGGATAAATGACAATATCTCACACTTCTGTAGAAAATTACGTCTCACAGTGGAATGTTTTGACAAGGAGAATAACGACCAATCAATTGTACGGAATAAAAGCATCTACAACCCAACAAAAGGTAGAAACAGCGTTCTGGACAAATTTTGTGACCACATAGCAACTTTCCTATAGCATGAAATAACGCAACCTAAACCCAAACCCAACTTCGAGTCGAAGGAAATGGGAGATTATAAAAAATAATACGGACATTATAATTAAGAAAGCGGAGAAGGCAAGTATGGTCGTCACTATGGATGCTGAACAATATAAAAATTCTATGTTCTCTCTCTTACAAAATGCTAACTACTATGAAAGAGTAAAACACTACCAGCAATCAAAAACGATGACCAGATTAAACACATTTATTTGTCGATACCAGGAAGACTTAACTAAAAAGGAACGTGATTATTTAACACATTTTGAATACAAAACCAGCAACCTTTACGGATTTCCGAAGATCCACAAGTGTAAAATAATTAACGATGCCTGTAAACAACCCATCTCAACGATGCCTGTAAACAATCCCCACAGACCTTTAATTAAGACCAATTGCAGCGGGCCCACAATGTGAAACACACAGACTAAGCAACTTTATAGACATACTACTAAAACCAATTCTCAAACACATACCAAGCCTTGTAAGAGAGGATCTGGACCTCTTAACCCCCCCCCCCAAACATGTCAACAACGACACTATTATTGTGTCTTTCGATGTAGTGAATCCCTACACAACGATCCCACACCAATACGGACTATAAGCAATAGGATTCTGGCTAGAGAAATATCCCAATAAGATACCTGACAGAATAGAAAAAAGCTTCATCACCGAGGGATTAAAATTCATCCTACAGAACAACTTTTTTGATTTCGATGGCAGTGCTTACAAGCAAATATCGGGGACTGTGATGGGTACAAAAGCCGCTCCAACTTATGCCAACTTAGTCATGGCATACTTGGAAGTCCAGATATATGAACAATCCAAATCAAAATACGGATTGAACTTCCACAAATATTTATCAGAGAATTGGAAACGCTACTTGGATGACTGTCTCATTTTTTTGTCTCACACACTCGACCAACTAAATGATTTCAAAAATTTAATTAATGGCATCAATAACCACATCCAATTCACAATGGAATACAGCAAAGATCAACTCCGATTTCTGGACATCTTAATCTTTAAAAAAGACACAACTATTGAAACTGACATACACTACAAACCAACAGATTCCAAACAATACCTGCTATTCAGCTCCAATCATCCAAAGCACACGAAGACGAACATCCCTTTTAACCTAGCAAAAAAAAATTTGCACAATTGTCTCCAATTAGGAAACGCGAAATAAAAGACTTCAAGAATTAAAGGAAATTCTACTCGAAAGACAGTACCCACCATTACTAATAAATAATGGAATAGAAAGGGCTAACGCAATAGGCATTGATGAATTACGAAAACAGAAACAAATTCAAGGTACGTCCAATATACTATCATATATCTCAACACACAACCCAAGAAATGCGGAAGCTTACAACACTATTCACAAAAACAACCCACTATTGAAACAAGATCCAAGAATGAAAAAAGCCCTTGAAACACACAAAATAATCAAAAGAAAAAGATAACCGAAATAACTGAAAACATTACTCACCAATGCCAAATTACCTACCACAAACCCACAACCAACTGTCAAAAAATGTGATCACTCTAATTGTGGAACCTGCACTCACCTCATTGAAAGCAACACGTATACATTTCAATCAGGACAAAATTTTGCTGTAAAAAGTCACTTCGCTTACTCATCAAAAAATCTACTTCATGCCATTAAATGTAAAGGATGCAATGAAGATTATATAGGACAAACTAAATTCACACTCAGAAACAGAATGACAGTTCATCGGCAAAAATTACGAGATTCAACCACGAGACAGATACCACTAAGTGCATATCTAGACATATGCGCAAGTAATAAGACACCCAAATTCCAAGTCTTCCCATTTTATATTTGCGCTGTCAATACAACAGAACAAATACGAATAAATTAGGAAAATATGTTTATTCAAAAATATAGACCAGCATTAAATATAGTTTAATATACATTATGTCAACACCATAACATGCTAACCATCCAAACAGACACATACATACACGCACAAATAACACCATCTGTTTAGAATATAAAAACCAGAACTAAATAAACCTTAACATACGTTAATACTCTAACACCCTTAACATGCTAACCACAATCCCCACACACTCATAACTCCCTCCCCAATTTCTACTAATGGAATCACCTTCCTACACACACACGAAAAAAATATATATATATTCTCTCCATCTTAACATGCTAACCACACTCCCACACACACACATACACACACACATAACACACACACACAAAATATATATATTCTCTCCATCTTAACATGCTAACCATACTCCCACACACATAACACCCATACACATACACACCCCACATTTCTACTAATCTTCCTACACACACACACACACACACACACACACACACACACACACACACACACACACACACACACACACACACACAAGCGCACAAACATACATATCTCTACTTTCTTTATTTCAATATAGAGTCTAAAAGGCTAAAAGAAATATAGAACATTCCAAAATACGGGCGCGAAATTTAATGTACTTGTTCACGTGACAAATATAATTTCATTTATAACCAATCAAATTACATTTATTTTTAAAAAAAGCAGTCGTGAGCCACTTTTTTAAGTAAAAAGAAATTCAAACACAAACTGGCGCGAAAGCTGATGTGCTTATTCACGTGACTGCATCAACCAACCAAACTTCACTCATATATGAAAAAACACCCGATTTCATGTTTTTTCCTTATACTCGTGTAGGACACCTCAGTTATTTTTCATTTTGTAAAAAAAAAAAAAACCTCACTTTCTAATATATATATATATATATATATTAAAATATAATGTTGAGTCAAACGACCTTTTTTAATTCAAGCTTTAATTAATGGTTCGAACAAATTATATACTTAAAGCGTTTATTTATCAAAATATATTCCATCATGTTTTATCTTTTGCCACCATTGAGCCAGAAGTTCGATTCTAGGTTTATAACATTTGCCTGGTTTAGAGGCAAAAATTTCCCTTTGCCCATATTCCTCCTCATCCACATTGTTGAACCTCCATCCGCGCATGATTTGAGCCATAGCTCAAAATGAGTGGTTATCTGATGGGGCAATGTGATGCAGCATTTCAGCCCGTTAAGGTCTTCAAGTTTGGGGTTTTTCATATTTGCTGTATGTGTTGGGCTATCATCATGCTCTAGGAGTGCACGTCGTCGTTTGACCAATACCGGACAGCGTGCTTTCAAAGCAGCATATATTATGCAGTTGTTGGGCATAAAGATTAACGTTCACAGCATTACCATCTCGAACAAGCTCTAAGTACAACACCCCCTGGAGATTCTACCAAACACACTTGCTCAATTCACCGTTTCATAACAAATTCTGAAGCCTATCCGGAAGAAAGCAACTGATTTCTCTTTTTACGAATACGAAATTAGATCTATTTTTCATCCCCACTTACAATTCGACACCAAAACGGGCATCTTAAGAATTTGCCAGAAGTTGTTTGCAAATGTTCACACGTCATTGGCCAGGTCATGGCGGAGTAACCTCTCGAAAGTGTCCGTTCACAAGACCGAGCTTATGGAGGTATCTATTCAGGGTGCTTTGTGAAGGTCCATGCTTTGCCACCAATGTATGAGTGCTTGTGAGTATTTGCTGTTCAACGATTTCAAGCAAGGCCTTATCATAAACAGCAGGCCTCCCTGGTTTTGGGCTGGAGTCACCTTTTTGGAAATATCTTAAATATTTTAGGGCCACACATTCATTAATCAGCCATCTAAATCATTAATTTTTTTTGCCACTACCCTTGCACTCACATCTTTTTTCACATGTAGTGGAAAATGGTTCTAATTGCAAAGTTTTCACTACTTACCAAAGAAAATCAGAAAAATCTTTTTATTCAACCTAGTATGACACTGAGATTATATCTACGACTACACTTAATATGGAAATAAGTAACATAAACTACAAGTAGTATGTGTAATCCCCTCCTTGATTCTCGAGTGTAGCATTGTAAGTTGAAATCATGGCTATAAAAATATAATATTTCTAGGAAAGTCATTCTTAGGAGTTGAATTGGTGGAAAAGTAGATGACGTTAGACGATCCGACAAGGTTTTGTGGTTAATAATTTTGTTTTTTAATCACACAATTCTGGGTCCAATCTCAATTCGGAACATCTTTAGACGGATTTCTTCTATATCTTTAGTAAAATTAAATACCATGGAATAGCATATCCGTCTGTTTTGTGTGGTCTTTATACATTCAATATATGTTAAGTTAATCCAATCTTCTTCATATTTCCTATTCCTTCTGCTTTCTTTCATCAGTAACAGCTTCAATTATGTTTCCAGTATATTTCCGTTTGCTCTCTTTGATGTTGTCTTGATAAAATGTTCTTAATTTAATCTATCTTTAGCACATAATCGTTGGTTCTGTGTTCTCGCCATGGTATTCCCAAACGCAGTCTATATGCAAACATCTCAAAGGATTTTAATCCCTTGTGGATATATTTTTTAATCTCCAAGTTTCATTTTCATAAAAGCGCAAGGACATAACATAACATGTTTAAAAAATATTATTCTGGTTTTGATATTAAAGTTTCTTAGTGACAATATGTTCGATATCTTTTCCCCAAAGACTTTCTAACTATCTCGATAATTCTTTAATTTCTGTTTTTATGCCATCTCAAAACCACCCTTATATTCCCACCAATATATATGCAAATTTTGAGAAAAATTGTTTAAAATATTTTCAATATAATGACTATATTTTACATCCATACAATAGAACAGGCAAAGTACATCTTTGGAAATAAATATTTTATTGTCATTTTTTAATGTCTGGTTGCTGCCATAATAAAGATAAAAGTCGTTCAAAAAATATCCCTGACTTTTAAATTCTATATGCAAATTCAACATCAAGATTCACATATTCGTTCAGCAATCTGACAAGATATCTAAAGGAAACAACGTTCTTTAAAGCTTTACAAAATACCGCAATACAGTTTTAACATATGATAATTGTTTCTACATTTGGCACCAGGCCAGCAATTATTCCAGTGCATTACTGGTACTTTATTTTATCGAACCCGTAAGGATGAAAGGCAAAGTTAACCTCGGCGGAATTTGAACTCAGATCATAAAGGGAGGTGACTCTATGATTCAAAGCATGGCGCCCGACCCTCTACCAATACTTCCAATCCACCATGATAATGTTGTTGCTTCTTATCTGCTCTGTCAATTATTCCCTTAAAAATTACTTGTGGGAATAAAGTTGAAGCAGCCGGATTCACTATCATACTACATCTGCATTATACACATACTACACATCATCATGCATCGAATACCCGAATATCAGCATGATAGTTGTGTTCCCGATCCCCATAACCTAGACGCACCATATATACTATATATATATATATATATATATATATATATATATATATATATATATACAATAAAGTATGTCCATAGAATCATTTGATAAAATATATACACCATCTCCTCTCCCAATCAGCATAATCAACCACACAAAAAAACAATTAAACCAGGCTATAACATTAAAAGGCACCTATGAAGAAATAATAGATAAATAAACGACAGCCATCTATTCGCGATCAACAGCTATAGAATATTTACCCAGCATTTCAATAGCACGTGGAAATCGATTAAATATATCGTCAACCATACACAATTAGGTATAAAATCAAAGTTAGAAGAAAAAATGTATATAAACAAACCAAGATTACGTTTCTACCCATGGGATTTCATTCGCTTTTGGAAATATCCGATCAAGGATAAATTCACGAGCTTCTAAATCATCAGGAAACAAACTCACTTGGACGAAGATTTTTCTTAAATGATCCCCGCCAGAAACGAATTCAAAATGGCTAAGAACTGTGACGTGGCAGTGGTCAAGTCAGAAATAATGTGATTGGTGCCTTACGGCGAGTGGGCTGGTTGCTAGCAAGTGCAGCCTAATATTGCATAAATTGCATCTCAACCATATGGGAGATTATCAAATATAAAGATTTACATATACGAAAACTAGACAAAGTCATAGATATATATACATATATATATATATACACAGAAACGTAATCTTGGTATGTTTATATACATTTTTTCTTCTAACTTTGATTTTATACCTAATTGAGTATGGTTGACGATATATTTAATCGATTTCCACGTGCTATTGACATGCTAGGTAAATATTCTATAGCTGTTGATCGCGAATAGATGGTTGTCGTTTATTTATCTATTATTTCTTCATAGGTGCCTTTTGATCTTATAGCCTGGTTTAATTGTTTTTTTGTGTGGTTGATTATGCTGATAGGGAGAGGAGATGGTGTATATATTTTATCAAATGATTCTATGGACATACTTTATTGTATATTGCTCTGATTGTTGATTATTTAATTAATTAATTCGTCATTGAGCCACATCGTGAATGGTTGCCAAAGACATATATATATATATATATATATATATATATATATATATATATATATATATATATATATATATATATATATATATATATGACTTTATCTAGTTTGTATATATGTAAATCTTTATATTTTTTATTTATATATATATATATATATGTATATATATAATTAGCCGTCGAAAAGGCTTGAGCTCTGCCGTCGGGGTCATACTTGTTCCTATATATATATATATATATATATATATATATATATATATATATATATATAGTTAGAGAAGCAACAAATATCTTCCCCCTTCCTCTCTCGCTATACTATTCCGTTTGTCCCCTCACCTTCTGATTCCTCTCTCTCTATACTAGTAAATACAATTCCAAATAAATGTTTTTCTCTATATATTAAGAATTATTTCAAGAGTAACTAACTATTTTGAAAATTTGGACTGTGAACAACAATTATAATTGAGTGGCTGCTATTTGCAGTATAGCAATATAATGTTGCACTTACCAATGAAACGGTCGTAAATACCTGGATAAAATCCTTCTCTTAATGCTTACCTGTGTTTTCTCTTTTATACTTTATACTCCAAGATTGAACGGAATTCTTAAAAACTTGTGGAGTTACCCCTAACCGTATGTTGAAACCATCCATGAAACTGGCTTTCTTAACCAAAAACTGGATCACAATAAGCAATTATTTGCTTCTCTAACTACAGGCTCATTATCGGTCGAGCAACCACCTAAACATACGGTACGACTATGGAAAAGCATTACATAGGTATGTCCCTAAAGAACATTCCTATACCTCGGAGAAAGGATTATACTCTCGGGATGATACAGCGAACAAACGACTTTATACGCAGAGTTAGATGGAAAACTTTCCATTTCGAGAAAGGGCGTAATGGTTGCACCGTGGAATACAACAAGGAAACATACGGCTTCAAATTTTGTAAGAACCCACCTACCAACCCTCAACTGGATGCCTTTGAACAGGACTTACTGAAGATGATTATGAATATCAAATTCAAAAAGCAGAGAAATAATAAACTCCAGAATGACGTAAATACATTCCTAAAAAAGCTGCGAACCACCAATGGAATTATTGTCAAAGCGGACAAAACATCAAATGTGTATACGATGGATGTTAATACATACAATAGCTTCATACGGAAGGAATTACATAGGAAATACAAAAAAACAAATGAGGTGGCACTGATAAACATCAACAACGAGGCACACAATATAGTCAAACACCTAGGAATAGACGACAGAACGGAGCCACTTAGGCCATGTACCCCCACATTTAACCTCAAGGACCACAAGGTAAATTTTGATTATAACCCCACAATTAGACTTATATGCCAGTCCAAATCGGACATCGGGAAAATTAGTAAACATATATTAGACAGAGTGATAGCACAAATGAAGAATAAACTAGTGATTAAACTATGGTGTAACGCTACCGAAACAATTAAGTGGTTTAACAATATAGCTAACAAAGAAGTATCTAAATTTATACAATTTGACATTAACGATTATTACTCATCTATATCCCCCAACACCTTGGATAAAGCCTTAGCATTCGCCAAAGCCAATTATGACCTAACAGACGACGAGATAAAAATCATATTAGCTGCTAGGAAAACAATAATTAAATTTGAAAACGCCTATTGGGAACGTAAGGATAGATTAAATAACTTTGACATCACGATGGGGGCTAACGACTCGGCTCAAGTCACAGATTTAGTAGGTATTTACATAGCCCATAGTTTACAAAGTGAGTTTAGCGACCTTCACGGTGGATTCTACAGAGACGACGCCCTTCTCCTAGTTAAGAACCTAAATAACCAGAGCATGGAAAGACTCCGTAAGAATATTAGAAAGACTTTCGGAAAACTAGGCCTTAGCATAACGTATGAGTATAACACTAAAACAGTTAACTTTCTAGACGTGACGCTTAACCTAAATATAAGACCTTTTCACAAGATTAATGAAAACTTAGCATATATTAACTGTAACTCAAACCACCCACTATCCATAATTAAATCCATTCCACGCAGCATATCCCTTAGGATCTCCCGCCTCTCGTCTAACCGACAAATCTTCGAAGAACATGCGGAATACTACAATACCGCATTAGACAAGGCAGGCCACTTAGATAGACTAGAATATATAGATGAAAGCCTCCATGAAGCGCGCACGAACACGCATAACACAAACTCCGGTAACACACGCACACACGCACTTACGCATAAAACTGCAAAGTATACGGCAAATAGAAATACAACATCGAAATCAAACAAGTCACGCAGTAGAAAATATATTTGGTATAACCCCATATTTAACACATCTATTAGTACTAACCTCTACCTTCTTTAGAATAATAAATAAGCACTTTCCAGATTCACATAGATACAGCAAAATCCTTAACACTAAATCTATTAGACTATCTTACTCCACGGCACCAAATATAGAGGCACACATTAAGATGCTTAACGCTAAAAAGATACATAACAACACCAAAACACAAATTTACAACAATAACAATACAATCACCACCGAACACAACAGAATATCTAATACACAACCACCCGCTAATAGGCAAAAAAAACGTAACACACTTGTACAGGCATCGCAGCCCACCAATAATGCCAAAGTTGCCCATGACAAGAATTGTAACTGCCACCTACCTGAATCCTGTCGATTACATAATGAATGTATGCAGTCTAACCTGGTTTACCAATGCACAGTGGAATCAGACAACCAGAAATGGTATTACATCGGAGCGACTGGGAATACATTTAAAGCCCGTTGGTATACACACCGTTACGCAATGAAACATTCCCAGCATTGTTATGTAACTACCCTTGCAAACAAGACCTGGCAACTGAGGGAAAGTAACCATCAATACACCCTGAAGTGGAAACAATTATCGAACACGCCCCCATATCGGAGTGGTATGAGAAGCTGTCGATTATGCGACCTTGAGCTGTTCCACATCTTGAGTTCGAAGAATAAGTTACTCAACAATAAAATCAAAAGATCAATTTATTGTAACCATAAACTCAAAGAGAAGTTTTCGCACTACAAATCGAACCCTTAACCTCTTCTTACCAACTGACAAACTGCATATACTTACACTTTATACCCTCTTGTATCTAAACCCTTTTAATTACCCACAAAACCAATACCTATATCCCCCTCTTCTCCCTCATTCCTCTTTTATTTCTTCGTTTTCTTCCTTCCTTCCCTCCCCTTCTTGGCTATCTTTTCTTTTCTTCTTTCTCACCCCTTCTTTGCTTCTAATTTTGTCATTATTATCTTTATCTTTATTTTATATATATATATATATATATATATATTTATATATATATATATATATATATATATATATATATATATATATATATATATATATATATATATATATATATATATATATATATATATATGTATCTCTTTATATCTCCGCCTCTCTTTCTCCCTCTCTATCCATCCCTCCCATTATGATCAATTTAATTCTCTTTAACTCACTACATTCCACGACATGAAGTCTGCTATCAAAACTGACCAAGGAATCCTTCCACCTCTACCCCTCCCACCATCTCAGTTTGTCACTCTACTTCCTAAATCTACCTCCTTCCTCTCTCTCTCTCTCTCTCTCTCTATACTATTCCGTTTGTCCCCTCACCTTCTGATTCCTCTCTCTCTATACTAGTAAATACAATTCCAAATAAATATTTTTCTATATATATATTAAGAATTATTTCAAGAGTAACTTACTATTTTGAAAATTTGGACTGTGAACAACAATTATATTTGAGTGGCTGCTATTTGCAGTATAGCAATATAAGGTTGCACTTACCAATGAAACAGTCGTAAATAACTGTATAAAATCATTCTCTTAATGCTTACCTGTGTTTTCTCTTTTATACTATATATATAAAACCCGGTCCGTCTGTGTGGTTACATACAGACTAGCTGACACTCACTGTAAAGTGTCTAGTGAAAAACTGAGTACATGTACATATGTATACATGTGTGTATTTATATGCATACTAATACTTCCGTATACATATGTAGATGTACACTTTAACTTAATTGTTTAAGCGTCAGTCATACAAAAGTGAGTTAGAAGCGAAACGAAATTTAATTTCGTTTCGTTATTTGTTTTTATCGTTTCCGCTGAACCGGTGCGTACAATGACTCACGTTCTATGCAAATTAGTCTACCCACTACTAATTTTCATAGAAAAAGCATATAACGATATGTGCTTTTACAATTCTCCAGAGAAGCCGGAAGATGGGTAAATATTGCTGATGAGATGTAATAACATCGAAACTAGTCCAATATTCCTGTCTGGCCCTCTGGAGAATAGAGGAAATGTGTTTCCTTGAAAACTCGTATGACTCTAAAACCCGGTCCGTCTGTGTGGTTACATACAGACTAGCTGACACTCACTGTAAAGTGTCTAGTGAAAAACTGAGTACATGTACATATGTATACATGTGTGTATTTATATGCATACTAATACTTCCGTATACATATGTAGATGTACACTTTAACTTAATTGACTATATATATATATATATATATATATATATATATATATATATATATATATATATATATATATATATACGCCCTGACCTCCACCTCTCCGCACCTGAGCGCTCACTCCTCAGTAGAGGCCTTTGCTTCATACCCCACACTCCGCACAGCGACGTGTTTCGCACCCGAACGGAAGTCGAGCGATTCATGCAACGCACGAAGCTACAGGAATATTTTCATCAAACCCCACCGGCTCCCAATGCCCCAGACCCGTTTCTCGCCCTGGGCAGACAAACAACGTCATGGACGCCGGCAGGAGGGCAAATTAGCACCCTCGACGCGTTCGTTGACGACTGCCGTAGCGCAGTAAATCGCTTCGACTCTGCCACCGTTCCAAACGCCATAACATCACACGGGGCGAACTCCTCGCCCTCCGCTCACTCCGTAGCCGAGATGATATCGTCATCAAACCGGCGGACAAGGGAGGCGCCGTGGTGGTGTGGCGCGCTGACCTCTACATGGCCGAAGCCCTCAGGCAGCTCCGTAACCCCCTCTTCTACCGCCCTCTACCCTCAGACCCCACACTCCTCTACCACCAACAAGTTTCCTCCACCATTCAACACCTTGTCTCCTCCTCCCTCCTCCCTCCGACCGCTTACCACCTCTTCGTCCGCACCCCACCCCCCTCCCACTATCTACTTCCTCCCCAAACTCCACAAATCCGACAACCCCGGCCGCGCCATCGTCTCCGGTTGCAACTGCCCCACGCTGACGGCCTACGTGCCCTCCGGCACTACCACGAACTTCGCCCCTCCCCTCTTCCTCCACCTTCCTTCGCCTCTCCGAGCTGGTCCTCACCCTCAACTGCTTCTCCTACTCGGGTGAGTTTTACCAAGAGGTCACGGAGGGAGCCATGGGCACAAGAATGGGCCCAAACTATGCCAACCTTTTCGTTGGTCATGTTGAGGCCCAAATATTTGCCAAGTACACCGGCCCCACGCCCGAACTGTACGGTCGTTACATCGACGACTGTATCGGAGCTACGACACTCACCCGAGAACTGCTCGACTCGTTTCTTTCCGTCTTTTGCTCCTTCCACCCCTCCCTCCACTTCACCACCTCTATTTCCACCACCTACGTCCACTTCTTATGCATCTCCGTCGCCATCGAGCCCTCCCACCGCTCCCTCGTCACCTCCGCCTTCTTCAAACCCATCGACCCCCACTCCTATCTCGACTTACCTCCTCCCACCCTACACACACTAAACACTCCATACCCTACTCTCAACTCCTCCGGTTCCGCCGCCTCTGCAGCCGAGATGCTGACTTTGAGTCCCAGGCCCTTTCCGTAGTCAGCCATTTCATCCGGAGAGGTTACCCCCAATCCCTCGTCCACACAGCCCTAACTCGCGCCCGTGCTGTCCACCGCTCCACCTCCCTCAGCCCACGCCACCGCACAACCACCCACCGTCTCCCCTTCCCCATCACCTACCAACCTCCTCGTCAGCAGCTCCCCCCCACCCCCTTCCATTATCCCCCCCCGGTTTTCTTCCCTGCTTCAGGCCTCGTTGCCACACCTGCCCCCATATCACCAACACCCACCACCACCTTCCAGGGTCCCAACGGCCACTCTCTCTCTGTCCGGCACGCCTTCCGCTGCACCTCCTCCAACCTAGTCTATGGACTTCGCTGCAAGGAGTGCACCGCAACCTCCGTCGGACAGACTGCACGTCGCCTGACGGACCGTTTCACTGAACATCTCAATGATATTCGTCTCGGTCGGAGTTCCCCCATCTCCCGCTACTTTGGCTCCCCTGGACATTCCGCCCACCACCTCACAGTCTGTGGCCTACTCCAATGCCATGGTACAACCACCACCCACCTCACAGTCGAGCAACGGACCATCTTCACCCTTCATACCCCCCCCCCCCCCGGCCTTAACTGCCCACCCCTATTCCTTTAGCCTTCGACCGCCCTGTTCCCCCTCCCCACATACACACACACACATCCTCCACTAACACCACTAACACACTCCTCCTTTTCACCACCCCACCCTCTTGGCCCATCCCGCAAATAACAATAGCAACACCCCCACCCACTCCCGGCCCCCCTCCAGCAACTAACAATACTAACACCCCCACACCTCCCCCTATCACGCACACACCCACCTGTTCATATATACACGTACTCACATTATCCACACACCCTACTACCACCACTAACCCTCACCCACACATCCACTCCAACCACCCCACTAACATCCCCCAACTCCACGCATATGAACACACACCTTCACACACACACACACCCACACCTACATACACCACCCATTCCACACACCCAACCACCACTAACCCCCACTTACACACCCGCATTCAACCCTTTCCCCACAGTCAGTATACTAACACCCTCCTTTACTACCCACACACTCATCCAAACACGCACACACACACTAGTACACTACTCTGCCTCCCCCGTCTCCAACACATTTTGTCTCCCTCTCCCCGCTCCACCTACACCCCTTCACACACACTCATCCTACTAACACCTCTACTAATACACACCCCATCCCCCCCACATCAACGCCCCTCCACCTTTCACACCTACCCATCCTCTCCCCTGTCCTCACACAGTCCTCACCACACCATGACCATTTCTCCACCTGTAATCCTCCTCTACTGCTATCCCTTCACCCTGCCTTGACGCTCTGACCACTTCCTGTTGCGCGCGCACCCATCATCTCTCCAGTTCCGACCACCACAACCAATGGATTCCACACCACTGATCATCGTTCCAGCTATCCACTCCATAACATGAAAAATATCCAGCACTCATCGCACACTCCATGGAACTACCTTAGGAACTTACCCACGAACATACACTCACATTTGTTTTCGAACCACGCCGCCTACATCCACACCACGTATAAACACAAACACACACGTTCGTACGCCCACATATACACGCTCAGCCTCCGGAATCCACATTGCCCCATCCCCCACCCCTGTGACCCCTCCCCATCCACACGCACGCACACATCGAGACTACACCCTACCCCACGCACACACCTTTTCCTGAACATGGAACCTCGTTCTTCCCCAAACTCTCACATTCATATACACACGCACACACACACACGTACACCTACACACATACACAAACGCCACATTCAGCTCTCCCCGCTCGGACACCCCGCCTCCCTCTCCAAACTCCACCTGCCACCACCCCTACACGCCTCACACCCTTCCACCACTAGTTTATCTTTATGGTTATTTTTATTTTTATTTGTACTCCTTGCACCGTTTTTCCCCTCTTTTCTCTCCCCCACCCTTTTTCTAAATATCTTTACACCTCTCACCTACACACCCTCGGAACTCTCTTCCTACCCACTTTTCTTCTGATGAAGGGCTTATGCCCGAATGCCCCCCCCCCCCCCACTCTCAACAGCGTGAACCTAATATACTTTCACTTGTACTGCCTCTCTGTTTTGTTCCCGTCCAAGTTTTCACTATATATATATATATATATATATATATATATATATATATATATATATATATATATATATATATATATATTGTCATACTTTGGGAGGGTCATGTTGCCAATAAGAAACACACGCACCAGATGCTTTCACTTCAATTTATTATAAATTTCCGGCTGGTTGGTTGGTTCTACAACCGGATGGTTGTTAATATATTGTCAAAGTGCTTTCGTCACACATTCTATGACCTCTTCAGTGACTGGGGAAGTTTACTCGGATGAGGGACGTTTGTAGGGTTATTTTAAATCGCCAGTCGCGGAAGAAGCTGATTAATAGGGATTTAAGAAGCTAATTAATGGCGATTTAAAATAACCATACAAACCTCCCTAACCCGAGTAAACTTCCTGGACGTTACCCTTAACCTCGATAACGATCTGTACTACCCATACAGGAAACCAAACGACAACCTACATTACATCCACCGCCGGTCGAACCATCCTACAAACATCACCAATAACCTGGTTAAAAACATCTCCCTCCGCATATCTAGTTTGTCCGCTAATGAGCCTTATTACAACCAGGCCCTCAAGCGGAGTGGCTTCCAGGAGGAAATATCCTATTATCCAGCTTCCATTAGCGGAACCAGCAGGCGACACCGCCGCTGACACAACGTAACGTGGTTCAATCCTCCCTACAATACCAAGGTGACAACACCTATCGAGAAAATATTCTTTAGGCCCATCGAAAAGCACTTCACACTACAACACCGCTACCACAACATAATCAACAAAAACACCATCAAACTCTCCTTCAGCACCACACCTAACTTTGCACAAAACTTCGTCTCCTCTAACAACAAAAAACTCAACCCCTATGGAAGAAATAACCTAGATAGCAGTGGAGGGCCGACTAGGAGGTGTAACTGTCCTAATGGATCCCTTTTCCCCCTCAACAACAGATGCCGAGATCGTAATGTGATCTACCAGTGCAACGTGAGGACGGACACCTCCAACAAAGCTTATATAGGATTAACCGCTTGTGACTTCAAGACCCCGCTCTACCTACACAGACATACTTTCCGAAACCCGGCCCGGCGTCACGCCACTACACTTTCGGGCCACATCTGGGACCTCAAAGATAATAATTGTTTCTACTTTAGGCACAAGGCCATCAATTAACCAGTACATTACTGGTACTTTATTTTATCGACCCCGTAAGGATGAAAGGCAAAGTTAACCTCGGTGGGATTTGAACTCAGACTGTAAAGGGACGTAACTATGCTAGAAAGCATGGTGTCTGACGCTCTACCGATTCTGCCAATCTACCACCCTAGATAATACCTCAAAGATAATAATATAACCTACAATCTCACTTGGACCTTACTGTCCAGAGCTAACTCTTACACGGGATGACGCCGTCCGTGTAACTTATGCTCGGAGGAAACATTACAAATGCTGTTTTCGAAGGACCAACTCCTAAACAAGAAAGACGAACTGGTAACTGCATGCAAACACAGATTGCGTAGGACTTACCATGCATTCAAACCCCATAATGACCCGAGGGGGGGTAGACAAGGGCTAAAAGACCCCACTTGCTGACTTTGTAAGGGGTTACCCCTGCTTACAAAGGTAGACGTAACTTTTTTATATTTTTTATCTTTTCCTCTATACTTCCTTCTTCCCCCATCTCTTCCTAGTCCTTCCACCCCAGATCTCCTTCCTTGTCGTCTTTTTTTTTTCACCTTCTCGCCCATGTAGCCCATCGGTCCTCTGTATCCTCAGTACTCCCACCCCCCTAATTTAAAGATAGAATTGGCCGATTACGCTTTTTATAGCAGATGTGTTAGACCCCAGATACTTGCTTTCTTTCTGGTTGCTGCCCCATTTCCGTGATTTCTAAATTTCTTAGTGGTATTTCTGCATTAGTTTCTTGTATATTAGTATTTATGTTTTGGGATTCTGAATTAATATTTCGGATTAGTTTTTTTATATATATTATATTAGTGTTTATGTATATTGCATTAGTATTTATGTATTGTATTAGTATTTATATATATTGTATTAGTATTTATGTTTTGGGATTCTGAATTAATATTTCGTATTAGTTTTTTAGTATGTTGAACCTCAACTTATTAACCTGTCATTGTAAGATAGCATTGATCATTACTACTAACTATAGTAGTGGTAATAAACCCCCTGTAATGATGGCTTCATAAAATTCTTTCGCCACAATCTCGTATTTAGTATTCCTCTTCACCTATTAAACTCTTCTATAGCTTAGCAATACCAATGGAAGATTTGGTGATTGTGGAAGGGGAGTAGAAACCAGAAAGGTTTTTTTTTATATTTTTTATATATTTCCTCATTTTTATAATGGCTTTTTTGTTTACTCCCTTTCATTGTACTTATTTTTTACCCCCTGAGAAATTCGGCTATTTATTTACCAGGCTAAAGATCATTATTTAGTCCAGAATTAGCCGTCGAAACGGCCTGAGCTCTGCCGTTGGGGTCATACTTGTTCCTATATATATATATATATATATATATATATATATATATGTATGTATATATGTAAATATATTAATTAATTTGCACCTATAATACCTTTATATATATATATATATATATATATATATATATATATATATATATATATGTGTTGGACGTTTTGGAAGCCTCAACAATGCAGATGGGTAATTCTCCGGGTAACAGGATCCGGTAGTGAAGAGAGAGAGATGTAAGGGAATGTAGAATGAGATGTATAGTGTGTAGAGGAACGTAGGAAAGAGCGTAAAAAATAGAAATAATAACACGAGATAGATTTACCTTGGGTGAGATTTAATTGTCCCTATATTTAATTGTCCCTAACGTCGGCACGTTACGAATCAAGGAAGCACTTTGGATCAAACGCCTAGGGCCACAAATAAATAACCGATCTGAGAGAAGCGAAATGAGGTGGTTGGTGTAAACAAACGAGACAACAACACACGCACACACACAGTAGCATTCGAACGATTATTATTGTGTGTGTAGCACCGCCACCATCCACCGACAAGGCAGACTACTACTACCATCCGAATATAATACACTGCTAGTACCTAAAACCAGCATAGATAAATAGTACAATGGAGTGACAGCTAACGCCATCCCACTCCCACATTTAAAAAAATTTGACCGCAGTTATTCCGCGCGCACGGGGCCCTGCAGAATACCTCTGTTAGTCACAAACAGCGAACAGAAGAGGACACGTACTGTTCTTCTCCGACAGATAACTTCGAGGACCCCCTCCCCCAGTTGATGGATGAGAATCCGAAAAATAGAGACAATTTAATCTCTCCTGAGGGAACTCTATCTCGTGTTATTATTTTATTTTTTACGCTCTTCCCTAAGTTCCTCTACACACTATACACCTCATTCTACATTCCCTTACATGTCTTGCTTCACCAATGGATCCTGTACCCTGAGAATTACCCATCTGCATTGTTGAGACTTCCAAAACGGCCAAAAGGAAAAAAATCTTATTATTCCACAATGCTTCAAGCAAACTTCAATACTCTCTTATCCTTACACCTAAGCCAGGAATTGCTTGCATCCGTAAGGGAACTTTTTAGACTGTCGGAGAAATGGGCTAATGTTGGCTGTCAAATTAGTTTCCTGAAACGCTGCCTAAAAAACGAGGTCATCCCCACCACCATCAGGAATATCCGCTTACCAGGGTGCCTACGTACACCAGCTTTTAAAAACACCACTAGCCTCATACACCGCTCCTGTATGAAACAGATCCTGAGACAACTCAACCGCCAATTACACATCCATAAGCGGGCACTCTCAGAGCGGACACATCGACTAACATTAACACCCGGCGACTTGCTACTTAAAATAACAAAAGCAATCGACCAGTGCTACCACTCCAGAGTCCAACATGAAAAAAAACGGTTCAAGCGGAAATATGAGTGAATCTTGCTTAAACTCCACAACGAGAAAACCGACACTAACAAACAGACAGACCAGAACCACGTCGAAAACAACAACGTAACAACCGCCCCCGCCACATCCACCAACACCGAGCCACACCTCAACGATGCGACGCACCTGGTTACCGACCTAACCGGCACCCTCACGAACGACGAACTCGAACTCCTACGCCTCGGACCCAAGTTCATCGTCTCACAACGACTCGACGACAGGCTCAAACTTGACATCGAAGCCAACATCTGTCGAGCTGCCTACCAACTTAAATGGGTGATCGCCATCAACAGCGCCACGGAAAATAACAGCGCCCACACAACCCGCCCCAAGTGCCCCACTTACCACCTCGACAACCCACGAACTCGACACTAAACTCATCAGATTAAAACACTCCATCTCTGATATGCTACACAAACACACACACGAACAACACACCACCTCACTAAATCTCAACCCACCACTCTCTCCAACCTGAAATCGAAGAACCTCATCTACCTACCCTCTGACAAGGGAAAAGAATTCTGCGTCATCAGCAGAGAGGCCTACAACACCCTTGCCTCCCAACACCTTGACGATGACAACCTCTACTCTAAAGTCACAAAAATCACTTACGCGCAGATCGAGGAGCAGATCAACGCCGCCTGGACCTACATCTGTGACCGGCGGAAGCTCCCGAAGAAGCTCAGATACAACCTCCTCACGAGGAACAGCAGACTACCCGCCTTCTACCACCTTGTGAAAACACACAAACAGGGACCTGACCTGAAGATCAGACCTATTGTATCGAGCGTGGAAGGACCGCTTTACAAAATATCATGGCTCCTAGCCAGAATACTCAAACCCATACTAGACACGTTTCCAGGACATGTAAACAGCTCCGAGGAGGTGTTGGAGCGCCTGCATCAAATGGATTCCGACACCAGAAAGGCTAACAGATATGCCTTCAGCCTTGATGCAGTCGCTCTTTACACCTTGATCCCGGCGCTCCCGGCCGTTGAAATACTGATGGAATGCGTCCAATCTACCGACCTACACTTCTTCGGGCTCACCCCCACTGACATCCACCAACTCCTATCCGTCGTCATTGACACCACGTACTTCGGTTTTTTCGACCAAACATACCAGCAAACCTCGGGGCTGTCCATGGGCTCAAAACTGTCGGGTGTGCTAGCGATCTCATAGATGGACAGCCTCGAGCGCAAGGCACTCAACACCTGCCACCCCAACGCCGTCGCCTTTTTCTCAAGGTACGTGGACGACATCCTCATCCTCACATCTTCCCAAGAAATGGGGAACGGAATTCATGAGACGTTGAACAACACGGACGAGAACATTGATTTCAGTGTTGAACACCCCAGCGACGATGGGTCACTTGCCCTCCTCGACATACTTCCGAATCAACATCACGGAGCAGGGAGGATCCACACCAACTTCTACCACAAGGCAGCATGGAGTGACCTGTTCGTCCACTACAAGTCTGCCCTCCCTAACAGTGCTAAAAGTGGGTACATCACGAACGAGATCACGCGAATTAAAAACAGATGCAGCGATCCCGTGAGTGGTGTCACCCACACCAAGCGATTCCTCAAAGTGCTGGAGACGAACGGGTACCCTGCCTCGTTCACAAACAGAGTAAG
The DNA here is from genome assembly GCA_964016885.1 of Eledone cirrhosa. Classification (NCBI taxonomy): domain Eukaryota; kingdom Metazoa; phylum Mollusca; class Cephalopoda; order Octopoda; family Eledonidae; genus Eledone; species Eledone cirrhosa. The sequence continues at coordinate 80,656,478 of OZ024740.1, read as the reverse complement.
AGACACCAGGCGCAAGAGGCAGAGAAACACCCAAGGCAAGTGCTTCCTTAAAATACCACACCTGGGCGAGGATACCACCAACGCTATCCGCAGTGCTATACGGAGAGAGTGTCTCGACATCCACCTGGCCTACTTGGGCCCCTCCCTGCGAAGATGCCTCTCCGAGAAACGCGGTAAATTGACTGTCGCGTGCTCCCTCAGCAACTGTCCGAGGCGCCATACGAACTGTTGCTTAGGCACATACGTCGTGTATAAGGTAGAATATGACAAGTGCAACCACTACAATATCGGTAGCACAATCCGGCCGCTACACATCCGGATCAAGGAGCACATCAACACCAGGGCCTCGTCTTTCCGGAAACACATAACCAAATGCGGAAACAAAGGCGGAAGGCCCATTGTCAAAGTGCTAGCAACAGAACGCAACGTCGGCACGTTACGAATCAAGGAAGCACTTTGGATCAAACGCCTAGTGTCACAAATAAATAACCGATCCGAGAGAAGCGAAATGAGGTGGCTAGTGTAAACAAACGAGAATATAACACACGAACACAGACACACACACACAGTAGCATTCGAACGATTGTTATTGTGTGTGTAGCACCGCCACCATCCACCGAGTAGGCAGACTCATACAAGCATACGAATATACTACACTGCTAGTACCTAAAACCAGCACAGATAAATAGTACAATGGATTGGCAGCTAACGCCATTCCACTCCCACAATTAAAAGAACTGCTTCGACCGTCGACCTATGCTTGACCGCACTTATTCCGCGCGCACGTGGGCTCTGCAGAATACCTCAGTTAGTCACAAACAGCGAACGGCAGATGACAAGTACCGTTCCTCCCCGACAGATACCCCCTCCCGAAAACCCCCAGTTGATGGATGCGAATCCGAAATATAGGGAAATTAAATCTCTCCCATGGTAACTCTATCTGGTGTTATTATTTTTATTTTTTACGCTCTTTCCTACGTTCCTCTACACACTATACATCTCATTCTTCATTCCCTTACATCTCTCTCTTCACCACCGGATCCTGTTACCCGGAGAATTACCCATCTGCATTGTTGAGGCCTCCAAAACCACCAAAAGAAAATAAATCTTATTATTACACAATACTTCAAGCAAAATCAATACTCTCATATATATATATATATATATAACGAAGGCGGTGTGGTAAGGAACCAGATGTACCATAACGCACCAGAGTACTCAATATTTGGGGTAGTAGAGTGGGTAATAGGAAAATGTTTAACCCCAACGGCGGAACTCAAGCTGTTTCGACGGCTATTTCTGGAGTCCAGAAATAGCCGTCGAAACGGCTTGAGCTCTGCCGTTGGGGTTAAACATTTTCCTATATATATATATATATATATATATATATATATATGTGTGTGTGTGTGTGTGTGTGTGTGTGTGTGTGTGTGTCAGCATCTGATTTACGGCTGAGAAAAGGGAATATTCAATACCGAAGTAGAGTTTTGATCTGCATTATTAAGGCTAAAAGGTAACTTTGTTACTTTGAAGTTTCACATGTTTATTTATCACATGGTAATGAACCGCTGATAACCTTTTACTCTCTCACAGTTTACAAAATCTTTACAAGTTTAGCTTACGTACCTTAGCGTGACATACGTATCTTTGTAGCTATAGACAACAGAATTAATATAAATATTTATACGTATATATATATATATATATATATATATATATATATACAAATATAAATTAGCGAGAATCGTATTTTGGTTTTGGAAATTAGCGAAAAACAACTTCCGAGATGTGTGGCAAGCGCTCAATAATTCTAACGAACCAGAGCTACAACATACGTTAAAAGGCCAAACATACTGAGACGATGGTTAAAGCATTATCCGCACAGCCATAGAAACGACCAAGTAATTTGGGTCAAACAAATAAAAATATGTGATTGAAAAATGTGGTTGGTAAAAATTCAGCATTTGGGTTTCTGCGACTCCTAAATCAAGTACTGTCCGCTTAGACAAATAATGTTAGTCTTCTGGTAAGATGATTGAACGAGGAAGTCACTTTCTCAGTGAATATATATATATTTATGACATACATTAATAATTCAACAAATATAAATGTTTATAACTGATACAGAGCACTCGACAGCTTTTTCTGGAGTATAATATTCAATGATATTAAATAAATCGAAACTATATTTATAAAACCTTATTTATTCTATTATATATATTTGATCTAAGTCTTCGTATAACGGAGTCAGATTTCTCAATGTGTTGTTTTAGATATTCCTTATTTTTAGCACCATCTAAATCAGAGTTAGGCATAATTAGCAAATATATATTAGATAGAATTATACCACAACTTAAAGAAAAATCACACCTGAAACTATGGAACGGTACTAACAAATTATAGATTGGTTCAATAACATAAAATTAAAACATAACAAAAAATTAATTCAAATGGATATTGCAAATTACTACTCCTCTATTACTCCTAGTTTACTTAATAAGGCTCTTATCTACGCATCTAAACATACAGACCTATCTAGTGATGAAATGAATATAATTCTAACAGCACGGAAAACACTAATAGAATTCAATAATCATCTCTGGACAAAAGCCGACAGAAAAAAACAATTTTGATATCACTACGGGATCATCTGACTCGGCGCAAAGAACGGATCTTGTTGGTTTATTTATTAATATTGTACTGCATAGAAAAATGCCAGAGATGACCGGTGGTTTATATCGTGACGATATGCTGCTTTTAATTGAAAACCATAGCAATTGTGAAATTAATAGGAAAAGAAAATCCATAATACAATTCTTCAATAACTACAACCTTAAGTTAGAAATAGAGAATAACTACAAAATCGTTAACTTCTTAGACGTAACCTTAAACCTTACACAGGTCTTTTCTATCCTTTCCATAAAATTAACGAAAATCTAAATTACGTAAGTTTTAACGCTAATCGTCCTAGAAGTATTAAAAACACTATTGTTAATAATGTCCAACAACGGATTTCACGCATCACTGTTAATAAAAATATGTTTGATGATAAGGCTGAATATTATAAGGCTGAATAAAAATATGTTTGATGATAAGGCTGAATATTATAAAGCTTTAAATAGAGCTGGATATTCGAATAAAATTAAATACATTGATAACAATAACATGGCAAACCATCCTAGTATTAATTATAATAATATTAAACAATTTAACTTAAACTCTAAACCAAACAAAGAAACTAGAACTAGAAATATTATTTGGTACTCCCCCCATTCTCATTAAGCGTTAGCAAAGCTATTAGCAAACCTATTCTTTAAAGCACTAGATAACTGTTTTCCTAAAGCCCAGAGATACCACTCTATTTTTAACAGGCATACTATAAAACTATTCTACTCTACTACCATGAACATAGCACAACATATAAATAGAATTAATAATAGAAACTTAAATTTAAAACCTAACCAAAATAACCAAAATAGCAATAATAATATTTCTAGCAATACCCAGTATAATAGTACCGTTTCGAGCAACAACAACTCCGTAAAATGTAACTGTAGAATCAAATCAAACTGCCCTTTACAAAATAATTGTTTAGATAAAAGCGTAGTTTATAAATGCACAGTTAAAGCTAGAGATAAAATATTTAACTATGTAGGTGCCACTTCTACAAAATTTAAAGAACGCTGGAATAACCATAATCATACTTTTAAAAGATCTGATAAAAAATCTTCTACTTCACTTTCACATCTTATATGGAACTTAAAAGGCAAGAATATAGACTATTCAATATCTTGGAAAACGATTTCGAAAACACCTGCTTTATCAAGATTCTCTAAATTATGTATCGAAGAAATTTTTTATATAATTAACTGTCAAAAGTCTATTAATCTCAGAACAGAGTTATTTTCTTCTTGCAGACATCGCCAAAATTCCACGTTCAGAACTATGTTTAATTTATAATATTCCTATAATCCTTCAAAATGATCCTATCCTCTTTAACAATTTAAAATTATTAATATTTTTAATATTTTAATATTTCTAAATGTGAATATCTCTAATATTTGTAATACTTTTACCTTTCAGCAAAAAATTTCTTTTAATATATATATATATTTATATATGTATATGTGTATGTATATAATTTTAATTTTTAATATTTAATTTTTAATTCTTACATTATTATTTTTCTAATGAAACCCTCTAAAGATATATTTTTTAGGAGTAGATTGATAATCATTAACTGACATTAGAAAAAATTATTCTCTTCACAACAGTTTCTTAGATAAGCACATTACGTATCTCCTCAAACATTCACACATCTTTCGACTAAAATAATTAATCTCACACTAACTCTTCAAATTTATCGATTAACAAACAAAATTGCAGTTATCTACCTTTCTCAATCGAGTAAACTTATTATATACGTAACTTCAATAAATTAATAATATTATGAAAACATTTTCAATGCTGAACAAAATATTCAAATCTATAAATTGTTTTCCTCCCATAAATTGAAATACCTATTTATTTACATAAAACACAAAATCATTATCCCTCGTAACTCATATTATAAACAACTAATAATTGTAAATGTTCTATATCTCTTTAATACTAATACATATGCAATTATTAATATATACAGTTATTTATACATATAAAGTACTACAAAATGTAATAAGATAAATACTTACAAATATAATTCTCCATATAAGTATATACATAATATAGGTAAATATTCAAATTTTTTACCTCAAATTAACGTAAATATAAGGTTTTCTTTTCGTTTTTCCTTTTTCTTTTTGCTTTTTCTTCCTTTTCTTTCTTTCCTTCTAATACAAACACATATCTAAATTCCCCATAGCGTCTAAAATAACGTGTTTACAAACATATACCTCAATTTCATTTACATATTCATTTACATACTCATCTTAACAATTTTGAAAATTCTGTTGCAAAAAAAAACTTCAAACGTTAAGGTAGGTTCCTTGTCTATGTCAAAATTTATAAAACACACTTTGTATTTTATCTGATGAAAGCGTACCAAAGTTTTTGGTACCCTTGAAATATATATAATAGAATAAATATGGTTTTATAAATATAGTTTCCATTTTTTAATATCATTGTATATATATATATACATATATATTATAAATATATATTATATATTGTATATATGATGTATATATGATTTATACCAGACCAGCAAGAGGCAAACCACCTACCATTACCTCAATGGTCAAGAAAACCCACACAGATAGATGGAAGGGGTGGACCAGAGCCATACGGATCCCCGAAAACCACGATGAACTAAAGAAAATGATTGCACATGCGGTGGGGGCCAGTATAAAATTAACCCTTAAGGAACATATGTACACATTTAATGGAAACACATATGCCCAAGAGGAGGGAGCAGCCATTGGTGTTAGCATTGCAGGTGACATAGCTAACCTATTCATGGTATGGTGGGACAATAAACTTAAACTTAAACTTAAAGAACAATTAGAAGACAGCAACCTCTTAACCCTGATAATGTACTCCCGCTACGTTGATGATATAAACATCGTGGTAAAAATACCCCCACTAGAGAACAGTCAGGAATTAGAGAAAAACACCATGGAGGGCATCCAGCAAATAGCTAACTCAATCCACCAGAGTATTAGAGTTACTATAGACTACCCAAGCAAACACCCCAACCACTGATTACCTGTACAGAGCTCTGGTTAGAAACCATTAATAACAAATAATAACATTTAATAATTAATTAATAACAAAATAATTAATTAATAACAAAAAACAAATCCCCCATTCTCGTTATGCCAAACCCATGACTTCCAAATATCTGATCCACCGAAACTCAGCTGTTTCGGACTACACCAAAATCAACATACTGATTGCGGATTTGGTACGGGTGATGAGAAACGTGTCCCGCATGTGCTACCCGAAAGAACTAGAGAGACACATACAACACTTCATCCACCGTATGCAGTTCTCTGGTTACAATCAGAGACATAAAATCAGAGTATATAGAGGAGCCAGAACCAAATGGGAAAAATGGTAAATAATGATACAGATGGGACTTGTCCCTTGTATAGGAGCAAATTTTGGAATAGAATAGAAAGAACTAGGAATAAGGTTAATAGAATAAACTTATGGTATGATAGCAATAAATACCAGAGTGTAATGTTCATCAATACAACCCCTAGAGGTGAATTAACATACAAATTTAGAAGGGCCCTAGATAAACATAAACTCAATATTAAGATAGTAGAAAGACTAGGTAACTCCATAAAAACACTTATTAGCAATACATACCCTTTTCAAAGACCTCCCTGTATAGATAAGAAATGTATGATCTGTAAACTAAGCCCCCATATTAACTGTAAAACTAGAAATGTAGTATATAGCATAAGATGTACTAAAGGACAATGTAGAGATAAGAATATAGTGTACATGGGTGAAACAGCTCGTAGTATAGGAGAACGGATAAATGAACACTGGCGAGGGCTTCAAGATAGTAAAGAATCATCTGTACTCCACCAACATGCTAAAATAGAACATAAGGGTAAATTAGAGAACATAGAAATAAAAATAGGATCTACACACAGAAAAGACGCAATGTTTAGACAAATCACAGAGACAATAAACGTAAATGAACTCCAACCAAAATTAAATAGAAAACATGAATGGCATAGCAACATCACAACTTACAATTAAGGACAAAATGAAAACACACACACACATAGAACTAACAACCAACCAGTAATATGTAAATAAACAAATAAATAAACAAATATAAACATACACAGACACCCGGATGCAACACATGCGCAAACTAAGCACACAACACACACAAAAACAAGATGGCGTAGGAGAGAACAAAGGAGAGACACAAAAACAAATAAAAGAATCCCCAGTCACTGAAGAAGTCACAGAATGTGTGACGAAAGAACTTTGACAATATATGAACAATTGTGGAACTAACCAACCGGAAATTTATAAATTCTTCAATTTATAAATTTAATTAATAATAAATTGGGGTGAAAGCAACTGGTGCGTG
>OZ024740.1:80644421-80646921 GCA_964016885.1 Eledone cirrhosa | reverse complement strand
CCAACAGAGATATTAGTTCAAAATCCACTTCCATTCAATATTAAGCTAACTATATAGACTGAGTTTAAATCCGAACAGAAGATTGTAAAACAGTTGTATTGATGTTCTCAAAGTCAATATAATTGAGTTAAATGCGATTCCACCATTTTGACGTGCTATCATCGTAATCATAAACATCATTCAAATGATCATCATCATCACCATCATCATCATTGTCATCATTGTCATCTCCACCACTATCATCATCATCATCATCATCATCATCATCATCATCACCACAACTATATACAGTTACCAAAACTTAATATAAACTGCATTTATCCCGATGGATTATTTAGTATGATACTGTGATGTTTTGGTAACCTCTAGATTTTGGCTGGTTCTCTTGCTGCAGCCTGTATTTATGCTTTGAGGTAGAATTGGCACCAGGAAATTGACTAGAAGGGGTATTGACTGAAAGTAGGTCAAGAGATTGTACTCTGGGTATATAAAATCGATCTTGTCATGCATATAATATCGAATGAATACAAGCAAACAGCAACATATATGTACACCAGGTCCGAACACAGGGGAGCCAAACTCTCACTTTCATCACCTCCGTCTTTCTCACTCTCCTCATCTTTCACTATCATAAGCAAATGGGGTCCCACGAACTGGTCGTCCCACTGACCCGGCTGACAGAGTAGAGAAGATGTTTCCCCGGAGGATGTTGAGGAAGATGCGCTGGAAGAGCCATTCCATCTCGCGAGGTTCACACGTGCGGCTAGCCAGCTCAGCGCCTATGGTGGTGAGTAGCGGGTAGCCCTAGGGCCAAGGACACCAGAAGTCTCTACTAAGGGTCATATTCGACTTTCCATAATCCAAATGAAACACTAGCCTATATACATAATATTTCAACTCACCCAAAACTCATCACTGAATATCAGCTTTAAAATATATTCTTTAGAATATCCAGCGTATCAGCAAGTGAAAAAGAATTCACTGATAATTTCCAGTACATAAAATAATAACTTATAGCGCGGTAGTTTCAACATAAAACATCAAATATATAATACCACCAAATATACAGAATAGACGTTGAAATAGATGAAATATAACGTGGATTAACGTACCCGCAAATCTAAAATTAACTACAGCCATAGCCAAAATACATTTCCCTCTATTAAAAGAAACACCCCCCACATGGACACCACCACACATTCAGTAGGAGTACGATGAACATATCTTAACTACAATTACCCTAATTTTAACCTCTAACTTACATAAATCCTTTAGATAACCAGATAACACATTCATTTATATTAACAGAGAATCATGCCACCGGTTCATAGTTTTCTGAAACATCATCAACAATATTATTAGGATTTTCAAGTCCTCCCTAAATTTAAAAAAGACATTGATGAGGCAGCCACCCCACCCATACCCCACTTACATACGATAACATATCTCCATGACTTCACGGACTAAATTAGCTTACCCTCAAGTAAGAAAAGAGGCCGTAACAACATATTATTCAGGCCCTATTACTTACTGTTATATATAATGTTGCAAAACACTTTCTAGACTAAACTGATACATATTCGGAACCAATTATAAATAAAGAAAAAATTAAATACGGACGCAATTTCAGATTAAACTGCAGTGGTACCTCAAAAGTGAAAACATTGATATCACATACACTATAAACAAAACTGGGTCACAGGAAAAATATCCAACTATCTATTCGATATGTCTTATAATGCAGGAGGTGGCATTTATTGAACATTGTTTATCTCCATAAAACCAAACATAAAATGTCCCACAAAAAGGTTAAATAATCAAGAAAGAATGTTCAGATACTGACCTTCAACCATACACTTTCTTTTAACAATACCGATAAGCGATGAATGAGAAAATTACCCGGATAAATCTCAGAAATAAAAGGAAAGCTTTCCATTTAAACATCAAACGGGACCTTATTAAAAGATAAAAACACTACAACAATGGAAAGAAAGGTTTCGATCTTTGCATAGGGTAAAGAAACGCTTCATTCATAAAACTTTACATAGCCATAATCACTATGTAAATGCAAGTTCATAAGTTTTTTTCGAAAAGTATATATTTTGAAACGCATCTTTACGTAGCTAGATCATTCCAGCTTTACTTATCTAACGTCTTACAGGCACACATGCTCACATTTCTGTATATATTTTCGTAATACTCTCATTCTTCATTTACATTTTTTTTCTGTTTTTCTATTTTCTCGATCGTCATCTATTCTAGATATATTTCCTTTTTCACGCTACTTTATTCATATTCTATTACTGTACATTTCTATCTTTTTACTACACTTTTCAAAATATTTCTTGAGATTTCATTGACAAGGGAGTATCTCTTGTAATTATAATCTATTATTTTTGCACCCATTGGGAAATAGAAATGGTATATTTTTCCAAAATACTAGTCTGGAAAGGTTGGCACTCTAAATACTATAATCGATTGAAACGCCAAAGATGAAAAA
>OZ024740.1:80636921-80641921 GCA_964016885.1 Eledone cirrhosa | reverse complement strand
GCTGTGACCTCGTCAGGCAGTCCGAATTAGTGTGGTGTAAACAAGTACATAAGTTGTTGAGGTGTATAATATTGTCAATACTCTGATATGCCCAGTTCCTGGTTGGGTTGTTATTTCACTGAGGAACTGGACTCATATGAATTCAAACAAACGAATTTCAGTGTCAAAGGACCTGTTCTCCTCTCATTGGTCAGTTGTTAGAACATCCCTCATTCTAAGTGTTTTTATTGTTGGAGTTAGCTTAAAAAATTGATAAAGTGGTAGAAGGGACAAGGTTTTAAAGGAACAAAATAACAAAAAAAGTGTCCAACTTCCCATTGGTCAGTTCTGAGAGCATTCCTCAGTCAGAAGTCTATAGAATTATTTCCGGGGTGAGGCTCCCTGTAGTGTTTGTGTTTGCTATTGTTAAGTACATTTGACCTCTACCATTATTTTGGTAGTGTTGTTGGTGTTGTGGTCAGCTTATGTCTTGCTTCTCTTGACAATTTAGAAGTATCTGTGTGTGTATTTTCTTCATCTCTCCTGCCACCATCTCTCATAGTTGTGGTGGTGGTGATGGGGTGTGGGTTCTTCCATGTATATGATGAAATATAAGGCAATAAATGAAGAAAACAGAAAATAAATAATATAATTTGTATAATTTGAAAATAAATAACAAATAGAGAATAAAGAATAAAGAATAAATATAAAAATTGGTGAAAAAGTATCGAAATTGAATATGGAGAAGTGAAAAATAAAATGATTATTCAAATAAAGTTGGATAAAGTGTGTGAGTGCTATAACCAATCTCAAGGTCAGAAATATGTTGGATAGATTGGTATGAGGAAAGATGTTAAAATAAGATAATCAAACAAAATGTGTTTGTGTAATAATCAATCTCAACTTAAAAATAAATATAAGGTGATACAGTGAAAAGGGCAGAAAACAAATAACAAATTAATAAAGAGAAATCAAGATTTAAAATTGGGACCTGAAAGTCAGAAATCAAGTAAATTAAAATGTGTTTGTGTTATATAGATGTTGGCCAAATTATAATGGCTGTGTCTGATTCAATCTCTAGGCTATCATGGTGTCTGTTCAGCCTGGGTTGTTCTCTATGGCTTGAAGGGAGTTCACAACCTAGAGTGTTGTTACTGCCCATATAGCTTGAGGGAGGTCTGGCTGAGAGGTGTTTACATGTTCAGTAGAAGTCCCTATAGCTTGAGGGGAGTTCACATCTTCTTGTGTTGCTACTGTCCATATATCTTAAGGAAGGTCCTGGCTCTATGGTGTCTGCATGTCCCGAAGAAGTCGGTTCTGAGGTTTATCAGGCCGCTTCCACCTCTTAGTATCTCGAGGGTCTCGTTCAGGCATAGTTTGCATATGCAAGAGCCCCCTTTATCGGGTGGTACTTTCATGATTATGTACCAGGCCAGAGAGTACGGGGTCCTGTCCAGCTTAAGCTTCCAGATCAGGTCGGAGAGAGCCGTGCTTTTCCTTTTGGCCTCCTTATTGAATGAATGGCGATGGTTGTACCAGCGGTCTTTAAAGCTCGTTGATGTCGCTCCTATGTAGAGGTGTTCGGAGTTGGGGGTTTCAACCCTACAACCGTATACTAGGTTCTTCTTGAGGCATTCATTACCAAGGGGGCATGATTCGTGGTTTCTGCAGTTGCAGAGGGTGGTCGACCTCTGCGTGTCTAGATTAGGGTTCCAGTTATGTGTTACATGTTGGTCTTCTCCCAGGCACGGTGGGATCCCCCAGTCTGTTTGGGTTCTTGGGTGGGCTCTGGATCCCTCTTCCCTCCTTTCACATGGTTCTGCTGAGTGTTTGTATTGCCATCTACTGGTTGTGTGTGGTTTTTAACCTACTGACCTAGGGATCGTCAGTAAAAGAATACTGAATAGGATTTTGTCCAAGCTCCGGAAAAAAACAAAATTACAGTAATGGTCATGCACGGGAAAAGTAATAGAATGGTTTAAAATACTGCAATAGAAAAGTAGGACTAACTTTATACAACTGGACATCGCAAGATACTACTCCTCAATCTCACCCAAGTACTTAATAAGGCCCTATTTTTAGCGATGTCCAATACGGACCTAACCCGAGAGGAGGTGAGCATCATCCACGCCGCAAGAAAGACCTTAATCCATTTCGATGAGACCTTTGGACCAGGAGTGATTGGCCAAATAACTTTGACATCACGATGGGCTCCAGCGACTCAGCACAGGTAACGGACCTGGCTGGGCTCTACCTGCTGAAGCAGATAAAAGATGTAATCCTCTGCCTGGGCAGCGGATTATACCGTGACGATGCTCTATTCACAGTATATGACCACAGCACCAATAAGTTGGAGGGAATGAGGAGACGTATTCGCCATTTCTTTAAGAACCAAGGGCTCAGTATAGAAATAGACCCAAATAGGAAGGTAGTTAACTTCCTAGACACCACCCCAAACTTGAACACCGAACAATACTAGCCCTACCACAAGCCCAACGAGAAACTCGTATATGTTAACGCCAAATCAAACCACCCTAGATCCATAACCAAGGCAGTGGTGAAGAGTGTCTCGGACAGGATCTCCAGCCTGTCAGCAAGTAAGGAAATATTCAATAACGACGCGGAATATTACAACGCAGCTCTAAAGAAGGCGGCACATGGCCAAAATATAACATATAGTCCGAAACGCCGGGACGGGGATAGCCCAACAGACACCCACACCTGCATTGCCCGGGAGGGGAAGGGCGAACCCTAACAATACAGGCAGAGCAGAAACAAATAGGCACCATGTGCCCGACACCACCACACGGGCGGTGGTGACTAGTACGCTTAACCACGAGACGAAACACAATATGAGTAACAGTCTCAGGGGTGACGCTAACCACCCCAAGACCGACGACCCCAACCGCAGGACATGTAGGGAGTGGGGAAACGGGGGACCACCCCACGATAGATCTCCCGGCGCGACCAACGACCACCCCACAGATTCCGGCCGTGAAGATAACAAAAAGTATAGCGTCCAAAGGGAAAGCAACAGTGCGGAAACCACCAGCAACCCTACAAATCTCCAACAAATTACGACGCCCCCGACCCACACATATAGGAGACACCGAAAAATCAAGTTGTACAACCCACCCTACTCAGCGGCCCTAAAGAACAGCTTGGTCCGATCATTCTTTGGAGCACTTGATAAATGATTTCCGAGGGACCACAGACACCACGGGATCTTCAACAGACACACTGTGAAGCTCTCGTTTTCCACCACGAGAAATCTGGCCCAACACATAGATAGCATCAACAGAAGTAGGCTTAAAAATCACACACAACCAGAAGATGGCAATACAAACACTCAGGAGAACCATGTGGAGGAGGGAAGGGGGGACCCAGAGCCCACCCAAGAAACTCAAACAGACCCGGGGACCCCCACCGTGCCTGGGGGAAGACCAACATGTAACACATAACCGGAACGCTAATCTAGGCGCGCAGAGGTCGACCACCCTCTGCAACTGCAAAAACCCGAATCATGCCCCCTTGGTAATGAATGTCTCAAGAAGAACCTAGTATAGGGTTGTAGGGTTAAAAACCCCAACTCCGACCACCTCTACATAGGAGCCACATCAACGAGCTTTAAAGGCCGCTGGTACAACCATCGCCATTCATTCAATAAGGAGGCCAAAAGGAAAAGCACGGCTCTCTCCGACCTGATCTGGAAGCTTAAGCTGGACAGGACCCCGTACTCTCTGGCCTGGTACATAATCAGAAAAGTACCACCCGATATGGGGATCTTGCATATGCAAACTATGCCGGAACGAGACCCTCGAGATACTAAGAGGTGGAAGCGGCCTGATAAACCTCAGAACCGACTTCTTCGGGACATGCAGACACCTTAGAGCCGGGACTTTCCTTAAGATATATGGACAGTAGCAACACAAGAAGATGTGAACTCCCCTCAAGCTATAGGGACTTCTACTGAACATGTAAACACCTCTCAGCCAGACCTCCCTCAAACTATATGGATAGTAACAACACCCTAGGTTGTGAACTCCCCTCAAGCTATAGAGAACAACCCAGGCTTAACAGACACCATGATAGCCTAGAGATTGAATGGGACACAGCCATTATAATTTGGCCAACATCTATATAACACAAACACATTTTAATTTACTTGATTTCTGACTTTCAAGTCCCAATTTTAAATCTTGATTTCTCTTTATTAATTTGTTATTTGTTTTCTGCCCTCTTCACTGTATCACCTTATATTTATTTTTAAGTTGAGATTGATTATTACACAAACTCATTTTGTTTGATTATCTTATTTTAACATCTTTCCTCATACCAATCTATCCAACATATTTCTGACCTTGAGATTGGTTATAGCACACACACACTTTATCCTACTTTATTTGAATAATCATTTTATTTTTCACTTCTCCATATTCATTTTCATTACTTTTTCACCAATGTTTCATTTATTCTTTATTCTTTATTCTCTATTTGTTATTTATTTTCAAATTATACAAATTATATTATTTATTTTCTGTTTTCCTCATTTATTGCCTTATATTTCTTCATATACATGGAAGAACACCCCACCCCATCACCACCACCATCACTATGAGAGATGGTGGCAGGAGAGATGAAGAAAAAACACACACAGATACTTCTAAATTGTCAAGAGAAGCAAGACATAAGCTGACCACAACACCAACAACACTACCAAAATCATGGTAGAGGTCAAATGTACTTAACAATAGCAAACACAAACACTACAGGGAGCCTCACCCCAGAAAGAATTCTATAGACTTCTGACTGAGGAATGCTCTCAGAATTATCCAATGGGAAGTTGGACACTTTTTTTGTTATTTTGTTCCTTTAAAACCTTGTCCCTTCTACCACTTTATCAATTTTTTAAGCTAACTCCAACAATAACAACACTTAGAATGAGGGATGTTCTAACAACTGACCAATGAGAGGAGAACAGGCCCTTTGACACTGAAATTCGTTTGTTTGAATTCATATGA
>OZ024740.1:80596921-80631921 GCA_964016885.1 Eledone cirrhosa | reverse complement strand
CCACAACCAGACAATTGGTCATATATTGTCAAAGTTCTTTCGACACACATTCTGTGACCTCTTCAGCGACTGGGGATTATTTCATTGTTTTTGTGCCTCTCCTTTGTTCTGTCCTACGCCATCTTGTTTTTTAGTGTATTCTGAGCTTAGTTTGCGCATGTGTTACATCGGGGTGTCTATGTGTGTTTATATTTGTTTATTTATTTGTTTATTTACATGTTACTGGTTGGTTGTTTGTTCTATGTGTGTGTGTGTTTTCATTTTGTCCTTAATTGTAAGTTGCGATGTTGCTATTCCATTCATGCTTTCTATTTAATTTTGGTTGGAATTCATTTATGTTTATTGCGTCTGTGATTTGTCTAAACATTACGTCTTTTCTGTGTGTAGATTCTATTTTTATTTCCATGTTCTTTAATTTACCTCGCCGGTGTTCATTTATCCGTTCTCCTATACTACGAGCTGTCTCAGCTATGTACACTATATTCTTATCTCTACATTGTTCTTCGGTACATCTTATGCTATATACTACATTTCTAAATTTAATTTATAATAAATTGAAGTGAAACAACTGGTGCGTGTGTTTCTTATTGGCAACATGACCCTCCCAAAGTATAACAATATCGGTATTAACACACGTTTTCAGATAAGGAATCTTGCTAAACAAATTCAGAAACGAAATATATATATATATTTTTTTTTTTTTCTGTGTGTGTATGTATATATATATACACACAGTGTGTTGATGAGTTATTAGAGAATTGCATTTGCAATCGTGAGGTTTGAGTTCGATAGCAGGACCGAGCTATGCGTTACGTCCTTGATCAAGACACTCTAGTTCTTCCTTCTACCTTGAGTTGCGACCGATAGATAGTATTAGCAATCGGAAAGACCAATGGAAACATTGTTTCAATCGACTGTCGATATATATATATGTGTGTGTGTGTGTGCGTGTGTGTGTGTATAGGTGTATATATATATATGCATATATGTGTGTTTGTCTGTGTCTATATCTGTATATGCAATTCGCTCGTTTATGTCAAACAATAGGTTTGTGTACAGTAGGTTCTGTATTCGTTGCAGTCGCGTGTAGTTTAAGATAATGTTTTAAAACAACGAGAAAAGGAAATGATGAATATCAAAGTAGAAAGGAAATAAGTGAACACGATGTAAAACCCCTTAAAAACATCTCTCACTCTCGCACGCTTGCGTTTTCTTTCCCTTCCTTACTCGTTTTCTCTCACATTGCTTCTGCTCTGTTTGTTATTGATGTTATTTTTGTTGATATTGTAATTTTTTTTAGTCCATAACAATGCTCTGTGAGCTGTTGTTTCTCCTGTGGCTGATATTACCATTCTTTGTAGTTCGTGCGCCTTCCTCCCTTCATCTCACACAAAGATTCTGCGAAGCTTTGTTCGTAGAGCCAGTTGTGTTTCATTCTGAAATGCAAATTTCCAAAATCTCGTACCAACTACACATGTGCTACACACGGGGAAATTATTTTTCCCGCTTTCTTTCTTTTGTTACTCTCATCTATCTTTCTCTTTCTACTTCTCTCTTTCATTCTATTCTTTCTCGTTTAAGACTCTTTTCTACTATCTCAAGCATTAAACTAATATCTATCAAAACATTGTGTCGTATTAGTTTTTCCTTGTTGAATTTTCACACTCACACACACACAAATGCACATACACACACACACACACACACACACACACACACACACACACACACACACACACACACACACACACACACATATATATATATATATATATATATATATATATATTAGAATAACAGATAAGTTTAAGCAAAGAATCGCTGCTTTCACCCATAACGGGATTTTCGAGCCCTCTTCGGATTTTAGTCTTCACATTTTTTATTATTACTATTGTTATTATTATTATTATTATTATTACTATATATATATATATATATATATATATATATATATATATATACATATGTGCATAATACATAAATATATTCATATATACATATATTCATACATGCATACTTACATACATAAATACATACATACATACACACACACATATATACATACATGCATACAAAATACATACATACATGTAATAACAGCATGTCACATGTACAGATATAACACATATGCACATGCAAAAATATAACTCAAAACATATACATGCACACATACAATAACATGCATACCTGCACATACACGCATGCATGCAGATATGCATACCAAATTGTGTTGTCTAAATCCCAATGAGAGAGTCTCGTGTCTATGTTAGAAACCGACTCTCTCTCAGTATTGGCAAACATTTATAAAATCATACATACATACAAACAAAAACAAATGAGATAGGTGGCACTAAGGAATACTGGTGGGACCTGAAAATAAAAACTGTCACCAAATTAGAGAACAACCGGCCTAATATTTTTGCTTGGGATCACACATTGAAAACGTGCTCTGTTGTAGAGATCAGCTGCCAACTTGATGTCAAAGATGTAAAAAAAATACAAGAGAAGGTAGTCATCTACGTGCCATTGATAAGGAGTTTGCAGATCCAGTATCCATGATACAACTTCAGTTTGCCAAATATTATTGGAGCTACAGGTTATATACTAACCCGCTTGGACAGAAGTATGACAGCAATTGGATTTGTGGACAAAGAGTGCAGCTCCCTAATTCATAGACAACAAATGGCCGGGATATCTGGCACCTTCAAGATTTGCAATTCAAGCGATGAAAATTTCTTTTTCTTTTATAGCCTTGCCACCAGGAAGGTAGCCGGTCAAAGATGTACTCGAAATTAAGAGAAAGAAAAGAATATATATACATACATACATACATACAAACATACATACACTGGAGGAAGTAACATTATAGTCCGTAGAAACAAATACCCCAACAATAAACACATTAAAAGTTACAGCAATGTGGAAGACATACACATACACAATATGAAAGAGTACTGGTGGAATGTTCCAGTAAAAGTCGAGCCTATCTCGACTGTTGTGGAAAATACTATCGATAATTATAATCAAAAGTATAAACAATTGAAAATTTCCCTCAACGAAATCTTCCAGAGAGAAATTAACTCATGTATAAATATCTCTCTGGCTGAACGTGTTAAAATGACAATGGTGAATAAAAAACCAAATAATGAAATACTACGTGTTATTGACGAAATAGGGGATGAATACTTACGACGGATAAAAACCCCAACATTTTGGCAAATCAACGCCTGTTTATATGCCTTAGCAATGACAGTGAAGCATTATCTTGGTGATAGCAGAGAGATTAACAAGAACAAAACACCACCAAAAATACCATCATATATAACTAATATAGAAAAAAAGAGTGCTGACCAGACGAAACCAAACATCAGTCTATAGAGATATGAAGGGCAAAATAATAAGTGTTACTGAGGCCCCATCCCAGAAAGACATAGTTTCCTTTTGGAGAAAAATATGGGGTGAAAAGAAGAATTTCAACCAAGATGCAGTGTGGATAAGAGAAATCCGAAAGAACTACACTACAACAAAAACATACGCAATAAGTGACGGTACACTTGAGACTGTGATAGGAAAACTCCAAGATAAGAAAACACCAGGAAGAGACATGATTGTCAGCTACTGGTACAAAAAACTAATATTCTATCGGAAGTATCTTACTGACCTCTACCAACAAGTTCGTAAGGGAGATACACTTATACCAGAATGGTTGACATTAGCACAAACGTTACTGGTCCCCAAGAACAAAGACACCCACTTGGCAAAAAACTACCGATCCATTGCATGCCAGAACCTGATGTATAAGATGTATACAGCCTGCCTGAACCTATTCCTCCAAGATCACTGTGAAAATAATAACATCATCACAGATGAACAAGCAGCTGGAAGGAAAAGGGTTTGGGGATGTGCTGAACAACTCCTAATCAACAAAACTGCGATGGCGGAGGTGAGACAACTTAGGAGGAATATGACTACAGTCTGGCTGGACTACAAGAAAGCTTTCGATTCTGTTCCCCACTCTTGGATGATAGAGGCCCTCCAACTTGCTAAAGTCCAAGACATTATTCTCAGAGCCATAGAGAAGCTGTCTTCTTCTCGGGCTACTATCCTAAGGTTAAAGACAGAGAAGGAGGACTCTATTTTCACTGATAAAATAAAATATTGCAGGGGTATATTTCATGGGGACAGTCTCTCTGTGATATTGTTCATCTTGTCATTAAACCCCTTGTCCTTTCTGTCCAAGAAATGTGAGGGATACATCATTGGCTCACAGGAGAACAAAAATACGAACCTATCCCATAACTTCTTTGTGGACGATCTGAAACTCTATGCCAAGAACATGGATGGGATGAAGAAAAATCTTGACCTGGTTACAACGTTCTCAAAGGATATAAGACTGGAGTTTGGCCAAGATAAATGCTCATACATGACTGTAAAGCGGCGAAAAACAACAACCCAATCTAGCAACATTGTCATCAATGGTCTAACGGTTTCACCGATATCTGATGAGGACTGCTACAGATACCTGGGGATAGATGAGAACATATCCTATAATGGTATCTGTAATAAAGAACGCGTAACCAGGGAATACTACAGCCGATTAAGAAAGATAAGGTCATCGGAACTCTCTGCGCAAAACAAAACATGGCTCACAATGTGTTTGTTGTGCCTGTCCTAACACCAACCCTTGGAATATTCAATTGGACGATAGACGAAATCCGAGCGATTGATGCGATTGATGTTGGAACTCGAAAAATACTAAACAACACCGGAAACTTCCACATCAACAGTGACATAGACCGCCTTTACTTGAAACGTAAGCAGGGTGGCAGAGGCCTAACATCAGCCCAGACAGCATTTGAATGTCGCACCATATCCCTCCGACAACATCTACGAACCTCAAAGCGTAGGAACCCGTCTCTTGAGCAAGTCTATCTGCATGAAACAGATAAGCTCATGAGAGTTGGGAAAGAACTCCTCGAGAAGTATTCCCCGTATGATAATCAAAATCTCACACCCAGGGAAGTCACTCAGCAGTATAGCAATGAATCCATGGATGAAAAATTGCATGCTTATCAGTAAAAAATCATGCATGGATATGTTGCTAGGAAACTCCATAGTGAGAGTAATATAGATAAGGAAAGTAGTCTATCTTGGACCAACAACCGATATATTGGCTCCCACTTTGAAGGATACGTTTTGCAATCCAAGAACAGGAAATCAACACGAATAGCCTCATTCACAAAAGAGATAGGGATGCAGACAAAACACCTAGATGTGATAACAAGTGCAGACTCTGCAGAATTAACATCGAAGATGTCACCAATGTCATAAACAGCTGTCCAAAGATATCATCGCGGTTCTATCTACCAATGAGGCATGATGTAGTGGCCGAACACTGTAAAATGCAATCCGTAGAAAAGATAGCCCCGATAATAAACACATTAAACGTTACAGCAATGTGGAAGACATATATATACATAATATGAAAGAGTACTGTTGGAATGTTCCAGTAAAAGCCCCAATAAAATGCAGGCATAACCGACCAGATATTATGATATGGGACAAGGAAAAGAAAGCATGCACATTAATGTAAGTTAGCTGTCCAGCAGATGCCAATATAATATCAAAGATTAGCGAAAAGGAGAATATTTATGCAGAACTGATGAGAAATCTACAGATACTCCACTTTGATTATACCTGTGATTATTGGGGCACTGGGATATGCTAGTAACTGCCTCAATACAAATCTTGAGAAGCTGGGCTTCACAAGAACAGAAAGAACACAACTAGTTAGGAAATTACAAGTACAATAAATTAATGGAATAGTAAAATATGTAAAACATTCCATAAATGTTGCATCTAATAATTGCAGACACTACACATATACACATGCACATATGCACACATGTACAGATACTACGCATATACACACGCACACATACAACTGAAAACATACACATACACACATCCAATAACGCCCTTATCTACACATGCATGGATGCAGACATGCATACATATCTACTTAGTTAATGATGTGTTAATTCCAATGAGAGAGTCTTGTGACTATGTTAGAAACCGACTCTCTCTCTATTGGCAAAAATGTGTGAAATTATAAAACCAAAAGAACATACATACATACATGCATGTATGTTAAATAACTGGCTATTCTTTTGTGGACATTCATTGAAGACACTTCATATTCGAAATCTTTACAATTCTTATTCGAAATCTTCACATTTCTTATTCGAAATCTTTAAATTGAATTCACTTTACATGGATGTGCTACAAACAACATGGCTGGATACGACATTAATGTAACCAACATTAGTGGAGATTGGAAGAAAAGCATCAACGAAAAACGAAACAATTTTTTTATTTATAGTCACTTAAGGAAGTGAAATTATAAATCACATTTTTCATGGAGACACGAACTCAATAATGATATATTTCATTGTTATAAAATGTCAAAAAATGGTCCCTTTGTTGGATATAAAAACACAATGAACCTACACAGGAAGGAAATTCACCGAAAGCTATATTATTTCACAGCTAAACAAGCTAAACAATTACGCCAACAAACAATGTTTGTCGAACGTAAAATTAACATAAACATTGTTCAAAACAGCAACAAAACGTATGCACGGTTTCACATATAACTCAAAACACACACATCCATACATGCAATAACATGCATACTTCCACTCACCCACATATACACACAAATATATCCAATTATACATGCATGTTAAACTAGTTGATTTTTTCTAAATTCCATATGAATGTGTTTTGTTTCTAACTAGATCTATTGATGAATTTTTAAAAATAATATAACCAGAAGAACATGCATACATACATACTTTCAAGCATGCATGCATGCATACTTTAAACTATACATACATACCTTCGAACGTACATACATACATGCATACATACATACATACATACATACATACATACATGGTGGCTGCCAACTCGTTTTCGAGTACGGCCACTACTTTATATCCATGTAGGAGAACCCCTACCGATGCGCTGAACGAGTGTGACTTTTTAGTCCAGCCAGCGACTTGAAAACTCTGGTACAAACACTACACTTGTGACAATTACTGACACATAGTGCTGGGCCCATGGTACCATGTGACGACAAGTGCAGAGAGATCTCCAGATATAAAGCAATGCCTGTGCCGTGAAGCTTTTATAGTGAGCAAAGGCACTGCACAAAGCCAGTCCCACTCTCTTAACCAAGATGATATTTACCAAAAAGAAGAACAAGTCAACATCATTGGATACCATCAGGGTTGCAGGTGTTATATCAGAGTTTTCCTTCTCCTAGAATTCTGCCTTGACAAAGGCTAAGGGGTCATCTCTCCCGGTGATTTTGGATGGCCATTGACTCTTAAGAGCTCCTTTGCCCTTTGACAGGTTTTGTTTTTAGTCCTGCAGGATGTCCAAAGTCACCCTCCTCACCAAGAAACCTTGGTGGGGTTGCCAGTTTAGTCGCCAACGACCCGACCATGGGACAGGTTGTACTGGGATACATGTTACCAGTAGCACCAACTGGTGACCTGACATACATACATACATACGTACATACATACATACATACATACATACATACATACATACATACATACATACATACATACATACAATAATCAATCAGTCAACGCAATCAGTCGCATATTTTGGCGTGGGAGACTATTTATTAAATTTAAGATGAATACTATCTCCGACAGTAATGCTACAACTACAGCCAGGTTGAATAACTGGTTATTCTTCTAACTATCTCTTCTGAAGACACCTTTCATTCGAATTCATAGAGATATCCGACTAAATACATAATTAATTTTACAAGGATTTGCTACAAACAGCATGGCTGAACACAACATCAACAAAAAAATTAAGGAAGTATCTAAGACAAATAACAAAGAAGGTAATCAAACTTAATTCAGTTGTAGCTACAGAAGAAACCGAAATTATAAATCGCATTTCTCTTGGAGTTGCGAACTTAATAATGATTTATTTAATTGTTATAAAATGGCAAAAAACAATCTCTCCATTGTCTATATGATTAGAATGAAGCTACACTGGGACGAAATGCACCCAGAGCTAAATTATTTCACAGCGAAACAATTACGCCAACAAGCGACGTTTGTTGAAGGTAAAAATAAGATAAATATTATTAATTATAAGTCCCCGCACAACAAACATGGAACCAACAACACGTGCTACAGATCGCCATGCTACTAGACTTCCTACCAGCCAGGTCGAACAGCGCCTTGAAACATGCCTGTAAGAAATTTGACACCACCTGTACCATTTAAGTCTACCTCGAATGCTGGGGAAAACACTATCGATAATAAAAATAATCGAAGAAATAATAATAATAATCGAATAAATGGGACACCATGTATACCATCCGAGTCTACCTCGACTGTTGTGGAAAATACTATCGATAATTATAATCAAAAGTATAAACAATTGAAAATTTCCCTCAACGAAATCTTCCAGAGAGAAATTAACTCATGTATAAATATCTCTCTGGCTGAACGTGTTAAAATGACAATGGTGAATAAAAAACCAAATAATGAAATACTACGTGTTATTGACGAAATAGGGGATGAATATTTACGACGGATAAAAATCCCAACATTTTCGCAAATCAACGCCTGTTTATATGCCTTAGCAATGACAGTGAAGCATTATCTTGGTGATAGCAGAGATAACAAGAACAAAACACCACCAAAAATACCATCATATATAATTAAAATAGAAAAAAAGAGTGCTGACCTACGAAAAAACATAGGACATGTGACAATGCTCCTTACATGCAAACAAACACAAAAAAACATCACTCCTTACCAACGAAGAGTGAAAAATAAAATAGAGACGATGTTTGGTAAAAGTAAAACCAGAACTCTCCAATATAAGCTGATCACCCTCAAACAAGAATTGAGAGCTGTTAGCGAAAAACGCCGATACCTGAAGAAGGTAGATGAGAAAAAAATGCTTAATAAAAGATTCAGACGAAACCAAACATCAGTCTATAGAGATATGAAGGGCAAAATAATAAGTGTTACTGAGGCCCCATCCCAGAAAGTCATAGATTCCTTTTGGAGAAAAATATGGGGTGAAAAGAAGAATTTCAACCAAGTTGCAGTGTGGATAAGAGAAATCCAAAAGAACTACACTACAACAAAAACATACGAAATAAGTAACGGTACACTTGAGACTTTGATAGGAAAACTCCAAAATAAGAAAACACCAGGAAGAGACATGATTGTCGGCTACTGGTACAAAAAACTAATATTCTATCGGAAGTATCTTACTGACATCTACCAACAAGTTCTTAAGGGAGATACACTTATACCAGAATGGTTGACATTAGCACAAACGTTACTGGTCCCCAAGAACGAAGACACCCACTTGGCAAAAAACTACCGATCCATTGCATGCCAGAACCTGATGTATAAGATGTATACAGCCTGCCTGAACCTATTCCTCCAAGATCACTGTGAAAATAATAACATCATCACAGATGAACAAGCAGCTGGAAGGAAAAGGGTTTGGGGATGTGCTGAACAACTCCTAATCAACAAAACTGCGATGGCGGAGGTGAGACAACTTAGGAGGAATATGACTACAGTCTGGCTGGACTACAAGAAAGCTTTCGATTCTGTTCCCCACTCTTGGATGATAGAGGCCCTCCAACTTGCTAAAGTCCAAGACATTATTCTCAGAGCCATAGAGAAGCTGTCTTCTTCTCGGGCTACTATCCTAAGGTTAAAGACAGAGAAGGAGGACTCTATTTTCACTGATAAAATAAAATATTGCAGGGGTATATTTCATGGGGACAGTCTCTCTGTGATATTGTTCATCTTGTCATTAAACCCCTTGTCCTTTCTGTCCAAGAAATGTGAGGGATACATCATTGGCTCACAGGAGAACAAAAATACGAACCTATCCCATAACTTCTTTGTGGACGATCTGAAACTCTATGCCAAGAACATGGATGGGATGAAGAAAAATCTTGACCTGGTTACAACGTTCTCAAAGGATATAAGACTGGAGTTTGGCCAAGATAAATGCTCATACATGACTGTAAAGCGGCGAAAAACAACAACCCAATCTAGCAACATTGTCATCAATGGCCTAACTGTTTCACCGATATCTGATGAGGGCTGCTACAGATACCTGGGGATAGATGAGAACATATCCTATAATGGTATCTGTAATAAAGAACGCGTAACCAGGGAATACTACACCCGATTAAGAAAGATCTGGTCATCGGAACTCTCTGCGCAAAAAAAAACAGTGGCTCACAATGTGTTTGCTGTGCCTGTCCTAACACCAAAGTTTGGAATACTCAATTGGACGATAGACGAAATCCGAGCAGTTATTGTTGGAACTCGAAAAATACTGAACAACCCTGGAAACTTCCACATCAACAGTGACATAGCCGCCTTTACTTGAAACGTAAGCAGGGAGAAAGAGGCCTAACATCAGTCCAGACAGCATTTGTATGTCACATCATATCTTTCCGACTACATCTACGAACCTTGAAGCGTAGGAGCCCGCTTCTCGAGCAAGTCTATCTGCATGAAACAGATAAGATCATGAGAGTTGGGAAGGAGCTCCTTGAGAGATATTCCCTGTGTGATAATCAAAAGCTCACACCCAGGGATGTCGCTCAGCAGTATCGCAGTGAATCCTAGGATGAATAACTGCATGCCTATCAGCAAAAAATCATGCATGGATATGTTGCCAGGAAGCTCCAGAGTGAGAGTAATATAGATAAGGAAAGCAGTCTATCTTGGACCAACAACCGCTATATTGGCTCCCACTTTGAAGGATACGCTTTTGCAATCCAAGAACAAGAGATTAGCATGAAATACCTGATTCACAAAAGAGATAGGGATGCATGCAAACACCTAGATGTGATAACAAGTGCAGACTCGGCAGAATTAACATCGAGGATATCACCCATGTCATCAGCAGCTGTCCAAAGATGTCATCGCGGTACTATCTATCTATGAGGCATGATATAGTGTCCAAAACACTGTATAATGCAGTTCGTAAAAAAGATAGCCCCGATAATAAACACATTAAAAGCTACAGCAATGTGGAAGACATCCATGTACATAATATGAAAGAGTACTGGTGGAATGTTCCAGTAAAAACCCCAATAAAATGCAGGCATAACAGACCAGATATTATGATATGGGACAGGGAGAAGAAAACATGCACAGTAGTGGAAATTAGCTGCCCAGCAGATGCCAATATAATATCAAAGATTAGTGAAAAGGAGAATATTTATGCAGAACTGATGAGAAATCTGCAGATACTCCACCCTGATTACACCTTCAGATTTATGCCTGTGATTATTGAGGCACTGGGTTATGTTAGTAACTGCCTCAATACAAATCGTGAGAAGATAGGCTTCACAGGAACAGAAAGAACACAACTAGTTAGGAAACTACAAGTACAATCCATTAATGGAACAGTAAAATTATGTAAAACATTCCAAATATTTTGCATCTAATAGCTGCATATACACATGTACAGATACAAAGCATATACACATGCACACATACAACTCAAAACATCCACATCCACACATACAATGACATCCATATCTACACATGCATGCATACATACATATCTACCTAATTGATGTTGTGTAAATTCCAATGAGAGAGTCTTGCGTCTATGTTAGAAACCGACTCTCTCTCTATTGGTAAAACTTTGTGAAATTATAAAACCAGAAGAACATACATACATACATACATACATACATACATACATACATACATACATACATACATACATACATACATACATACATACATACATACATATATACTTACATATAAACATTTATATATATATATATATATAATTTTTGCTGTCATAAATACAGAATAATTTCAATGTGACCTTTCTGCTAGTGATTGTGTAGCTACGTAAATAATTACGACAACCGTGTGAGAATAGAGAAGATAAACAGTGACAGCTTATCTTGTGTGATGTGTTTAAGTATTTATTTGATGTGGGATAAGTTGTTTAAAGACGCTTAGCTGCAATTAGTAATCCGGTTTTGAGGTATATGTCAGCTACGCAGTTCGGCTCCCGGCGGAGACTCTGTTCAACTTTTCTGTTTTATGGCATTTGTATATGTTATATATGTATGTATGTATATATATATATATGTATATATATATATATATATATATATATATATATATATATATATATATATATATATAAATGTAAGTATGTATGTATACGTACATACATATATGCATACAGACGTACAGTAGTATGTATATATCATACATACATGCACATATATATATATATATGCACGTATCGGTTTACCGAACATTTACACTCCCTGGATATATATATATATTATATATATATATATATATATATATATATATATATAGATATATATAGATATTATATATATATATATATATATATATATATATATATATATATAGGGAGTGTATATATATATACTATAATATTATAAAATTAAATCAAATTGTTTAGAACTACAAGTGAAGTCACTCTTTTCCTTTTTCAAATATATATATAAACTTTACAATACAATGGGAGGAAACATAATAGTACCACCGATGATGTTTCAGATGTGTGACGAAAGAACTTTGATAGACGATATATATATATTTATATCTGTATTTTAAACCGTTATTCAATCAATGATAAACATTGATTGCTAAATAAATTAACTAAGGAGATATAAAAGATACAGAGGTGAAAACCAACCCAAACCAAACAGTAAATATGTTCTGTTATTATTTCTGGCAATATTTGTTTCGACACAAGATTTCATATAAAAAACTTTGCAAAAGAAATATATATATATATAGAGAGAGAGAGAGAGGGGGGGGCAGACTAATGTATCTCTCTGCATATATATATATACTGTAATAATTTGGGAGAGTCGTGCTGTCAATACAATCACACACACCTTTTGGTTTTCACTTCAATGTATTATAAATTTCCGGATGGTTGGTTCAATAATCGGATGGTTGCTTATATATTGTCAAAGCTCTTTCGTCACACATCCTGTGACCTCCTCGGTGACTGATTTTATTATTTTGTGTCTATCCTTTGTTCTGTCCCAACATACAAAAACATTATGCTGTAGGACAGAAGAAATGAGAGACACAAAATAAGGAATCAGTGACTCAAGAGGTCTCAGAATCTGTGAGGGAAAAGCTTTGACAATAAACCATCACCCGGTTATTGAACCAACCAATCGGAAATTTATAAGAGATTGAAGTGAAAACCAACAGATGCGTGTGCTTTTATTGGCAGCATGCCAAAGTATAAAAATATCCGTTTCAACACACATTTTCAGAAAAGAAATCTTGCAAAACAAAATCAAAAACGGAGTATATATATAAGGGATAACAAGTTATCGTTATAGTTAATCCAGTTAGAGGCTGTGAATACTCCGTATTGTGGATAGGTTTAGCGTACGGCGTTGTTCGACTCAATTAATGATGTAGTAATTTGAATTTGCAAACGCTGTGTTTAATTTTAAACAGTTTTTTTCTGATGATTTGGTTAAGCATACATCGTATTTAAAAATGAGTGACACAACTTCAAATGATTAGCAATTTTAAGACAATTTAACCAATGAAACAATTGTTAATACTGTAAATGAAACCTTTTTTGTACATTTAGCCATGTTATGCATCACTCTTTCACTATATATATACACCCAAAATGAGGGAGCAGCCATCGGCGTCAGCATAGCTGGTGATGTTGCCAACCTTTTCATGGTATGGTGGGAAAGGAGACTTAAAGATCTCCTTAATGAAAGCTCCATAGACCTCATCATGTACTCTCGTTATGTAGACGATATCAATATAGTTATAAGAACACCCCCACTAGAGAGCACTAACAAGTTTGATTTAGAACGTAGCACGATGGAAAGCATCCAGCAGATAGCTAATTCCATACACCAGAGTATAACTGTAACTATCGACTTCCCTTCCAAACACCCTAACAAAAAAAAAATAGACTACCTGTATTAGACACAGAACTCTGGATTAACACTATAGACGAGAGAGCCCAAATTCTCCACTCACACTATGCTAAACCCATGGCCTCCAAATACCTAATACTCAAAAACTCAGCAATGTCCAGTAGTACTAAGTTTAATATTCTGATCGCAGATTTGGTACGAGTGATGAAGAATGTGTCCAGCATGTGCGACCCAACAGAAATGGAAAGACACATCCAACACTTCATCAACCGCATGCAGTTCTCTGGCTACAACCAAAGAGACAGAGTCAGAGTATACGAAGGAGCCATGGAAAAGTATAAGACCCTCATAGAACTGGACATGAAAGGAATTTGCCCATTATACAGGAGCAAATCATGAAATAGCTTAGATAGGGCTAGACATAAGATAGGGAAGGCCACATCATGGTACGACAACCA
Source organism: Eledone cirrhosa (assembly GCA_964016885.1). Taxonomy (NCBI): domain Eukaryota; kingdom Metazoa; phylum Mollusca; class Cephalopoda; order Octopoda; family Eledonidae; genus Eledone; species Eledone cirrhosa. The sequence goes on along the minus strand of OZ024740.1, from coordinate 80,617,440 downwards.
GAGATATCAGAGTGTCATGTTTGTGGACGCCACCCCTGGAGGGAAATTAGCTAACCAGTGTAGAAAGGCCCTGAGAAAGACCCACTTAAAAATAAAAGTGGTAGAAAAGCCAGGAACCACCATAAAATCCCTGATCAGCAAAACCTACCCTTTTAAGAAAACCCACTGTACCAATAGGAAATGTATCATATGTAAGGTGAACCCCCGGATAAACTGTAAAACTAGAAACGTAGTCTATAGCATAAGATGTACAGAGGGTACTTGCAGAAACATGACAACAACATACATAGGTGAGACAGCTCGTAGCATAGGTGAAAGGATAGACCAACACTGGGGGGAACTAAAAGGACGAAAAAACGGGTCAGTACTATACGAACATGCTAGACAACAACATGACGGTAACATAGACAACATAGAAATTAGAATAATATCTAAACATAGGAATGACCCAGCAGATAGGCAAATCAGAGAGGCCAGTGAAATAGAAATTAGAAGACCAAAGCTAAACAGAAAGAATGAGTGGAACAACAACGACACCCAAACAAACAACACTGACCTAAGAGAAGTATAAATAAGTAAATAAATAAAATAAAATAAAATAAAATAAAATAAAATAAGATAAATAAATACATACACAAGCACAATAACAACAAGCACATAAACACACACTAGTCACCCAGCAGACACAACACTATACACACTAGTCACACAGCAAACATAACACTATACACACACGCAAACGCATGCGCAAAGAAAACAAAATAAAATAAACAAACAAGCAAATAAATAAATAAGTATATAGACAGACTGAATAAAAAAAATGGCGTAGACATACAACACAACAGGAGGAAAAAATATAACACCACTAACGATGTTGCAGATGTGCAACGAAAGATTTATGTAAATTATGTAAACTATTTATATGTGTTTGTGTCTATATTGTATCTGTATTATTTTTGACCGTCGGTCAGTCAATGGCAACATTGAGGACCGAGTAAGTTAGATCACAGATATAAAAGACAGCGAGAAGCGAAAACCAACCAAACAGTGAGTGTGTTCTGTTATTAATTCTGGCAATATTACACAAATATGATCCTCCCCAAGTATAACAATATATATATATATATATATATATATATATATATATATATATATATAGGGTTGGAAGGTAAACGAGACGTAAACAATAGAAGAAAAGTATCCCTCGTCAGCCGTTTACTAAATCAAGAATGTGTCGGTGCTTAAAACAGAACATCGGTCTGTAGCGCGCCCATGGCCTTTTATCCATCAAAAGGCCATGAGGGAAAGAAGTGATAGTGAAGAGAAAGGGAGGAGAAAAAAAAGGAAAAGAGGAAAAAACGAAGTAAACATACCGTTTACGTCCCCTTTAAGTCCCGTTTACCTTCTAACACTTCGTTTTCAGTAACCACACAGCCCAACTCTTCACCTGTAAATATGTATATATACTCCATTTTCAGTTGATTCAGGCTTATTTAAAACTCCGTTATACATATTCCAGAGGAATATCAGTTAAGAAAGCCTAAGCTCTTCAGACGGCAAAACCTAAAGTAAACATTGAAAGATTGTAATAAACCTTTAAATTTGGAAAGCTCCAATAATTTCCCGGAAAAAGATTTTCTCTTCATGAAACAGGGGACCGGCCGAACGCATGGTGTTGTACCTTCGGCGGGCGGCCACTGTTTATATATATACACATATATATATATATATATATATATATATTATATATGAATATATATATATTTATATATATATATATATATATATATATATATACATATATATATATATATATATATATATATATATATATATATATATATTTATATATATATATATATATTATATATGAATATATATATTTATATTTATATATATATATATATATATATATATATATATATATATATATATATATATATATATATATATATATATATATATATATATATATATATTATATATGAATATATATATTTATTTATATATATATATATATTATATGAATATATATATATATATATATATATATATATATATATATATATATATATATATATATATATATATATATATATATATATATATAAATATTGTTATACTTTGGGAGGGTCATGTTGCCAATAAGAAACACACGCACCAGTTGCTTTCACTTCAATTTATTATAATAAATTTATAATAAATTTCTGGTTGGTTGGTTGGTTCCACAACCAGATAGTTGTTTATATATAGTCATAGATCTTTCGTCACACACACTGTGGCCTCTTCAGTGACTGGGGATTCCTTTCTTTGTTTCTGTGCCTCTCCTTTGTTCTGTCCTACGCCATTTTGTGTCTGTGTGTGTGCTGTGTGCTCAGTCTGCGCATGCGCCACATCCGGGTGTCTGTGTATATGTTCATTTATTTATTTGTTTATTTACATGTTACTGGCTGGTTGTTTGTTCTATGTGTGTGTGTGTTTTCATTTTGTCCTTAATTGTAAGTTGTGATGTTGCTGTTCCACTCATATTTTCTATTTAATTTTGGTTGTAGAAAGACCAGGTACCTCCGTAAAAACACTTATTAGCAAGACATACCCTTTTCAACGACTCTCATGTATAGATAAGAAATGTATAACCTGTAAAATAAGCCCCCATTTTAACTGTAAAACTAGAAATGTAGTGTATAGCATAAGATGTACTGAAGGACAATGTAGAGACAAAAATATAGTGTACATAGGTGAGACAGATCGTAGTGTAGGGGAACGGATAAATGAACACTGGCGAGACCTTCAAGGTAGTAAAGAATCATCTGTACTCTACCAACATGCTAAAAAAGAAAACAAGGGTAAATTAGAGAACATAGAAATAAAAATAGAATCTACACACAGAAAAGACGCAATGTTTAGACAAATCACAGAGGCAATAAACATAAAAGAATTACAACCAAAATTAAATAGAAAATATGAGTGAAACAGCAACATCACAACTTACAATTAAGGACAAAATGAAAACACACACACACATAGAACAAACAACCAACCAGTAACATGTAAATAAACAAATAAATAAATGAACATAAACACACACAGACACCCGGATGTGGCGCATGCGCAGACTGAGCACACAACACACACACAGAAACAAAATGGCGTAGGACAGAACAAAGGAGAGGCACAGAAACAAAGAAAGGAATCCCCAGTCACTGAAGAGGTCACAGAGTGTGTGACGAAAGAACTTTGACTATATATAAACAACTATCTGGTTGTGGAACCAACCAACCAACCAGAAATGTATTATAAATTTATTATAATAAATTGAAGTGAAAGCAACTGGTGCGTGTGTTTCTTATTGGCAACATGACCCTCCCAAAGTATAACAATATCGATTATAACACACGATTTCAGATAAAGAATCTTGCTAAACAAATTCGGAAACGAAATATATATATATATATATATGAATAAAGTTAGTCCTTCATCAGCGATCTTCCAACCATCATTGGTATTTCATCGCTTTAAAGACCATATACCTCCGGTTGGTGCGAGCAACGGCTAAAAAAAGTCGTTGGGACACGTAAATAAAGGGGACACGAGAGTGTAAACAAACAAAGATGTTGAAGCAACGAAAGGTGAGGAAGAAGGAGTCAAGTCCCAAATTGCCATGAATATAAGTTCGGTGAAATCGTGAACGAGAGAGAATAAAGCTCATCAAACCTGGTTGGAATGTGAGCAAGGAAGGAATTCCGTACAGGTCTAACGGGAGGAAGAAGGGATCTAGTCTGTGAATTCGGTGAACGTAAGTTCTGTGAAATCATAGACAAGAGAGAGAAAAAAAGCGACCTGCCTGACCAAGGGTGCGAAAGAAAAGAATTACGCACAGGTCAAACGGCAAGAAGGAGGAGGAGGAGAGGTAGTAACAGAGAGTGAGTGAGTGAAGGGTGAGGAAGAGGCTAACAGAGATAGTGGCTGTAAGAGAGGGTAAAGATACAGAGAAAGAGGAAGCAGTAAGAACGAAATAGACGGGTCACAGCGGGGAAAAAATATGTGTAAATATGAGAATAAACGTGCTGCGTGGCTGCTAATCGGTTACATATGAATAAAGTTAGTCCTTCATCAGTGATCTTCCAACCATCATTGGTATTTCATCGCTTTAAAGACCATATACCTCTGGTTGGTGCGAGTAACGGCTAAAAAAAGTCGTTGGGACACGCAAATAAAGCGGACACGAGTGTAAACAAACAAAAATGGTGAAGCAACGAAAAGTGAGGAAGAAGGAGTCAAGTCCCAAATTTCTATGAATTTATATTCGGTAAAATCGTGAACGAGAGAGAATAAAGACCATCAAACCTGGTTGGAATGTGAGCAAGGAAGGAATTCTGTACAGGTCTAACGGGAGGAAGAAGGGATCTAGTCTGTGAATTCGGTGAACGTAAGTTCTGTGAAATCGTAGACGAGAGAGAAAAAAAAAGCGACCTGCCTGACCAAGAGTGCGAAAGAAAAGAATTACGCACAGGTCAAACGGGAAGAAGGAGGAGGAGGAGAGGTAGTAACAGAGAGTGAGTGAGTGAATGGTGAGGAAGAGGCTAACAGAGAGAGTGGCTGTTAGTGAGGGTAAAGATACAGAGAAAGAGGAAGCAGTAAGAACGAAATAGACGGGTCACAGCGGGGAAAAAATATGTGTAAATATGAGAATAAACGTGCTGCATGGTTGCTAATGGGTTATATATATATATATATTATATATGAATATATATATTTATATATATATACATATATATATATAACTGTTTCTACATTAGGCAATTACCCAGTGCATTACTGGTACTTTATTTTATCCACCCCGTAGGGATGAAAGGCAAATCAACCTCGGCGGGATTGAACTCAGATCGTAAAGTGACGTAACTATGCTGGAAAGCATGGCGTCCGACCCTCTACCGATCTATATATATAACGAAGATAGTCCAGAAACAGCCGTCGAAACGGCTTGAGCCCTGCCGTTGGGGCCTTGAACATTTGCCTATATATATATATATATATATATATATATATATATATATATATATATATATATATATATATATATATATATATATATATATATATCCCTCCCCCACCCTCTCAATTTCTTTATTTCTCTGACTCTTTCTTTAAATATATCATTAATCTTACTGAGTCTATAAAATAGCACTCGGCTTCCAAATTCTTTGGAAATATATTTATCACCAATCCTTTGAGATTTCTTTCTCTCTCTCTCTCTCTCTCTCTCTCTCTCTCTCTCTCTCTCTCTCTCTCTCTCTCTCTCTCTCTCTCTCTCTATCTATCTCTATCGCTCTATCTCTCTCTATCTCTCTCTCTATCTCTCTCTCTCTTGCGCAAGTAATACGACACTCAAATTCCCAATCTTCCCATTTTACCTTTGCGCTGACAATACAACAGAACTAATACGAATAAATAAGGAATATATGTTTATTCAAAAATATAGACCACCATTAAATATGGTTTAATATACATTATATCAACACCATAACATGCTAACCATCCAAACAAACACATACATACACACATAACATCTTCTAGTTTAGAAAATAAAAAACCCGAACTAAATAAATCTTAACATACGTTTGCGCTGACAATACAACAGAACAAATACGAACAAGTAAGGAAAATATGTTCATTCAAAAATATTCCTACTAACGTAATCATTTTCCTACACACACACAAAATATATATTCTCTTCATCTTAACATGCTAACCATACACCCACACACACATAACACCCATACACACACACATAACCCCCCCCCACACACACACACACACACAACTCCCTCCCCCATTTCTACTAATAGAATCACTTTCCTACACACACACACAAAATATATATATATTCTCTCCATCTTAACATACTCACACACACACATAACACCCATAAACACACACACAACTCCCTCCCCCATTTCTCCCAATAGAATCATCTTCCTATACACACACACACACACAGAACACACAAATAAACATACATATGACTACTTTCTTTATTTCAATAGAAAATCAGAACTCTGACACCCCAGCGAACTAGCCATATTCACTGAACCAGAACAATTCTCCCATCCCATTTCTCTTGACCATTCTGTTGCTTGGCATAACATTCTCTAAATGGCTACAAAATAAATAATTCGGGCGCGGAACTTTTTCACGTGACAGCAATATTTTCATTTATAACCAATCAATTTGCATTTTTTTAAAAAAGCCTTCGTGGGCCACTTTTTTTATTGTCATAAAATTCTCTAAGAGGCTACAAAACAAATTCCGAAATACGGGCGCGAAATTTAATGAATTTGTTCACGTGACAGCCATAATTTTATTTATAACCAATCAGATTACATTCTTTTAGAAAAAGCCTTCGTGAGCCCCTTTTTTTAAGTACAAACAAATTCCGAAATACGGGCGCGAAATTTAATGAACCACGTGACAGCCATAATTTCATTTATAACCAATGAGATTACATTTTTTTAGAAAAAGCCTTCGTGAGCCCCCTTTTTTAAGTAAAAAGTAATTCAAACACTCATATATGAATAAAACAACCTGCGCACCCCACCCTTCTTTGAAGAACTTTGTAACGCGAACTGGCGAGAAATTTATTATACTTATTGACTAACCAATCAAATTACTTCTATAAAAACCTGGCGTTTCGAGCCACTTTTTTCCATATAAAACAAGTAACATTCAAAGACCAACCAGATGTGAGAAAACCACAGACCCTCCATCTCAACTCTACTTTTAAAAAGCAGAAGAACTGCGAAACCGGTAAAGGACCGAAATAAATATATATATTGTTTATATATTTTTTTTTAAATAAGACTCCAGTTGCATTTTCGATTTCATCTTTTTTTGCCCTTAATATCATATTTACACATATTTTTTCCTCGTTAGACCTGTGCGAAATTCCTTCCTTGCCCACATTTCAACCAGGTTTGATGGTCTTTATTCTCTCGTTCACGATTTCACCGAATTTAAATTCATAGAAATCTGGGACTTGTCTCTTTCTTCCTCACTTTCTGTTACTTCACCATTTTGTTTGTTTACCCTCGCGTCCCCTTTATTTACGTGTCCCAACGACTTTTTTTAGCCGTTGCTCGCACCAACCGGAGGTATATGGTCTTTAAAGCGATGAAATGCCTATGATGGTTGGAAGATCACTGATGAAGGACAAACTTTTTTCATATGTAACCCATTTGCAACTCCGCAGCGCCCTTATTATCATATTTACACATATTTTTTCCTCTGCTGCTACACGTCTTTTTCGTTCTATGTATATTTACCCTTTCTAGCAGTCTCTCTCTCTGTTAGCCTCTTCCTCACCCTTCACTCACTCATTCTCTGTCACTACCTCTCCTCCTCCTCTTTCTTCCCGTTTGACCTGTGTGTAATTCTTTTCTCTCGCACGCTCGGCCAAGCTGGTCCGAATTTTTTCTCTCTCTCGTCTACGATTTCACAGAACTTATGTTTACCGAATTCGCAGACCAGACCCCTTCTTCCTCCCGTTAGACCTGTGCGAAATTCCTTCCTTGCCCACATTTCAACCAGGTTTGATGGTCTTTATTCTCTCGTTCACGATTTCACCGAATTTAAATTCATAGAAATCTGGGACTTGTCTCTTTCTTCCTCACTTTCTTTTGCTTCACTATTTTGTTTGTTTACCCTCGCGTCCCCTTTATTTACGTGTCCCAACGACTTTTTTTAGCCGTTGCTCGCACCAACCGGAGGTATATGGTCTTTAAAGCGATGAAATGCCTATGATAGTTGGAAGATCACTGATGAAGGACAAACTTTTTTCATATGTAACCCATTTGCAACTCCGCAGCGCCCTTATTATCATATATATATATATATATATATATATATATATATATATATATATATATATATATCACTCTCTCTGTATTTATATATATATCTATCTATCCATTTATTTATCACTTTCTATAATATGAGAATACATTTGTCCTTTGGAATTATATTTTTTTCCAATATCGCCGTCTGAAATCTCTGAATTGAGGACTGAACGATTAAAAGCCCCAAAAAACAAGAATCCATCGCAATAGTTTCCACAGCAGTATTGCAGACAGAAACCTATGTTTTATTCTGCATTCCATACAATTATATGTATTCTATTACAAAATGATATCAGTCGAATGGCATATGCTTCAGGATAGGAAGTAACGTTAAATTGACACTTCAAAATTTGGAAGAAAGCCATTATTTTCTGTAATTATTTTTGAAGCAATTTCTACACTCCTTTGTCTCAAATATAGTCACCTCGCGTTTTTTTATTTTTTTTATTTAAGAGTTATCCCAATCCAATCTCTTTCGAGATAGCAGTGAGGCAAATCTGCTGTTTGTTTGTGGAACCATTTAATACTATAAACAATTTGTTCAAGAATATATATTTGCTATATCATTATATTTATCCTCTTAGCAACGTAATCATAATTTGAATAACTGTGACGTCTACTTGTGTAAGGTTGTTGGCAATAATCTCCTAGTAAGAAACCGGGAAAAGCTATACTTATATGTGTGTGTGTTGTTGTTGTTATTGTTGTGTGTATGTGTGTGTGAGCGTGTATGTATGTGTGTGTGTGTTGTAACATTCTAACTCCATATGTGTTACTTTTGCAACACTTAGGTTCCATGGAATATAGTATCTTGTTATATGACAGTACGGACAAATATCGTACGACCATATATTGGCATCACTGTTGCTTTTCATTATAAATCAGATTGGTATTTGGGCTGGCTCATTCTACTCTTGATTGTGCACAAGTATTACACTACGTAAAGTTGACTATGAGATTTCTGGGCAAATGTTGAAGCTTTTGTGTTTCTTATGGTACAAAACCAATAATTGAGTAATTGTTAACGAGACTGCATTTGGAATATTTCCGAAACAAAAGATGTGCTTTAAAGCTGAAATTTGAAATTTGATACACAAACATTGATGTATATATATTTCATATGTAGTCAGATATGCATATATGTCTGTATGTCTGTATGTATTAAAAGGCAGTATAAATTCTACTAACGTCTTCTATTGCCTACATGTTTAGTGTCAATTGCTTCAAACACAAGGTTTAATTCATGGGTAGAGTAAAGCTTTTATTTTGAGTAATGAAACGTTGAATACTCTAGAGTGAGTAGTAGCTTTTGCCTCACTACCTTGTTCTAAAAATTGGGGTTGTATTTATGCGGGATAAATATAGCTAAAAGAGATTTTTATGTATGTAATGCGTTAGGTGTGGACAGTATTTGCTTTCCTTCCGATGTAGGTACTGTTCCTGTGTGTGTAGGTGTGGGAGCATGCGAGTGTGAGCAAATCTGTTAGAGATTGTCTAAAATAAAATAGAAATAAGTCATAAGAGATTTATTTCGATTAGTAGAAAATACAGCTAGAGATGTTTGTAAAACGGTGGCAATTAAAAGAAGCTAGAAAAGATGTATGTAGGTTTATTTATGAGAAAGGATAATTTGTGAGAGATGAATTCTATGAAACACAAAATAGATTTCTGCTTGTCGTGGCAAGGTGCCAGAACATAGATTAAGCGTTGTATGGGGACGTAGACTTGTGTGATAGTAGTGTGATTTGTTTGCGATTGAAGACATTTAGTGTGTGTGAATTTGTTTTGCTATAATAAAGGTCATCTAGGAGAATAAGATAGAATTATGTTCCAAGATTTTGAAACTAATTGATTTATTCATGGGAGAGACGTTTGATGTTCAGAATGTGGTGTTGGAGAGAGGCAATAGAATTTATATATTTATTTTAGTATAAGAGAGGTAGGCGAAAGAGGAGAATTAAAGGGGTTGACTATAGCAGGAAGGTGATTTATAAAGACACTCAATTGTCTTATTATACTCTGACTGCCAGAAAAAACGTATGTAAATTCATGCTAGAATTGTGAATTCATGCTAGAAATAAATGTGTCGTATGAGATATATATAGACAGAAGTGTCCGATTTTTTGTTGAAGAAATATTCCCATATAGACGTGCGTGTTTGTACATTGGAATCACATTCATACATATACACAGACTATAAACACACACACCACACGCATATATTCATACTTACATGCATACATACATACAGTCATACATACATACATACGTACATAAATACATTCATACATACATACACCCAGAGCTAAATCACTTCACAGCGAAACAATTACGCCAACAAGCGACGTTTGTTGAACGTAAAAATAAGATAAATATTATTAATTGTAAATCCCGACAAACATGGAATCAATAACACGTGCTACTAGACTTCCTAGTAGCCAGGTCGAACAGTGCCTTGAAACAACTATGCCTGTAAGAAATTTGACACCACGTGTACCATCTGAGTCTACCTCGAATGCTGGAGAAAACACTATCGATAATAATAATAATAATCGAAGAAATAATGGTTTCTTTATTGGCCACAAGGGCTGACACGAAGAAAAACAGTAGAGACAACACAGAACAGTACAGGACGATAAAAAGTGGATCGTGTAAACACGTTATAAGAAAATCGGGCTAGAAATCTAAACAAATTCAAACATCAAAAAACCTCCGAGGGTCATTCGTGGTGAAAACCACATTAAAGACCACGGCCACCCTGACCACCATGGCAAGCGCCCTCTCTCACTTTTCCCACTCCTCAGTCAACAAGCGTATACTCAGAGTGGAGCTACAGTCCTGGATCAGGAAAATACCGAGGGATAGCGCTTGGAAGCTCGCCACTTTCACCCATCTTTCAACAAACTTACTAGAAGACAGCACTTGCCTCTCCACCCTGATTTTCCTCTTGAAGTGAAACTTGAAAAAGTTAATCAGGGATTGGCCGGAGAGGAAAGTGTTCGTCTTCAACCCTTTCAATCTTGTCCACCACACAATCTCTTTCCCCATATCCATCAGGAAGATGAAAACTGCCTGCTCTTCCTCCTCTTTAAAGGAGGATGGCGTAACTATCTGCACAATGGACTCAGTCCTACACGCGACAGCAGCTGTTCGACATAGCTCCACAAGTCAGCAATCCTCGGGCACTGAACGAGTGCGTACAGGACGGTTTCGTCGCTCTGCGTGCATCTCGGACAGGCTTGGCTGACAACACCTCCGTGCTTGTAGAGCTTATCCCGAACCGGCAACGCTCCCCGGTAGCACTGCCAGCCAGGGATTTCTGGAAGATGTTCATAGGCCCCGGTCTGAAAGTTCTCTTGGAGAGAGGGAACAGCTGATCGTCTTCGACGCCCAGGGTCTCCCCGAGACGTCGTCGCTCTTTCCCTCCACTAGCCCTCTATGGAACGCCGAGGTGGATGTTCCACCGATACTAGTGCCCAGCCGGTAGAGGGCGGCGAGCGCTGGAGACATTTCAGCTTCCAAGCGCTATCCCTCGGTATTTTCCTGATCCAGGACTGTAGCTCCATCAAGGAGACGAGTTGGGGAAAAGCGCGTCTGGCAAACGGCGACCACACCTGTTCCCCGTCAAGGAAGCACCAGAGATGACGCAGCCTCAGCGCATGTTTGCGCATCATCAGCCACGGCATGCCTAGTCCTCCACGCAACGGGTGTTGAGAGCAAATGGATCGTCTGACCATACGAGCACGTCCCTTCCACAAAAAGCGGTAGAGAAGGCGCTCCATTTTGGTCAGAGTTGGGCGGGGGCTAGGTACGACGGTCAGGCGGTAGCAGATAACGGACGCTATGTACTCATTCGCCACCTCCACCCGACCTTTCAGAGACATCCTCCTCTCGACTCATTTCTGGGTGAGAAAGGACCCTGCTCGTCACCTCGCTCCAGTGTTTCTCCATCTGGAAGTCCGGACCGAACCAGACTCCGAGCAATTTAACCAGTCCTTCCGTCCAGCGCTCCACGACACTGTCGGACGGCATGGACTTGCCTCTCCAGATGCCGAGTTACAAGCCCACCGACATTTCCTGGTTTATCTTGCTCCAGTCACCGCTTCGTATTCCTTGAGAGCGGTGCCGAGCATCTAGACGTGTTTGGTGCTCGACACCACCACGGTGACGTCGTCAGCGTAAGCTGACACGGATCTCCCGTATCCTAGTTCGCGTGGGACACCATCATCGTCTCCCATTTGTGTAGTACAGGCTCTAGGGCCATTACGTACAAGAGGGACGAGAGGAGCAACCCTGGCGGACGGAGCGCGTGATACTGAAAGGCTGCTACAGGTGACCATTCAGCCTCACAATCGAGCAGATGTTGCTGCTCATCGCAGCGATCCAGCCCCTAAAAACGGGTCCGGAGCCGGCCGCCTCGAGGACCGCAGCCAGGTACCGATGGTCGACCCTATCAAATGCTTTAGATTGATCCAAGTTGATCAGGGCCCCACCCGTGCCAGGTTCCTTAACCACCTATGATGTATCGCATGAGATTGAGGTTGTCGTGGATGGATCTGTCCGGGATGGCGCACGTCTGCGCCTCTCCCACCAGATCATCGTCGACAAGCGCCAATCTCTTTGCTAACACCTTGGCTAAAATCTTAAACTCTGCGTTTAGCAGAGTTATGAACCTGAAGTTGTCTATAAGGTCCCACTTATTCGGGTCTTTTCTCAGCAGCGCCACCGTTCTGCTGCCAGTTGCAGTAGACATCTGCCAAGAGATCGCCGAACAAGTCTGGCATATATTCATAAAGCTCGTAGGGCAGACCATCCAAATCTGGCGATTTACCCCTCGTGCAGTCAGACATCGCGCCCCGTATTTCACCTGCTGTTATCGGCTTTTCACAGCCCTGCGCTGAGGTCGTCGAGATCCGCGGCAGTCCGTCGAGGTATGCACCGAAGTCCATACTCCGAGCCGGCCCGCCGCCGCTCCCGAACAATTTAGCAAAGTGTTGTTGAAAAGCCGCACAAATCTGCGGACTTGTTGCCACGTGGCGCAACCACCACCCGGGCCCATTGAACGGCTTTCGTCCCCTCGTGTCTTAGAGCACGCGCTCTAGCTGTGACAACGCAGCCTTCATGCTTTGCCACTTCTAGCTTTCTAACTAACTCTCATTCTACTCTATTTTCCTCTATCACTACTCCTTTGCTAAACCTTCTAGATTCTACTCTAATAGCCCTTTTCAGGGTAAACCACCACCTGTTGTTGACGATCGCACCCGTCAACGTACGCTTAACTAATTCGCTAATCCGGTCTCTGTAGGCGTTGCGCGCCGGGAACGACGCTTTCAGCTTCCACTAGCCGGGCCCTTGCCTTTGGAGTCTATCTAACTTTACAGATCACAAGTTTGTGGTCCGTGTACTCGACTACTTTAGATTGTGGACAACCTACACTAGCCTTATCTGTTTTACTACAGAATACCCTATCTAAATATGATCTGGATGGCCCGATGCGGTTTGTCCATGTCCACATTGGCACATTCGGATAATCCACTCTATACCTGTCAGACAGTTCAAAACGTCTGAGCAGGTTGTTGAGGCTTTTACACCCTCCTTCCCTGTCTACTATCCCCACATAATCCCAGCGTGCATCTAAGATACCGTTCCAGTCGCGCACTAACACTAAAGAGCCGGACGTTCCAAGGAAGATCTCTAGACGTCTGAAGAAATCTTGCCGTCCTGCCCCTGCTGGGGCGTAGACAGCTTTTAGCCTGAAAGCATTGCCTTCGCTGCCGGTCACGTCCAGCACCACCGACTTACCTTCTCGGTCCAGGAAGATGGCCCGTATGGCGAGATTCAAGCCTCTCCGGAAAAGCACGGCAACCTCCCCTCTGATCCTGGACGGCTGGGAGATGCGTATACATCGTAGCCGCCGAAGATCGGTGCTAAGGCTCGTGCTTCGGAGATTCTGGTCTCGCTGATGGCCACCACATCTATGTTTAGTGACCTGAGGTCGTTGAGCAGGTGGCTCTGGTTCCAAGAACCCCAGGCCACGTACATTTATATTGCCCATTCTAAGTACGGCCATGTTGGATGCGAAACGGGGTAAGTGAGAAAGAACCACTCACCTTGATCGTGTGGTGAAGGGACAGAAGAATCGTCCCTTTGGCTGGTCATGAGTGTTTCCAAGAGAATGTCGGTGTATATCCTCTTGGTAACCGACCCTCTGAAGTCTCCAACTGAGTTGGGGATTTTTGCTTTAAAAGTTTATAATGTTCTATTGAGATTTTAATGATGCTTATGTTCGTCGGGAGAGTTCTTGGTGTTGGTGGGGTGTAGTAGCTTTTTTTTGTGATGTCTGTGTGCTGATGTATGTGTTGTAGGAGTTGTTTATTTGCCATGTTTATGGATGTGTACTTTTACTTTCTTTTTTTGGGGGGAGGGGGGCGATTTTGTTGCTGTTTTCTTGTTGTTGCTGTTTGCGATGTTGGTGTTTTTGGTGATGCTGGTGGTGGTGGTGTGGTTGTTGTTGTTGGTGATGCTTGTGGTGGTGATAGTGATGGTTGTGGTGTTGCTGCAAGTCTCCTTGCAGCCTTTACTACTCTTTGTCTGCCTTCGCTTTTGGAAAGTGAAGCTAAGGGGTTTTTCCTTTTTTGTTTTTTGTGGCAGACCGTTTTCCACTTCCCTCCAGCCTCACACTCCATGTCAGACCCCGTGGCGTCCGGGTGGGGCATGAGCTACACTGCTGTTGGTGGTGGTAGTGGAGTCCGCTCCGGCGATTTTACCGCCGGCGTAGCTACTGCGACTGTTGCTGTTGCCACCACTGCTGCCGCTGCTTTAGTTGTCCGTGGCTTTAGTATGGGTCCCACGGACGTTACCATCCTACTCACCATGGAAGGGTTTTCTGCCTCTGTTGCCTGCCCTGCTCTTCGTAGCAGCGGATCAGGTGTCGGATGGAGGGGGCCCTCTTCTTGGATCTCTTCTGCGGGCAGAAGGCCCTGAGGTGACCCTTATGCCCACAGAGATAACACGTTGGGCGCCTTTCTTCCACGCTTATAGGGAGATGGAACCCTTTTTCGAGGTCTATGAGTCTGTATTGGCATTTGCATACCTATTCCTGACCAGTTATCATGCCCATTCTCTGTATTTGCAGTATCGTGGTCTTCTCCTCGATTCCAGCCAGTACAGACGCGGCCAGCCAAGGTATGGGCACGTCGGGTGTGACCCGGGTCACTTTGCCCCTCACAACTTTCTGCCCGCAATAGGAGCGCACCAAGACTATCTCCTCACTCTTTAGGGTTTCCAAAGAGTGAGACTTCGCCTCTTGGGGGTTGCGAAAAGTACGTCTACTGTGCCGTACTTTTTGCCTCGGGTGATATGGGTTTTGCGCGCCCAGACGCACCCCAAGGCCTTTTGGATTTGAGCCTCCGTAGCTCTCTCCACCCGATGCGACATTTTGCTTACGGTGCGGTAAGTCACCGTGCGCAGTTGCTGATCTTTGAAGAAATCGGGTGGAGGTTGTAGGGAAACTCTATTGCCATTTCTTGTCACCATGGCTCTTGCGACTGCCATCTCCTCCTCAGTGACTAGCACTGTCTCTATATTTCGGGCCACACCTGCGAAGTAAGTGGCCCCTGTTTCAGCGGCACCATTATTGCTGCCGCTACTGCTGCTACTGGTCTTGTTGTTGGTGCTGTTGCTGTTGCTACTGCTACCAACGGTGTTGTTGGTGTTGTTGCTGTTATCACTGTTGTAGTTGGATGTGTTTTTGGTGCCACCGTTTTTGTTGTTTTCAGTGCAATTTGTATTGTTGCTCTTGGTGTTGTCGTTGTTTATTTTCTTGTTTGTGGTGTTAATATCGTTGTTGCATTTGTTGTCATGTTTTCCTGTTGTCTGTATTTTGGTTGACGCTGTTATTGTTGTAGTTGGTGTGGTAAATCTTTCGAAATTAGTGTTCTCAGTGTTGTCTTTGTTCACTCTGTTTGTGGTGGTGTCTGTTGTAGTAATGTTTGTAACCCTCCTCTCAACTGTTACGCCGTTGTCAGACGACAGCAGACATATTGCTGGGGGGCGTGGTTCAGCCATGTGTTTTTTTTAAACAATTTTTTTTTTTAAAGTAAAATGTTCAAATATTTGGGCAAAAAGGCCCCAATATTTTACTTTCCCCCTCACAGAACAAAGTCTAAGGGCTTATATCCCTTACACAACAAGAACTATTTAATAACAAATAATTTTAACAGGAAAATAATGCGACTTACTGGGAGCGAGCAAAAAGCGTCCGAACAGACCGATAATAATAATAATATTCGAACAAATTTGACACCATGTTTAACATCCGAGTCTACCTCGACTATTGTGGAAAATACTATCGACAATGATAATAATCGAAAGTATAAACAATAGAAAATTTCCCTCAATGAAATCTTCCAGAAAGAAATTAATTCACGTATAAACATTTCCCTTGCTGAACGTATTAAAAAAAAACAATATTTAGTAAAAAAAAAATAAAATAAAAAACCGAATAATGAAATATTACGTGTTATTGACGAAATAGGGGATGAATATTTACGACGGATAAAAACCCCAACATTTTGGCAAAAATCAACGCCTGTTTATATGCCTTAGCAATGACAGTGATGCATTATCTTGCTGATAGCAGAGATATTAACAAGAAGAAAACACCGCGAACAATACCATCATATATAACTAAAATAGAAAAAAGATTGCTGACCTACGAAGAACCATAGGTTATGTGACAATGCTCTTTACATGCAAACAAACGCAAAAAGACCTCACTCCTCACCAACAAAGAGTGAAAAATAAAATAGAGACGATGTTTGGCAACAGTAGAACCAGATCTGTTCAATATAAGCTGATCACCCTCAAACAAGGATTGAGAGCTGTTAGCGAAAAACGCCGATACCCGAAGAAGGTAGATGAAACAGAAGTGCTTAATAAAAGATTCAGACGAAACCAAACATCAGTCTATAGAGATATAAAGGGCAAAATAATAAGTGTCACTGAGGCCCCATCCCAGAAAGACATAGATTCCTTTTAGAGAAAAATATGGGATGAAAAGAAGAATTTCAACCAGATGCAGTGTGGCTAAAAGAAATCCAAAAGAACTATTGCTCCTACATTACCAGAAAAACAGACGAAATAAGTGAGGGTACCCTTGAGACTGTGATAGGAAAACTCCAAGATAAGAAAACACCAGGAAGAAACATGATTGTCGGCTACTGGTACAAAAATCTGATATTCTATCGGAGGTATCTTACCGACCTCTACCAACAAGTTCTTAAGGGAGATACACTTATACCAGAATAGTTGACATTAGCACAAACATTACTGATCCCTAAGAAAAAAGACACCCAACTGGCTAAAAACTACCGACCCATTGCATGCCAGAACCTGATGTGTAAGATGTATACAGCCTGCCTGAACCTATTCCGCCAATATCACTGTAAAAATACTAATATCATCAAAGATGAACAAGCAGCTGGAAGGAAAAGGGTTTGAGTATGTGCTGAACAACTCCTAATCAACAAAACTGCGATGTCGAAGGTGCAACAACTTAGGAGGAATGTGGCTACAGTCTGGCTGGACTACATGAAAGCTTTCGATTCTGTCCCAGACGTTATTATCAAAGCCATAGAGAGGCTGTCTTCTTCTTGGGCTACCATCCTAAAGACAAAGAAAGAGGATTCTATTTTCCCTGATAAAATAGAATATCAGAGAAGTATATTTGAAGTCTCTCTGTGATATTATTTATCCTGCCATTGGCTCATAGGAGGACATAAATACGAACCTAACCCATAATCTTATTGTGGATGATCTAAAACTCTATTCCAAGAACATAGATGGGATGCAGAAAATTCTTGACCTGGTTACAACATTCTCAAAGGATATAAGAATTGAGTTTGGCCAAGATAAATGCTCATATATGACTGTATAGCGGGGAAAAGCAACAACCCAATCTAGCAACATTGTCATCAATGGCCTAACTGTTTCACCGATATCTGATGAATACTGCTACAGATACCTGGGGATAGATGAGAATATATCCTACTATAATGGTATCTGTAATAAGGAACGTGAAACCAGGGAATACTACACCATATTAAGAAAAATATGGTCATGGGAACTCTCTGCGCACAACAAAACAGTGGCTCACAATGTGTTTGCTGTGCCTGTCCTAACACCAACGTTTGGAATACGCAATTGGACGATAGACGAAATCCGAACAATTGATGTTAAAACTCGAAAAATACTAAACAACACCAACAGGGACATAGACCGTCTTTACTTGAAACGTAAGCAGGGAGGCAGAGGCCTAACATCAGTCCAGACAGCATTTGAATGTCACATCATATCCCTCCGACAAGATCTACGAACCTCGAAGCGTAGGAACCCATCTCTCGTGCAAGTCTATCTGCATGAAACAGATAAGATCATGAGAAAGATATTCCCTGTATGATAATCAAAATCTCACACCCAGGGAAGTCGATCAGATTTACCGCAGTGAATCCATGGATGAAAAACTGCATGCTTATCAGCAAGAAATAATGCATGGATATGCTGCCAGGAAGCTCCAGAGCGAGAGTAATATAGATAAGGAAAGTAGTCTATCTTGGACCAACAACCGCTATATTGGCTGCCACTTTGAAGGATACGCTTTTGCAATCCAAGAACAGGAAATCAACACGAAATACCTGATTCACAAAAGAGATAGGGATGCAGGCAAAACACCTAGATGTGATAACAAGTGCAGACTCTGCAGAATTAACATCGAAGATGTCACCCATGTCATAAGCAGCTGTCCAAAGATGTCATCGCGGTACTATCTATCTATGAGGCATGATGTAGTGGCCAAAATACTGTGCAATGCAATCCGTATAAAGATAGCCCCAATAATAAACACATTAAAAGCTACAGCAATGTGGAAGACGTACATATACATAATATGAAAGAGTACTGTCGAAATGTTCCAGTAAAAAAAACAATAAGATGCAGGCATAACAGACCAGATATTATGATATGGGACAGAGAAAAGAAGGCATGCACAGTAGTGGAAGTTAGCTGTCCAGCAGATGCCAATATAATATCAAAGATTAGCGAAAAGTAGAATATGTATGCAGAACTGATGTGAAATCTGCAGATACTCCACCCTGATTATGCCTTCAGATTTATGCCTGTGATAATTGGGGCACTAGGATATGTTAGTAACTGCCTCAACACAAATCTTGACAAGCTGAGCTTCATTGGAACAAAAATAACACAACTAATAGGAAATTACAAGTACAATCCATTAATGGAACAGTAAAAATATGTAAATCATTCCAAAGATGTTGCATCTAATAACTGCATATACACATGTACAGATACTAAGCACACATACAACTCAAACATCCACATCCACACATACAATAACATCCATATCTACACATGCATGCAGACATGCATACATATCTACCTAGTTGATGTTGTGTATATTCCAATGAGCGAGTCTTGTGTCTATGTTAGAAACCGACTCTCTCTCTCTATTCGCAAAATTTTGTGAAATTATAAAACAAGTACAACATACATACATACATACATACATGCATGCATACATACATACATACATACATACATACATACATACATACATACATACATACATACATGGTGGTGGCTGCCAACTCGTTTTCGAGTACGGCCACTACTTTATATCCATGTAGAAGAACCCCTACCGATGCGCTGAACGAGTGTGACTTTTTAGTCCCGCCAGCGACTTGAAAACTCTGGTACAAACACTGCACTTGTGACAATTATTGACACATATTGCTGGGCCCATGGTACCATGTGACGACAAGTGCAGAGAGATCTCCAGATATAAAGCAATGCCTGTGCCGTGAAGCTTTTATAGTGAACAAAGGCACTGCACAAAGCCACTCCCACTCTCTTAACCAAGATGATATTTACCAAAAAGAATAACAAGTCAACATCATTGGATACCATCAGGGTTGCAGGTGTTATATCAGAGTTTTCTTTCTCCTAGAATTCTGCCTTTACAAAGGCTAAGGGGTCATCTCTCCCGGTGATTTTGGATGGCCATTGACTCTTAAGAGCTCCTTTGCCCTTTGACAGGTTTTGCTTTTAGACCTGCAGGATGTCCAAAGTCACCCTCCTCACCAAGAAACCTTGGTGGAGTTGCCAGTTTAGTCGCCAACGATCCGACCATGAGACAGGTTGTACTGGGATACATGTTACCAGTAGCACCAACAGGTGACCTGACCATACATACATACATATATACATGGTGGCTGCCAACTCGTTTTCGAGTACGGCCACTACTTTATATCCATGTAGGAGAACCCCTACGAGTGTGACTTTTTAGTCCAGCCAGCGACTTAAAAACTCTGGTACAAACACTACACTTGTGACAATTATTGACACATAGTGCTGGGCCCATTGTACCCTGTGATGACAAGTGGAGAGAGATCTCCAGATATAAAGCAATGCCTGTGCTGTGAAGCTTTTATAGTGAGAAAAGGCACTGCACAAAGCCAGTCCCACTCTCTTAACCAAGATGATATTTACCAAAAAGAAGAACAAGTCAACATCATTGGATACCATCAGGGTTGCAGGTGTTATATCAGA
>OZ024740.1:80509421-80594421 GCA_964016885.1 Eledone cirrhosa | reverse complement strand
ATATATATATATATAATACATTTGAAGACTAAAATCCAAAGAGGGCTCGATAACGATAAATATATATCAAATATATAAGAACCGTAGAGCAAATATTAATTGAAATAACAGATTAAAGTTTAAGCAAAGAATCGCTGCTTTCACCCTTAACGGGATCTTCTGAAACTAACAAAGTCAATCTGTGAACGCAGAATTGAATATTTCAAAAAACGTTGCACCCGGAGGAAGACAGGAAGACGATATTTTGGTTCGTGGAAACGTTCCCTGGCAAAGAACGGGAAAAAACGAATATAAACGTCATTATTTGGAGCCGTGAAAAACAATTACATGCAAAGACAAAACCACGTTTATGGTATAAAAAAAAGTCGTAGAATAATATTCTCTTAGGTGGTTCATCTCTATGAACCACCTAAGAGAATATTAGTCTACGACTCAAAGATATATATATATATATATATATATATATATATATATATATATATATATATATATAAAGGGAAGTAGGGTTCTATACAAACCAGTGGTTATATAGAAAAGGTGAAATTGAAAATAGCACGGAAAATATATTTTAGGGTCTTTTTTTCTTTTTTTTTCCTTTCTTTGATTCGTCAAAGTGGCATTATTGAAAAAGTGAGAGCGACAATTCTTTTTAAAAAGTGTTTTACAATGTATATAAAGTATATAAAGTATAACCGGTTTCGATGTGTTGGTAAAATAAATTTCATCAAATGTTAAATATTACAATAAAAAAGAATTAATAAGAATTAAAACCTAAAAATTTAATATTTAAATTTAAGTCTTGCATATGTTGGGGCTACTTTGGTGCCCATGGCGGTTCCTTTTATTTGTAAATACAGTTCGAATGTAGTGCACCATCCATGATCATTATCTTTCCTATTATTATTGATTTAGTACTATTTCGTGAATTGGCAGTTTCGGCAGAGCGTAGGATATCATACCACTTCTCAGAATGTGGTGAATTGTTTACTTTGCATAGATGCCAGTGGATCACCCTGCCCATCACATCATGTCTCCAGCCTTAATTGTGAGTCTGGGCTAGGTGTTTACAATCGGATACAATGTGAGCCACAGTCTTTTCTCTCTCTCCACAGATCCTATACAGTAAACTAGCCTCCTCCTTGTCAATATGGTGTTTCACCCACCTCGTTCTGACGTCTTGATCTTGCGCAGCTATTAGCTTTCCCTCTGTAGCTTTTTTAAGGTCTCCTCTTTTTAACCAGTTCCAGGTCTGTGGATCTCTAAATTCTGTTTTCTTACAGAAGGTGCTATGTTATTCTTTGAGTCTCAGTCATTGATGTTATTTAACTCGAAAGTTTATTTGAAATGAATATCAAGCCGCTACCTTCAGCCTCAGATATTCAGGACGTATCGGAGGGTTCTTGCTGTTCCCAGCAAGCATGCCTTTTGAAGTGTTCCAAAAAGTGGGGCTGGACTAATTTCCTTTAGCCATCCTTGGAAACTCTTTGAGATAGTACCTAGTGCGCCTATGACAATCGGAACGACTCTGATTTCATGGCAGTTCCAAATCCTTTTTACCTCCCACTTTAAGTCCTGGTATCGGTTAATTTTCTCCCTCTCCTTTTCTTGCACTCTCGTGTCAAATGGGCAGGCTACATCTACAATCAGGCACGATCTTTTTTCCTTGTCCAAAAACACCAGGTCAGGTCTATTGTGTTCCAGTTTCTTGTCCGTCTGTATCCTAAAATCCCATTGCACCTTCACCTGATCGTTTTCTATCACCGTCTCTCTCTTATGCTCATACCACTACTCCGGATGTGGTCAATTGTTCACTTTGCATAGGTGCCAGTGGATCACATCTCCAGCCTTTATACTGCCTATCACATCTCCAGCCTTTATAGTGAGTCTGGGCTAGGTGTTTACACTCGGATACAATGTGAGCCACAGTCTCCTCTCTCTCTCCACAGATCCTACACAGTGGGCTAGCCTCCTCCTAAGTGTTCACCCACTTCGTTCTGAGGGTCTGCGCTTGCGCAGCCATTAGCATTCCTTCTGTAGCCTTTTTAAGGTCTCCTCTTTTTAACCAGTTCCATGTCTGTGGATCTCTAAATTCAGTTTTCTTAAAGAAGGTATTATGAAGGGATTTTCCATGAAGGTTGCTCTTCCTCCTTGGACTTCCCCTGGTCTATTGTCCTCCCCTTCAGTACAATTCTGAGCATTGGCTCCCTACTGTCTGTCACGTATTTGTGCAGGTTGTTTTTCTCCACCTGAACACAGTCCTCTATGCTGATAAGACTTCTTCCACCTTCAGATCTCCTTAAGTAGAGTCTATCGACATCACTCCTCTTGTGGAACGTGTTGTAGATAGTCAATAGCTTCCTAGTCTTCCTATCCATTTCTTTTTGTTCAGCAACATTCCATTTCAGAATTACCGCACTGTACCTAATAATAGACACAACTCGGGAATTTACTGCACTTATGACATTCCTACTATTTAGATGTGATTTTAATACGCTCGATCTTATCGATCTTATCGATCTTATCGATCTTATCGATCTTATCGATTCCTTCTTTTTCTTGATGTCATCTGCCTCCAGAACACCTAAATATTTGTATCATTCTTCAGTGTCAATTTCCTTTATCATCTCACCTGTTGGTACCTGGATTCCGTTGCTTCTGCTCAATTTACCCCACTTCATCACAAGGACTCCTCACTTATTAATACCAAATTGCATACATATATTATTGCTGAAAATGCGGACAGTGTCAACAAGCACATCCAACTCCTTCTCACTGTTCCCAAAGAGTTTACGATCGTCCATGAAGAGGAGGTGATTGGTGGTAAGCTCTCCCTTTCCCAACTTGTATCCTGCTCTCACTTTTAGCAATATAATGGTCAGGGGCATCAGGGCAAGGACAAACAACAGAGTGGACAGACTAACTCCCTGGAAGATACCTCTCTTGATCTTCACGCCTCCCAGCTTATGTTAACTCTGTTTCCCAGGACTTCATACTTTTGCTCAACAACTGTCTGATGTTATCTGCCACCTTGAAGATCTCTAGGCTTTTGGTGATCCAAGAATGAGGCACCATGTCAAATGCCTTTTTTGTAGTCTATCCATCCCATGGCAAGACCAGTGTGTCTCCTCTTGCAATTTCTCATTACCATCTTATCAATAAGTAACTGGTCCTTGGTACCACGGGACTTCTTTCGGCATCCTTTCTGTTCGTCCGGTAACAAGTTGTTTGTGTGGAGGTGATGGTAGATTTCCTCAGACACAATGCTTGTCAACAGTTTCCACATTACGGACAGACATGTGATAGGTCTATAGTTGGTAACATCATTACCCTTGATTCGGTCTTTCATTACCAGAACTGTGGTACCTTTTGTCAACCACTCTGGTACCTTACCTGACATCAAGCAGTCATTGAACATGGTTGTCAGTTTCGGGTGGAGGGATGTTACATTTTTAATCCAATACCCCTGCACACCATCTGGGCCTGGTGATTTCCAGTTGGTTAGTTTTTTGGCCTACCCCTTAAGAGTTTCAACTTTGATACTCAAATCAGTTTGTTGGTGTGCCTGTTCACTAATCTCCTTCTGTACTGTCTCAATCCACACTGCCTGGTCATTATGTTTAACATCCTGCTCCCATATTCCTCTCCAGAAAGTTTTAGTTTGTTCCGCCTCAGAGATCAAGTCGTTGCCTCTTTCTTTCCCTTCAAGCTGTCCAAACAGTATCTTCTGGTTGTTGTCGAACATGCTGTTCTGTCTATACTGACTGACTCTGTTCTCGTATCGCCTGATTTTTGCACTCTTTGCTACAATGCGTTGCTTCAGTTCCTCTATGATAATATTTAGCTTTTTCCTCCTAGTTTTGTACTTTATTTCCAGTCTATGTTTAGTGTCTATGTTTTTTAGTGTCCCATTCAGTAGGGACTCAAGCTTTCCAATGCCATTTCTCATTTCCCTGATTTCACCACTCAGTCGTTTCTTCCACCAAGGCTCTGATCCTCCTTGTCTGTTGTTTCCTCTCGCTTTTATACCAAGTAGTTTCCTCACCGTATTTGCTGTTGCTTTGAGGATATTGTTGCACTGGTGAAGGTATGGGATGACTTTGAGGATATTGTTGCACTAGCCTCAAGGACTTTGTTTACCTTAGCTGTTGTTTCTTTTAACTTTTTCCTGTCTACAAATCTTAGGTTCATAGGATTCCCACTATCATTGTTCAATTCATCTACCACTAAGTTTAGGATATCAACCAAATCTTGTCCTAGCCCGTCAGCATTCATCTCCTCAGTGGCCGTATCTCTGTTCCAGGTATTATTTATCTCAGCATTCAGATCATTGTCTGCTTTTTATTATTATTATTATTATTATTATTATTATTATTATTATTATTATTATTATTATTGCTTTGTTGGTGGTAATTTTTGCCATAATTTAGAGAAAACCGTAAGCTGTCAAAATATCTCCCCTATTTAAAGATGTAGATAGATATCTGAGATGAGATATTCGTACTAAACTTCTAATATTTAACCGCTATAAATCTCATTGTTAGATTGTTAGAATATTTACACTGTTTATATCTACATTATCTACATCTTCATAAGCACCTGTCAAATTCTCTTATCGATTAACTCACGTTATACAATTCTGGATTTATTCTGGCAACACTATCAATATTATCTATAGTTTTAATGGTTATGATGATGGTGTTGATGCCGATGATGATGGCGATGATGATGATGATGATAGTGATGATGATGCTGATGATGGTGTTGATAATGATGAGGAGGAGGAGGACAGTAATGTTGATGGTGATAACGGTATTTGATAGTAGTGATGATGACGAGGACAACAATTACAACGATGGTGATGATGATGATGATGATGACGTCGACGATATTGACGATGGTGATGACGGTCTGATTCTGACTGAGGTAGTGGCAACGATGATGAAATCTCTCCTTTTCTCGAATGCTTTATTATTCAGTGGAATGTAATTCTTTCCATCTGCTTTGGGTTTGTTGGTTCTTTTATTTCATTTTATGCTCACTGATCAAATAGTTTTTGAATATCATTTGTGAAATACTTGAGTGAGCCGTCTTTGAAATCAATATTTCTTGTAGCTTTAGAATTGGCGGAGATGTAGAAAATAAATGCGTAAGAACATGTCCTTTTTTATATATCCTGTAATCAAAGCTGTAGAGGTTCAATTTGCAATCATATGGTATTGCGTTCAATCCCACCTCTTGGCAGCTTGAAGGAGTATCATTTTCCATAGGTTCGTGTCAGCCCACTCCCACAATGTACTACAGGCAAGTTCAGCCACACCCCACACCCTACCCGCCGCCATGAAAGATTCAACAGTGTTTACAAGGAATTTCGACCATTGCTTTTGACAACAACAACCTTCAGAAATGCCTGATTATCGCATGCCCATATATAGAATTACCCCTTCAGAGTTCGGCTATATCAGCACCACGCTAAAAATTTAATTTAGTTCAGAAATAGCCGTCGAAACGGCTTCAGATCCGCCCTCGGGGTCTTGACTCTTCTCCTATTACCCACTCTACTACCAAAAGTATCGATTACGGTGGTACGTTATGGTCCACCTGGTTCCTTACAACATTTCCTTCGTTATATATATATATATATATATATATATATATATATATATATATATATATATATATATATATATATTTGTCTGTATGGGTGTGTGTGTATATATGGATGAGTGTATATATATATATATATATGCATAAGGTAAGTATATACGTTCAACAATCTGGCAGGAAGGTATACGTTGCTGACGATAGCTAATAAGCTTGAAACTGGCACAGCGTTCCTTTGTCAGTGTTGAACAAACGAGCTACGATGGTTGCTGGACACTACAGCTTAATACGGGATGTTTGTTTACAAACACACCAAGCATTATAATAAATGTTCGGTGAATCCATACGTACATATATATATGTGTGCATGTATGTATATATATATACATACTACTGTACGTCTGTATACATATATGTATGTACGTGTACATACTTATATTTAAGTAATAGCCGTACTAAGAGTGGGAAATGAAATTTCGTTTCAATTTTTCCGTTTATCGTTTTCGGTGCACCCGGCCGATTAACCCACTCGATATGCAAATTGGGCTACTCAGCCGTTAATATACATAAGATAAGTATATACGTTCAACAATCTGGCAAGAAGGTATACGTTGCTGACGATAGCTAATAAGCTTGAAACTGGTACAGCGTTCCTTTGTCAGTGTTGAACAAACGAGCAACGATGGTTGCTGGACACTACGGCTTAATACGGGATGTTTGTTTACAAAGACACCGAGCATTATAATAAATGTTCCGTGAATCCATACGTACATATATATATATATGTGTGCATGTATGTATATATATATATATATATATACATACTACTGTACGTCTGTATACATATATGTATGTACGTGTACATACTTTTATTTAAGTAACAGCCGTACTAAGAGTGGGAAATGAAATTTCGTTTCATTTTTTCCGTTTATATATATATATATATATATATGTATATGCACGTGTGTGCCCGTGTGTGTGTGTGTGTGCTTAGGTGCCTTTCCAGAGATCCAGGTCATCCGGTACATATGAGTCAGTCAGGAACTACCTTCTCTATCTGAGCTCTTTAACTTCTCCGAATACTGTGAGATTAGTCACCGCTCCCAGATGCACCTCGTATGTGATCGGGTTTAGGAGATCAGCAAAGTATTCTTTCCTTCTCATGAGGATCCACTTCTCTGAAGAGAGGAGAAACCCAGACGCGTTCTTGATAGCAGGTGTGAAGGAGGGCCTCTTATTACAAAGTCGGTGGATGGTCTACCAGAAACCTTTTTGGGGTCATCTGAAATCAGATTCTAGCATAACCCCAAATACCTATGTCTTAACTTTGGGCGCCTTTACTGTCTCTGCTGCGATTCTTCGTGCCTGTTTGTACCGCAAGTGCAAGAAGGAGGACTTATTTTCAAGCCAAGCTTTGTAAGCCTCTTTCATTACTCGGAATGCATCTTTGACCTCTTGATTGAACCAAGGGGTCCTCCTGACAACCGGGTCTACACCGAGCTTTTCAACCGGGTATTTAAAAGCTGAAGCAGAAATTGCTGCGATAAACAATTTCCACTTTGTCTCAGCGACCTCAGTTTGCTCAGGGATTTCTCTGAATTTGGCTGCAATAGTATCTGCATACCTTGTCCTTATTTTCTTATTCATCAATGCTGCCATGTAGGTCGCCCTGGATCTGCAAGTGTTGTGGGCTTCTTTGGCTTTGGGTAGTTTCGAGTTGCAGATAACTAGATGGTGATCTGTTCACAGCTCAGCCCCTCTCTTAACAGGAACATCCAGCACAGAGTCAAACAGATAAGAAACAATAACAAAGTCAATTAGTGATCCCTGCTCCTGATTCCCCTCATACCATGTATATTTATCGATGTCTCTGCGCTGGAAGAATGTGTTCATTATAGAGAGTCCATTGTTAGAATAGAAGTCTTGTAAGGCCTCTCCATTCCTATTTAGATAGGGGTCACCATTCCTTCCAATCACTCCTTTCCATATCAGGTGATCAATGTCAATATGTGCTCTGAAATCTCCTATCAGGATATATGACTCAGCGTTAACTACATTAAACGATACAGTGACTTCATTAAGGAAGGACCTATATTCGGACTCCTTGTTTGCTTCATAAAATCGTACCACCCACAAAGACTTAACTTTCAGCCTAAACTTCAAGAGGCAAATCATCCATCCTAGTGCCATCTAGTATATAACGGATTCTGACAGCTGGGGTCTTTTGAGTATCCCAACTCCCGCCTATGTAGTTATTTCTGGGGCCACATCGGAATAATATAGTTTCCATCCTCCATTCAAATCAACAGTATCAGAGCCACAAAACTTTGTCAAAACCGCGAAGACTAGGCTTTTTGAAAGGCGGCCTTTATTCACCTCGTCGTAGCTGCATCAACTACACCATGGCAATCGGGAATGATAACCCCAATTTTCAAAAAGGGAGACAAGAAAGAGTGTTCCAATTATAGAGGGATCTCCTTGTTAAGACTTCCCGGTAAAGTCTATGCTAAGTGCCTGGCAAAATGTTGCAGGGAGATGTTGAATCCAAGCCATCTGATGAACATTGTGGTTTTCGCCCCGGACGCAGCACAGCCGAACAAATATTCACACTGCGGCAGGTCTTCGAGAAATTGTGTGAGTATTGCCAAGAGGTATATTCTTGTTTTGTCGATCTTGAAAAGGCATGTGTCAGCGTTCCTCGGGACTTGCTGTGGAAGGTTCTGCATGAGTATGGGATCGATGGTCACCTCCTTGCTACCCTAATGTCTCTATACGAATGCCCGAGTATTTGTATTAGGATAAACGGTTCTAAATCGAAACCATTCAATGTGGGAGTCGAAATCTGCCAAGGGTGCGAATTATGACCTCTCCCGTTCATTATTTACATGAACGGGATTGACATGTGCAGTCGGGCTGGAAGTGATATCATGACTGATAGGTGTGAATTCAGGGTGTTAATTAACTCGAGAGAAGGTGATCCCCGACATTCACAATAGGTTTGATGCCAATTGCTGCATGGCTGGAATGAAAATAAATGCTACAAAAACTGAGACACTCGTCCTCTCAAGGAAGCCTGCGCAGTGCACTCTACATATGAGTGGCGTTCAACTCAAGCAGGGAGAGAAGTTCATATATATCAGGGTCGTGTTCACGATTGATGGAAGGCAGGAGACTGAATTAAGTGCAAGAATTGCAGTAGCAGGTGCAGCAATGCACCAGCTTCAGCATTCAATAGTCTGAAGAATGGAGGTAGGCGTAAAAGCCAAACTTGCTATCTTCAACTTGGTAATTGTGCCAACCCTTACTTATGGTCATGAATCGTGCAATGACCGAAAGAATACGATCGCAAATACAAGCAGCCAAAATGGGGTTCCTCCAAAGGGTTAATGGAGTAACGTTACTCAATAGAGTGCATAGCTCGCACATCAGAGAGTCACTCCAGGTAGAGCTGTACTTCTCTGAATTGAAAGATCAGAGCTCCGATTCTATAATGTCTCAAGAAAGAATCGTTGGACAGATTTTAAGCAAAACCAACCGACAGGAGACCCTAGCTAGACCCCGAGTAAGATTCAATTCAATATATTTGGCAGAAATTAAAACATAGATGATTCAAATGCCATGTAAGGAGGAGAGGGGGGGATTTACACAGTCCGAAACACAGTGGTCCAACACCGGTCCAATTTCGCCTTGAATTCTTGCGTGGTTGACGCGTTGACTACTTCTTATGGAAGCCGATTGCAGGGTCCAGAGATGCGGATCAAGAAAGCAGCTTTCCGTATATTTAGGCGAATGTGGCGGTGAAACAGCTTTTTGTCATGTCCACGTAGATCGCCTTTCAAGTGCCGGAGTGAACAGGAGATCTTGAAGGAGATCGTAATGGCCATTGAAGAGATTGTAAGCCAAAATGAGATCGCCTCTTAACCGTGGACTTCCAAGGAGAAGAGGTTCAGCTTCTGCAGCCGGCTTTCGTAGGACAGCTCATGAAGACCCTGTACCATTCGAGTCGCTAGTCGTTGAACTCTCTCCAAGTGATGGATATCCCGGATGAGATATGGGTTTGATGATTGGATGCCATATTCTAGGTGCGGTCTCACGAGGGCGACATAAAGAGGCCTGAAAATTTCTGGAGTAAGTTTGGCAAAGGAGCGTCGAATAAGAAAAAGAGAGCTCCTTGCTTTGCTTGCGGCTTGAATGCAATATTTTGATGGACGAGTCGACTAGCAGACCAAGATCTTTAGTCTCCTCAACCTCCTTCAAAGGAGCAGTGCCACCGTTGAAGGTAAGAGCTGACTTGTAAGGTGTACCCACTGCCATATGGCAACACTTATCGACATTGAAGTATAAATCCCAGTAAATGGACCAACCCAAGCGCGCTGGAGGCTGGACTTGAGATTGTCGATCTCGCTCCTACGAGCTAGCATTTTCACATCATCTTCAAATAGAAGCACGTTGGATAACATCCATGAACTTGACTGGTCTCGCTTGGAGATCTGGCCATATCAGTTGGAGATGGTTAATCCTGACAAGACCCGTTAGAAGGGGAGTCTAAGGACTCTTCCCTCATGACTCTTACTCTTTCAGGAATAATTGACCGAAGAAGAAAATGAGTATATATATATATATATATATATATATATATATATATATATGTATACACACACAAATACACACACACATAAAAATATAAATATATATATATATATATATATATATATATATATATATATATATATATATTTAATACATTAACAGAGAAAGCTTTAAGCAATACTCCGACCGGCTTCCGTCTCACTCAACAAACATTAGGTTATACGTTAGTATAAACCCAATTTAAGTGTTTGGGGTGCTAACTGTACGTATTTTGCGGATAGTCAGTTGTATTATTTTATATGAGAATAATTAAAATACTTCTCTCTTTCCAAACGATCGTTTCATTATAAGTTTTCTAAAAATTGGGAAAATAATGTCCAGGTTATGTAGAAGCCTACACATAGTCCGTAGGAATATATGTAGGTGGGCACTTATAAATCATCAGTGGATGCCCGACAAATATCGACATAAAAAAAACAAAAAAACAAAACCGATATTAATGTTCAGCGATGGTACCCCTCCGTGCTAGAATGACCGCGAAATTTAAAATTCCAGCAGTCTCATAATGAGAAACCTCACACTGCCATCAAGAGGAAAGGGGAGGTCATCGCAAAATATAAAATAATAAAATAATATACACGCGGGTTAATTAATTTTTTCAATAATTTTAACCATGCGTGAAGAACTCAATTGGATATAAAAAAATAAATATGTGCATCTATTATTTATACACGCATATAGGTATTTTCTTAGGCTAAAAACAGAGATAAGATACCGGAAGAACAAGCAATATATATATATATCCAAAATTAAGATAAATCAAGTGAATTTAATCTAAATCAAAATTATGGGTGTCATGCCAGAAAGACATGCGCCATATCACCCGCAAAATAAGCTCTAAGATTCTAACGAGTAGGTCCGAGCATTTTATAATAACTAGAGATTGATTAACATATAAATAAACATGAATAATCACAGGAAATAATTTTTACTAGTGTGTAACCACACATAGCTAGGTAGGTAGCTAAATAAAGTTGACCAGAACTTCAAAAATAGATACCTTATAATATGATTAATCTTCCCTGTAAATATTCCATTAAAGACATATATTTCTCCAATTAATCAGATGGTAAACCACAGAAGTGGATACTTGGATTTTCAACAAGGAAGAAGTTCCAGCAATCCGTGTTTACACTTCAAGATCAAATCAGCGACTGGCCAGCACGTGTTGTATTTACTAGAAATACACACATCACTATATATATATAGTAATAATAATAAATTTGAGGACTAAAATCCAAAGGGTGAAAGCAGTGATTCTTTGCTTAAACTTTAATCTGTTATTTTAATAAATATATAAATATATATATATATATATATATAAATATATATATATATATATATATATATATAGTTAAAAGAATAGAGGTGTAACACACAAGTTATTATATATTGGTAAACGGAATAGAAAATGCTGACAGTTGAAAAATGTTCACAGTTGAAAAATGGTTTAATTAGGAATAAAAGAGTATTAGTAATTGTATGGGTTAGTATTCAGTTGTGGTTTAAGTTTTTAAGTTTTTACCGGTTGCGCATAACCAAATAAATATATATATTTTTTTTTTAAAGACTCCAGTTGCATTTTCGATTTCACCTTCTTTTCTTATATATATATATATGTGTGTGTGTGTGTGTGTGTGTGTGTGTGTGTGTGTGTGTGTGTGTGTGTGTGTGTGTGTGTGTGTGTGTGTGTGTGTGTCTGATGATAGCTAAGATGCTTCCATAGGCGGTATGCTGGTGGAGTACTCTATGCTCTTACAGAGCAGAGTATGATATAATAGAAAACGAGAAATCAGTGATGCATCTGAACTCAATTTATTGTGTGTTACAATTGTTTCGCCGGCGGACAGCGCATTCTGTGAATCTGTCTGATTCTGGACCCGCTGGTTTGACGGACACGTCTAATGATTTCGGAGCATATTCTCTCACTGTGAGAGAATATATATATATATATAAAATAGTATAATAGAAAACGAAAAATCAGTGATGCATCTGAACTCAATTTATTGTGTGTTGCAATTGTTTCGCCGGCGGACAGCTCGAGACGTGATCATTGTGTGGATCTGTCTGATTCTGGGCCCGCAAGTTTAGACAGAATCAGACAGATCCACACAATGATCTCGTCTCGAGCTGTCCGCCGACGAAACAATTGCAACACACAATAAATTGAGTTCAGATGCATCACTGATTTTTTTGGTTTTCTATTATACTATTTTATATATATATATATATATATATATATATATATATATATATATATATATATATATATATATATATATATATATTTAAGGAAGAGAAATCGAAAATGCAACTGGAGTCTTCTTTAGGAATATTTATTTGTTTCCTTTACCGGTTTCACAATTCTTATGCTTTTCAAAAGTAGAATTGATATGGAGGATTTGTGTTTTTTTTTTGCATCTGGTACGTTTTCGAATGTTACTTCAGTTTTATTTAGAAAAAAGTGGTTCGAATTCTTGGATTTTTTTTTATAATTTCGTTAGTTGATTACTGTCACGTGAATGAGTACATCAACTTGCCAGTTCGCGTTTGAGTGTTCTTTATTGCCATTTTCACATTAAAATGTGGCTCCAATTGTTATATTTTTATAAATGTAATTTGGTTCGTTGATGACTGTCACATGAATAAGTTCATCAAATTTAGCGCCAGTTCACATTTGGTGTTTCTTTATTGCCATTTTCAGTCACGTGATTTGTCATAGAGAGTTTCGTGCCAAACAAAAGATAATGGTAAAGAAAAGGGATTTGGGAAATCGTTCTGGTTCAGTGAGTATGGTTGATGTGCGGAGGCGTCAAAATTTAGACTTTCTATTGAACTAAATTGAATGTTTGTATCGATAGTGGTGGCGGTGGCGGCAGGGTAGAAAATAGGAATATATATTTTTATTTGTCTGCAGATGTATGTGTGTGTGTTTGGAGGAAAATGATTCTATTGGTAGAAATGGAGAATGGTGTTATGTGTGTGTATGTGTATGCGGGCGGGGGTAGCATATTAAGTTGTTAAAATATTAACGTATGTTAAAGTATATTTAGCTCTGGTCTTTTATTTTCGAATATAGAAGAGGATGTTATGTGTGTGTGTGTGTGTGTGTGTGTGTGTGTGTGTGTGTGTGTGTGTGTGTGTGTGTGTGTGTGTGTGTGTGTGTGTCTGTGTTTGTGTGTGTGTCTGTGTGTGTGTGTGTGTGTGTGTGTGTGTGTGGATGATTAGCATGTTATGGTGTTAACATATTAATGTATATTAAACTATATTTAATGCTGGTTTATATTTTTGAATAAACATATTTTCCTTATTTATTCGTATACGGTTGTATTGTCAGTGCAAAGATAAAGTGGGAAGACTTGGAATATGGGTGTCTTATTGCTTGCGCATATGACTATATGTACACTGAGTAGTGTCTGTCTGTGGTAGGATCTCATAATTGTTGGCGATGAATTATCATCCTGTTTCTGAGCGTGAGTTTAGTTTCCCCTATATAATCTTCATTACATCCTTTACATTTAATGGCATAAATTATATTTTTTGTTGAGCAAGTGAAGTGATTTTTTACAACAAAATGTTGTCCTGATTGAAATGTATACATGGTGCTTTCAATGTGGTGAGTGCAAGTTCCGCAATTAGAGCGACCACATTTTCTGACAGTTGGTTTTGTGTTTGTGGTGTGTAATTTGGCATTAGAGAATAATGTTTTTATTGGTTTTAGGTTGCCCTTTGCTTTTGATTATTTTATGTGCTTCAAGAAATACGGAAGCATACAAAATTATTCATAGGAACATCCCACTATTGAAACAAGACTCAAGAGTTAAAAAAGCACTTGAAACACAAAATAATCAAAAGCAAAATTATAGCAGCTGTTTTAGACTCCACAGTTTTGTTTCTTATCACTTCTTACTATCCAATTTTATATGTTTATATATCTTTCTATTATTTGTTTATTGTCTCCAAATCTCAATTGATTTACCTATTCTGTAACGGTCCTCCTCTATTTTCTCCAGAATCTGTTTTCGCGTCCTTCCTCTGGCCTACTTTCATACACAATCCGTAGAACTTTCTGTATAGATTTCACTTTCAACGATTGACCGGCTCCACCCACTTCCTCATTGTTCTACAGGCAAGTTCAGCCACCCCACCTCCCACCCACTACCATGATAGACTTAATTGTGTTTACAAGAAATTTTGACCAATCCTCTTGACAACTACAATCTTCCCATATGAGGAAGTACCCCATGAAAACTTCGGCTATTTATTTACCAGGCCAAAAATTCTAATTTAGTCCAGAAATAGCCGTCGAAACGGCTTAAGCTCTGCCGTTGGTGTCATACATTTTCCTATTACCCACTCTACTACCCTAAGTATTGAGTACTCTGGTGCGTTATGGTTCATCTGGTTCCTTACCACAACTCCTTCGTTATATATATATATATATATATGTCTATATATATATATATGTATATATATATATATATATATATATATATATATATTATTATGGAGAAATTTGGATGTGTGAAATTGCTTGTGTGAACATATAACGAGTGACTGTCAATTATAATAGAATAAAAAAGGATGATGATTTTATATAAGACAAAATGTCTGAAAGGTAGTGAGAGAAATGGATTAGCAAGGAACCACCTTTAAAACCAAAAAAAAAATGGTTGCATCTTTCTCAATAACAGATGAATTTAAAGACAATGAGAGCTAGTGTCAGATAAGTAAGTAAAATTTATTGACACATTCCATTAAAATGGAAGCAAATGGCCACTTCCTGTGTTAAACACTGACTGAATGTAAAGTATGCTCGTTCTCCGACATCGTTTGATTGTGTTTGTAGTAAATTGTATGATTGCCCACAATTGAAATACTATGTTTAGACGCCTGTAGCTAAAGAACACATTATGACTTCGCTCAAAAGATATTCTTAAAAATATAATCTGCTACACACCATTCTCTCCTATTTTTCTTGAAAGATATTAAAATTTATTTGGAACCCTACACAGCATAACCACCATATATTTCAAAATGTTTAGAACAACCACTGAGGAATTATGATGCCGGTGTTACATATTACTTGATCATAAATCCAAACGTTTTTACTATCATTGTTCTGTATCTCGGAGCAAAGGGAAATAATTATATTCGCAAAGTGGAATAAAATATTTTGTCACAAGAAATCAATGAAATCTACCGTTCCAGGCGGTATTTTCGTCTGAGAGAGATAGAATGTTGAATGTTTATTTCATCAATCTTCGATAAAGAACCATGTCTGTTACGACAGACTTTTCTTCTGTACGGCAAAACAGTTTTTTTTATTTCAAATTTGTGAACTGTTTGCCGACACAAAATATCACCAATTTCTTCAAATTGCAATGATTCGTTCCAGTTTGCCTGCACGACAGAAAATATTTATTCTAATGCATGCTGAATTGTTAGCGTGGAAAAGGAGGCCTCTCAGTTTCACGAACTATTCACCTAGCAACAAATGAATGTAAAATAGCAAGGAAAAAGAGACGAAACAAAGAGGGAGCCTCTACACCGTAGTGATAGTTGTTAAATCTACATAAAGTAGTTTTTATATTAGAAACATTGTTAAATTTTCCTTAAATCAAACGATGTTGACTTCGAAATGGAGGCATTGAACATAAAATAAGACATAGTAGACACGACCTTTGATGATAAATTTACTAATTCTAAATAAAAAAAAAAAACAATAACAAATATGAAACAAACAAATAATACGTAAAATGAAACAAACCCATATAGCCTTTGAAAGTATCCAATAATCTGTAGCGTTATTGATATCGAAATGACTTGATCTCTAAATGTTACAGCGAAGCTTCAATGAAGACTGCTAGAAATAACAGCCTGAAACTACATCCTGCTGTCTATGGACATGAAATCATCTTATACTCTATTCCTAAATATTCTATGTCTTTACAATTGTAAAGCCTATGATCATTCGATCATCTTGCAGCTAAACAAAACCATCATGAGCTCTGTTCTATCCCATTCATTCTGGAATTATTAACACAATATTAATTGGACAGTACTGTCTTTCTCTCACCACATAGTAACGAGTAAGTCTAATTATTCTTTAATGCTCACAGCATTAAAAATAACACTAACTTGGTTACTGTTATTTTATATGTTTGATGTTCTGTAATTATTTTTAGCATCATTTTCTTTCTCTAAAATATGCTACTTTTCACACCTACACCTGTACAATATTATATATCTATTTTTCTCATCAATTTTCCGCTAAAGTCTAGCAAGATTGGAAATATGTAAGAGTTATCTCTTGTACATTTCACAACTAATATAATTATTTCTACTTTAACTACAGGGTCAGCAATCTTGGGGTAGGGGTAAGTCAATTAAATCGACTCCAGTGCATTACTGGTGCTTTATTTCATCAACCTCGTAAGGATGAAAGGTAAAGCTAACCTGGACGGGATTTGAACTCAGGCCTTATACTGCCGTGACCCTATACTACAAAGCATGGCGTTCGACGTTTTACCTATACTGCTAATCCAACCCTCTAGAAGAATATATATATCATTCTACAAAATATGTTCCAGTTATTTGTTCACCTGAACAGCCTACTAATAAAATTGACTTTTAAATAGCTCCGTATTTAACAGACACGTGTACTTATCGTAATTCTCGATGAGATTCAGCATAACACACGGCTGAACATTTGGATCGCAGGTAGACTCAATCCAAGAGGCTTTGAAATAGCTCTGTCTACCTAATTTCATTCACAAGCTTTGAGTCAACACGTTTCTATGATCAAAGCTGCCCAATAGGAACGAAACCTAATCCTTCTGATAATGAAACGAACTTCTTCGCTATTTAGCTGTACTGCGTTCATACAAGTTTGGGAGAAATATATATCAAAGGATGTCGACAATATAAAACCTTTGTTTACAAGGAAAGAGAATGTTTTATAATGTAATTTAATTCTTAAAAACAAAGTATGACTTTATAATAAAGAATGGTTACAAAGCTTTAGAATTGAGAAAATAACATATTGTGCAATACGTACATTCATTCGTAATATCACCTGATACCAGCTTGAAACTTACAACAGAAGGCTGAACTCCTACCGAATAGAACGAGGACAAAATGGTAAAGGCAGAAAGTAAATGAAAGGAAGGAAACACTTCTTTTAGTTGTGCCATCAGGAAAGAAAAAAAACTAATATAATGCAACTAAAAGATTTGTAAGAGAGACGTTTTGCCAAATATGTTTTAAAATCAAAAAAGAATTCAGAATAAACTGATATAACATAAAAATACACATAATGTAAAATAATTCTATTTAATCTTTCACAAGGGATCAAAGAAAAATTAACAAACAAAACATTCACCCTCCTAAAAAAAATTAACATTGAACACAGTTTAAAATGTTCACCTCCAGTGTAAACAAATTCTATTAATAAAATAAAAATGAATCGATTGTAAACAAAACAAAACGGATTGTCGGAAAACATAAAGAGTGATAAAAGGAATGTTTTGTTTTGAATAGAACAATGGAGAAAAACTGCAGAGATATTAAAGCTAGAAATGCACTTAAGAAGAGCCTGAAAAATACAAGAAAATTACTAAACAGACATGTGAAACTGCAAACCTGTTCAAATGCAGCACTTAAAGATAAAAGGAGAATTCGAAAGATAGAATTATAAAATATTTATATCACATATATGAAAAGAAGAAAAGGAGGACATATATATATATATATATATATTTATATATATATATATACATGTATATGTATACACACACACACACACAAATATATATATATATATATATATATATATATATATATATATATATATATATATATATATATATATATATATCAGTAGTAGCTACAATGTGTTACACCTTTAATAAACTGGAAAAATTATAATTAGAAAGAATGAGAAAACACCGCTTTATAGCATTCAGAATCTGTTTTCTTTATTTAAATTCAGAAACGATAAAATAATTTTAAGAAGCGAGAATAATAGCAAGAAAAATGTGCGTTCAAAAATCACAAAAGCAAGCATTCAAATATGACTCACGTGCAAGTAAGATGATGGCTAATGGTTTCATTATTGAACACCTGTCATTCCTTCACACTTAGATTAGGTAGTTAAAAATCTCTTTTCTATTCGCTAACGTATTTTTTTATCATGCTCAACAAAGGCAAATCTATTAGGAACTTAATCTATTTTTGTTTTGATTTAACTCTGCCAATAACTCAGCGGGAAAATTGGTCAGATAATTTGTGTAGTTTGACAAGTCAAACACTATATCCAAATATTATATACTAAATACACTAATGTCCAGCAGAGCAACTTCCTCCAAATTGCTAAGGGAATTAACTCCATAGGCAGAGTTAGAGACGAATGCCCTACTAAAATCTTTATATAATATAAAAGAGAGATGTTTTTGGTTGGGGCTGGTTGTTTGGCTGGTTGGTTTAATCACACGAAAATCACACACATCTATATATATATATATATATATATATATATATATATATATATATATATATATATGAATAAAGTTAGTCCTTCATCAGTGATCTTCCAATCATCATTGGTATTTAATCGCTTTAAAGACCATATACCTCTGGTTGGTGCGAGTAACGGCTAAAGAAAGTCGTTGGGACACGCAAATAAAGCGGACACGAGTGTAAACAAACAAAAATGGTGAAGCAACGAAAAGTGAGGAAGAAGGAGTCAAGTCCCAAATTTCTATGAATTTAAATTCGGTAAAATCGTGAACGAGAGAGAATAAAGACCATCAAACCTGGTTGGAATGTGAGCAAGGAAGGAATTCTGTACAGGTCTAACGGGAGGAAGAAGGGATCTAGTCTGTAAATTCGGTGAACGTAAGTTCTGTGAAATCGTAGACGAGAGAGAGAAAAAAAGCGACCTGCCAGACCAAGGTGCGAAAGAAAAGAATTACGCACAGGTCAAACGGGAAGAAGGAGGAGGAGAAATAGTAACAGAGAATGAGTGAGTGAAGGGTGAGGAAGAGGCTAACAGAGAGAGTGACGGCTAGAGAGGGTAAAGATACAGAGAAAGAGGAAGCAGTAAGAACAAAATAGACGGGTAACAGCGGGGAAAAGAATATGTGTAAACATGAACATAAACGTGCTGCGGGATATATATATATATATATATATATATATATATATATATATATATATATATATATATATATATATATATATATATAAATACTAGCAGAGTGTGTATACCATTTATGTCAATACTTCAGTGCTACTTCGAAAACTATGCTTTTACAAAATCATCGGCTTTTTCCAAAAGAGGGTTCCTGCCTCCAGGGGTACCCTACTCAATATGTGCCAATTCTAAGAGTTCACATTCATCTGTAGGACAAACGTAGCCCATGTGTCAAGTTTTGTGAAAATCGGTTGCTAACTCCAGAACTTATGAGGTTTTATTGCATTGCACTGCAGTTCTTCAGTCGACTCCAAGGAAATGGTTAAAGGGGTTATCTGCCGGGAAGCCCTATAATCAATATCTGGAAAAATGAAAGTGCCCATGACCATCCGGAGTACATAAGTAACCAATGTCTTAATTTTGGTGAAAATACTGTAGAAATGCATAAGGTTCATACACGCGCGCGCTCGTGTGTGTGTGTGTGGAGGGGGGTATGTATTTGTGTGTGCGTATGTATGTGTATGTCCGTCGGGGCATAGGTATGTACTGGCCTAAATCTTCACTATTTACTTTTACTATTTTAATAACCTCTGTCATTTTCGTTTTCAATTTTATTTACATCATTCGTAAACTCCGGGGCTAGAAATCATTCTGTTATGTTACATAGAGTATTAGTCTAACGACTCCATTTACACCATCAACTTGGTCTTGTCTTTGCATGTTCTTCTCGTTCCACATAACGACGTATTATCCTCGCTTTTTTTCCCGTTCATTGCCAAGGAACGTCTTCACGAACCAAAATATCGTCTACCTGTTTTCGTTCGGTTGGAACGTTTCTCGAAATATTTACTTCTGCGTTCACAGATTACTCTCAGTTCAATATGAATGGGAAATTCCTGTCTCATCGATTTTCTCCGTGACCATGGAAGCTTGTACCCTAAAAGTCGACCCAACGCCTCCTCGGGTCATTTTGCATAACTGTGTAAATTTTCGCTGCATTCCACCAAGACGTTTCGACGTTTATCCGACTACACCTACTTACTTAAATATACAACGTCCGACCACTTCCAATTTATATAGTAGATTAGCAGATATCTGTGTATTTGTGTGTCTCTATATAATGCCAACGAGGGAGTGATAGGGGAGAGAAAGAAACGGAGAAGCAAAGACTTGAAGTGGCTCTTTACTTCTCCTCTTCCATGTCATTCGTCACAACGTTTTTCGATAGAGGGGAGAAATAAATAGTGTGAGT
Organism: Eledone cirrhosa; assembly: GCA_964016885.1. NCBI lineage: Eukaryota > Metazoa > Mollusca > Cephalopoda > Octopoda > Eledonidae > Eledone > Eledone cirrhosa. The sequence continues at coordinate 80,573,722 of OZ024740.1, read as the reverse complement.
GTGTTAGTGGGTTAGAAAGATAGAAAGAGTGTGAGTGAAAGAAACAGACAGACTAAAAGAGAGGAAGTGTTACAGAGAGTGTGAGCGAGAGAAACACAGAATGAGAAAAAGACAGAGAGAAGAGAGAAAGAAGCATAGAAAGAGAGCAGGTTTCTATAGAAGGTGAAAAAAGGGGGATAGAGGTAGAGAGAAGGGGGGAGAGACGCTGAGTGTTTGATACTGGATGTATGTTCTATAGGAGAAGTTGAGAGAAAGCCGGCACAAAAAGAGGGGATAGTGGGAGAGAGAGAGATGCTGTGTTTTATACTGTATGTATATGTGTCAGTGTAGATACATGTGTGTGTGATGTGTGTGTGGAAATAAGAGGGCAAGGAAAGCAATAGCTATTAACGTGTGTGCGTGTGTGTGTACGTGCACGCGTGCGTGTGTGTAGCGTGTGTGTCCGTGCGTGCAGCGTTCTACAGAAAGTAAAAACTATCAAAACGTGTGAGTGTGTGCGTGTGTGCCTTTGCGTGCATGTGCGTATGTGTATGTGAGTGTGTATGTGTGTGGGTGCGCACGTGCGGCGTTCCACAATCGCCATTTATTTCAATCACTCTTGTGAAGTTATTCACGTAACTTTCACTCATTTTTTCATTTAATCCCCATTTTAATTTTCAAAAACTTTTCCGAGAAAAATGTCACTCTCTACAAAAGGAGACAGGGTTGGTGTAGATGATCAGTATTCTACAGTGAAGCAAAGACGAGAAGAGGTAGCCAGAGCAAGGTCACTAGAGTCCCCCGTACAACGACAGCAAAGACATGAAAATGACAGGAGGAGAGCTGCTGCACGCAGAGCCAATGAGTCACAAGAGGCAAGGGAAAAACGGTTAGAACAATTACGCCAACAAAATGCAATCTGCAGGAGACAAGAGTCAAACAAGGAAAGAGAAAAACGTTTAAAGGATGCAAGACAAAGACAAGCTGCCAGAGTTGCCAATGAAACAATAGGTCAGCGAGAGATTAGTCAAAGAAAAAACCAGGAGAAAACAGTTACTGCAAGACTTCACCAATCTTCAGAGGAAAGATGTAAGCCTCTTGATCAAGATAGTGCTGAATACATTTGACAGAAGAGTTGCATCTTTCAAGAGCAGCTTTCAATTATAATCCACAAACATGATTATTCTACAGAGAAATTGATTGATATTGGGACAATGTCAAAAGAGTGCAACTTTAGTAAAGGAAAGAAATGGGAAAGAGAAACCACCACTATGTGTTGTCATCGAGGAACGCTTGTTTTACCGACGTTTGGTACTCTCCCAGATACTTTGAAGGTACTGTAACCCAACATGGCATAAAATAAAGAGTGAGCTTTAACATCATCAAGAACCCAAAGATCACCCTGATATTATAGCTAATGGATCTGCTAAAAAAATGTGAAGTCTTTGAACCAATCAAATGTGACATGTACACAATTGATTGGCAAAAACGAGGATTGCTACATGCCCACATTTTGATTTGGTTACATGAAAAACTTCGGCCAAATGATATTGATTTATTCATCTCAGCTGAACTGCCTCATCCACAGCAAGATCCTTTGCTGCATGAAATTGTCAAGTACCAGATGATATATGAACTCTGTAGTTCAATTAATAAGTGTACCAACAACTAGCCACATCCCTTTGTACAAAGAATCCAAACTGGAGAAGGTGCCTACCCCTTTTACGGGAGAAGAAAACCTGGGCATGGTGGATTCACTTCGACAGAAAAAATGAGAAATGGGGAAGAATTCATCATTGACAATCGGTGGATTGTACCTTACTGTCCTCTTCTAACAAAAACTTTCAAAGCCCATATCAATGTTAAATTCTGCAACTTTATTAAGTCTACTAACATATAAACAAACGTTTAGATGCTGCAATATACACTCTTATGCAGAATGGCTGTCAGCAGATAAACAAAATGACGAAGTTGCACAGTATGAGAGAGGAAGATACAACAGTTGTAATGAGGCTTTTTGGAGCATCTTCAATTTTCCCATTCATGAGAGGCACCCAGCCATCATTCATCTGAGTGTACATCTAGAGAATGGCCAAAGGGTTATATTTACAAAGCAAACAGCCTTGCAACACGCACTTTCACCCAAAGAAACTATCCTTACTGCCTTTTTTAAGTTGTGTGAAAAAGATTAAGATGCAAGAAAACTCCGTTACCTAGAATTAGCCAAGTATTACACCTGGAGAAACAATAAATTGCACAAGAGGAAACGTGGGGCTGAAGCTATTGCGAGAGTTTACAGTGTACACCCAAGCCCAGCAGAATACTACTACTTACGGCTCCTTTTGCATGAAGTACGTGCTCCCAAATCATTCCAAGATTTGAGGAGGGTAAATGGTCATGTGTGTAAAACTTATAGGGAAGCATGCTATCAAAAAGGTTTTTTAGAAAATGATGAGCATTGGGACCTTGCATTGGCTGAAGCATCAGTGTTAGATTCTCCAAGGAGACTCCCTAACTTTTTTGCAATTATGCTGAATACATGTCAACTTGGCAGTCCCCTACAGCTTAGGATGAAAATTTGTGAGGACATGACTGGGGACTTAAAGTATGTAGTTCAACAGGCAGACCCAAATATCAATATTCAGTTCTCTGAAAAACATTTTTAATCAAGAACTGATTGAAGTTGAGGATCAAATTTTGGCCATTGGAGGCAAAGAGTTGTAAGAATCTGGCTCTGGACTGCCAAAAACAAACCATCAAATTAGTGATTTAACTTCAAGAGACATAACAAGAGAGACACATTATGATATCACAGAGTTGGCTGCATTTGTGAGTGAACATGAACCTAAACTTCATCCAGAACAACGCTGTGCATATGATACAATTATTTCGTCAGTCAGAGAAAAAAGGGGAGGAATTTTCATTCTTGTTGTTCCAGGTGGCACTAGTTAAATATTTGTAACAACATTGCTTCTCTCCAAGGTAAGGCAGCAAAGAAGAATTGTAGTTACTGTAACATCATCTGGCATTGCTGCCACCCTTCTCCCAGGTGGACGAACAGCTCATTCTGCTTTTAAATTACCGCTAAACCTGGTCAAAAATGACATTCCAATTTGTAACAGAAGCAAAGATTCAGGTTTAGCAGAAGTGTTGCGTTAATGCCATCTGATCATTTGGTATGAATGCACCATCTCACATAGAGATGCAATTGAAGCTCTTCATAAGACTATGCAGGACATAGGAGGCAACATTGGAGGAGTTACATTAGTTTTATCAGGAGACTACAGACAGACATTACCAGTCATTTGAGAAGAACAAGAGCTGGTGAAAAAAACGCATGCATTAAGTCTTCGTACCTTATGAATAAAGTACAGAAATTCTCCTTCAATTTTAACACGCGAGCTCTATTACATTGGGGTCAATGTGCAGAACAGTTTTCAAGCCGGGTCGTCCGGTTAGGGAATGGAAAAGTACCAATTAATGGCAATGGTCATATAAATTTGGCTCATATTGCTATCATGGAGAATTCCCCAGCTGAATTGAAGAACGGTATTTCAGACTTAAGTAATAATTATAATTCACATAAATGGTTGTGTGAAAAGCAATTATTGCTAAAAGAAAAATGAAACAGTAGCAAGGATTAACCACGAATTAATGAATAAGATCCCAAGGATTAAGGAGTAAAAATCAGTTGATTCAGTCCTTGATGAAAATCAAGCTGTTTACTGCCCAGCAGATTTCCTTAATTCTCTTGAGCCACTTGGAACTTCTCCACATACACTTTTTCTGAAGGTAGCAGTCCCAATAATGCCTCTAAGCAATTTAGATCCTCCTACATTATGCAATGGGACAAGGTTGATTGTGGAGACATCACCTAATGTGATAGAAGCTACCATCATCACTGGATGTGCTTCTGGGGAAGAGGTTTTCTTTCCAAGAATTCCAATCAAACAAACATACATGCCATTTGAGTTCAAACGAACACATTTCACAGTACGACTGTGCTTCGCAATGTCTATTAATAAATCTCAAGGTCAGACTTTGAAATCTACTGGCTTGCACTTAATTGAGCCTTGCTTTTCTCATGGTCAACTTTATGTTGGTTGCTCCTGGCTGGGTAGTTTACAAGACTTATTTGTCTATGCTCCAAACCAGAAAATAAAGAATGATTACCCAGAAGCTCTTACGTAATTTCCTTTACATATTTGATAGAATCTATCTCCCCTCATAAAAGTGGTAAATTTTGTATTTTCGTTTATTATTATTAGTATTATTTATTTCATTTTATTTTTTTTTTTGTATTATGAATTCAGAATTCATTTCCTCATGTATGCCAATTGAAGAATAAATTGAATTTAGAAAAACAAATTTCTATACAACATATTTTGCTTTTTTCTTCTAATATATAATGAAAAATTCCATTCCCACACAACGCCGAGTGCCTCTGCTAGTCATTACTATAAGCAAGTGTTTGAAAAAGAAAAACAAACAAACCGATTCGCCGCCGACCAAGCAATAGATAATAAAAATAGTCGAGCAAGCGTTTGAAAATGGGAATATCAAAAATACGAAATATCAGCACAAAGCTGTATTTGTAAAAGTTGCTTTGTACCAGTTTCCACATATAAAGATCACGAAATATTTGATAATCAAAATACGAAGACGGAAAACAGAATCTATCCATAAAAAGAACGCAAACAAAAACATAACTAAGACTTATACATGTGCAAATACTATAGAAATGGCATTGCTGTAGATTACTTTCAAAACAATAGAAACCACCCAACCAAAACAGAAATATGTACATAGCTGCATTCGATTTTGCTGTGAAAATACGCAATGAATATAACTACTACTATTTGTGTGTGCGGCGCGTGTGGTTATCATTCCTGGTGCATCTATTATTATAGGGATTGTTTCTGTTTCCATCATTGACATTAGGGTTATATCTATCTACAGATCTTTATATTTGTATAATTTCTCAATTTGTTTTATAGATATGTTGTTCTCAGTAAGGATAGATACATTAGAAGACATAATTTCATAGTGAATTTTTAATATAATATCCTATCGATTGACTTTGTTTTCCCTGTTGGTGTTTATTGTAATACCCCAGAGTGTGGTGGCCTTGTCAGTTTTCTAATGCTTGTTTATACTACCATCTTTTTCTGTTAGTATTTCGTAATGTTGGCATTATTTTCGATGTATGTATATCGCAATTCTATCGTGTCTGTAGATATATTGTTCTTTTGGTGAGCAGAGATAATGTGGTTAATTTTTTCTCCTCTACCACCACATATTCTGCTGTTACTTACTGTGTTCTTTTCCTTATGTATTTTGGGTGGTTTATGGAGGGAAGGTTTGATATTTTTGCAAAAACACAAATCACATAGTACAATTTACATATCACATTCTGCACAATTAGCAACGAATAATATATCTCACTCCCTCACCAAATTCTAGGAAAACGCCTTCTCCATTCTGTCTGCCGGTGCAGCGTCGTGGCCAGCGCGTAGACACCCCCCTGTATACTTATAATAATGAGGGATGGGGAGAGCGAGAGATTGAGGCAGTGACTATACCAGCATTGCTGAAGTATTTTGTAGCATCTAATGGACATTAGGAATTACTGCCAGCTACAATAACATGTTGCATGTGGAAGTTATTTTTGTTTTTGCATAAAATGTCATCTAACTCCAATATATCTAATCTACAATTCTATTTGCATTTTTTAAAATATATATATTTTAGTTTTGCAAACACAACACAAACAGTAGACAATTAATGTTATCATTTTTTTATTTTATGTCAACTATATTTTACAGTCAAAAGTTATAAAATGATGGAAATATTTAAAAAAGCTAAAAACAAACTTACCTAATGGTAAAAAGAGGGGATGGGGTAAATAAAAGCAGATCTGGGTATATAGAAAAGGACTATTAGGCAACGGAGGAAAGACAGGGGAGGAAGGAGAGTGGATTTCAGACTCTACACCTAGGTTGGGGCAGTGTTTCGGCTGCACCCCGCAGAGAAAATTGCAAAGAAATTTTCGCGGACAATGGCCAGCGACACCCGCCTCATCAGCTACCCCAACTCGCGTGGCTCCTTCCTCAGACGGACTGCTGATGTTCTCATTTTACGGAGGAGCTTGACTGTACGGGGTTCGAGGACGCCTCAGGTCTCAACGGTCACCGGTGCAAAGAGGAAGTGGCCGAGCAAGGAATTTATATTAAATAAAATATAACTGTTTCTACTTTTGGCACAAGACCAGCAATTACCCAGTGCATTACTGGTACTTAATTTTATCGATGCCGTAACGATGAAAGACAAAGTTAACCTTGGCGGGATTTGAACTTAGAATGGCAAGGGTCGTAACTCTATGCGTCAAAGCATGGCGTCCGACCCTCTACCGATACTGCCAATCCACAAAATATAACACACACAGATAGAACAAACAACTAACTAGTGACAAGTAAATAAACACAAACAAAAGAAATAACGCACACACACATCCGTGTGTAACGCATGCGCAAACAAAACACTCAACACACATCACACAAAAAGAAGGTGGTGTAGGCCAGAACAAAGAAGAGACACACAAAATAAAAACCTAGTCACTGAAGAGGTCACAGAATGTGTGACGAAAGAGCTTTGGCAATATATAAACAACCTTCCGGTTGTCCAACCAGCCAACCAACCGGAAATTTATAGTAAAGTGAAGTGAAACCAACAGGTGCGCGTGTTGTCATTGGCAACATGACCCTCCCAAATTATTACAAAATATAACACCCCATACACCTTCATAATCGATGGCTGGAACTATAACACACACCACACATGACCGACAAGTCACATTCTACAAAGCTGCAAATCTTTAGTATTTTATCTGCTGTGCAGATATTGTATAGCATCTACGGACGTTATATTACATAACACAGCAAATATGAAACGTAGTCACTGTCCAATAAAATAATACATCACATATCGCACATATTCTGCACAGAAAAAAAGATACTAAAGAAATACTTAAAACAGAAAAAAGAATCTCCAACAAAGGAAGACAAATGTAACATTCAGCTACAATTTACACAGGGAAAAGTATGAAACGGCAGGTATAAACGAAACTTACATGAAATTATTGAAAATAGGAAACTAATAACAATATACAGACAAAAAATAAGAACCTACTCGTTAATACAATAAACGGTTTTCACTAAGTGTATTTTAGTCGTTCGGTCAACACAGAGGCCTACTTCTGAATATATTTCACATGTATGTGTACCATTAAAGTAATTCTCAGCAAAATTCAATGTGATACAATGTTTGAATTACAATGTGCATGAATTGTCACGTGTGCGAATTGCAGTATATGAGAATTATCATGGCGGCAAATTATAGTGCATTTGAATTAGAGTATGTGTAAATTACAATTATAGTCCATCTGACTGGTTTCAAAAACGTTCTTATCTACTGAAGTAATATTACACCCATGTCGTCGGTGAACATGATGCTATTGCAGACAACACTTGCCCACGATCCCATGCAGTAGGAATGAATCCGGAATTTAATGATTGTGATGTGAATATTTTCACCTTTCACCTGTGCCGTATCTAATGGATTACAGAGTATTAAAGGTGCAGAAGCATACCACTCAGACTGGGTTGCAGAGCTTTTCATTATTTCTCCCTTTTCATTGTTTTCTTCTCTGACTTCTCTTTTTCATTTTTGTTTGTTTGTTATTCTGTTGGGGGGGGGGGGGGGGGTTATACTGTACAGTTTTTATCACACTTATTTTCCCTATTCTACTAATCGTGTGCTGTCATATTACACTAAAAAAATTAGAAAACATGTAAAAACGAACGAAATCACTACAAGCTCTCATGGCACACACAGCTGCACTCTATAATACAATGGAAATATGCAGTAAAAATAAGTCTATAGAAATAATAATTGCTTTTACTTTTGGCACAAGGCCAGCAATTATCTCACTGTATTACTGGTGTTTTTTTATCGACCCTGTAAGGATTAAAATACGCATGGAAATTCCACGGATGGTGTGAGAAATATAACATTGGTGGAAATTTATATATTGAAGGATGTAATACATTTATCATTTTTATATATATATATATATATATATATATATATATGTAGCTTTGTTAGTTTACCACCGGATAGAACTGGTCATTCCGTATTTGATGACCTTGTGCCTAAAGTAGAAACAATTATATAATACAGCTCAGGGGATTGGCAGTATCAGCAGAAGGTTGGACGCCATGCTTTTCAACATAGAGTTACGCCCTTTATAGTGTGAGTTCAAATCCCTCCGAGGTTCACTTTGCCTTTCATCCTTACGAGGTCGATAAAATAAAGTACCAGTAATGTACTGGGCTAATTGCTGGGTAATAGGAAAAGAGTCAGGACCCCTTTTAAAACTCAACCGAAACACGTTTACTGGGAACCCATCTGTCTCGGTGGCCTATTTATAGGTATCTTAGACGGTGGTGATCCTGGTCTGAATTCGATCCTGGTCGGGAGTAGGGTTCCCAGTAAATCTTTTCAGTTTTAAAAGGGGTCCTGACTCTTTTCCTATGTGTGTATATATATATATATATATATATATATATATAGTAATAATAATAAAATTGAAGACTAAAATCCAAAGAGGGCTCGATAAGGATAAATATATATCAAATATATAAGAACCGGAGAGCAAATATTTATTAAAATAACAGATTAAAGTTTAAGCAAAGAATCGCTGCTTTCATACTTAACGGGATCTTCTGAAACTAACAAAGTCAATCTGTAAACGCAGAACTGGATATTTCAAAAAACGTTTCAACCGGAGGAAGACAGGAAGACGATACTTTGGTTCGTGGAAACGTTCGCTGGTAAAGAACGGGAAAAAACGAATAATACGTCATTAATAGGAGCGGTGAAAAACAATTACGCGCAAAGACAGAACCACGTTTATGGTATAAAAGAGGTCGTAGACTAATGTTCTCTTAGGTGGTGCATAGAGACGTTCACGTTCCACATATGACTTATTATCTTCGTTTTTTCGTTCATTGCCAGAGAGCGTCTCTATGCACCACCTAAGAGAACATTAGTCTACGACCTCTTTTATACGATAAACGTGGATCTGTCTTTGCGCGTAATTGTTTTTCACCGCTCCTATTAATGACGTATTATTCGTTTTTTCCCGTTCTTTGCCAGCGAACGTTTCCACGAACCAAAGTATCGTCTTCCTGTCTTCCTCCGGTTGCAATGTTTTTGAAATATCCAGTTCTGGGTTTACTGATTGACTTTGTTAGTTTCAGAAGATCCTGTTAAGGGTGAAAGCAGCGATTCTTTGCTTAAACTTTAATCTGTTATTTTAATAAATATATATATATATATATAGTAATAATAATAAAATTGAAGACTAAAATCCAAAGAGGGCTCGATAAGGAAAATATATATCAAATATATAAGAACCGTAGAGCAAATATTTATTAAAATAACAGATTAAAGTTTAAGCAAAGAATCGCTGCTTTCACCCTTAACGGGATCTTAGAAGATCCCGTTAAGGGTGAAAGCAGCGATTCTTTGCTTAAACTTTAATCTGTTATTTTAATAAATATATATATATATATATATATATATATATATATATATATATATATATATATATATATATATATATATATATATATATATATATATATATATATATATATATATATATATATATATATATATATATATATATATATATAAATGAAAAGTATATATATATATATATCACGAAGGAAATGTGGTAAGGAACCATGTGGCCCATAACGCACCAAAGTACTCAATACTTATATATATATATATATATATATATATATATATATATATATATATATATATATATCCCGTTTGGCTTGTGTGGGTCTCTTCTTGCTCACATCTCACACACATCAACACGGTCTGTATCTCTCTCGCTCATGAAATCCACCCAGCTTATGCTGACCGGACAACCATGTTGCTTGTTTATTTTCCTATCTTCGGTTTGCTTTTATCCTTCTATGTTGTTTACTTGTCCCCCTCGCCTTACGCGAATTCTGGTCCCAATAACTTTTTTTGGTTATTGCTCGCACCAACCTGAGATATCTGATTTTTAGTGCGATGAAATACCAATGATGGTTGGAAAATCACTGACGAAGGACTATTTTTATCATATGTAACCCATGTGCAAACCACGCAGTATTCTTCTTTCTTCTCATGTTTTTATATATATATATATATATATATAAACATTGTATTTATTCTGATTTGATTTTGTTGAATACAAACCCGCTTTATTGAAGGCTCTCTCTCTCTCTCGTACCAAACACTATGTATGTATGTATATATCCGTAACTCCTGATGGAGTAGGGGCGTTGACATGTCATACGACATGACTCGGGCATTTTAAACATGGTCTATCTCATCCCTCTTAAGGTCTGAGATTTGCCAATGTCTTTCAGGGAAAGATTGGAAGTGAGAGAGAGTAAGCGAGAAAAACATATAAAGGGAGAATCGACAGCATCATTTAACTGGTACTTCTTTTATCTCCCTCTAACAGATAAAGGGAAAGGTTAGTTTTATTTGTACAGAGAGCCAAGTGTCGTTAAAACTAACGACACTTCCAATCCTCCTCCTAAAGAAAATGTATTACGATGGTTGGCTGAAAGGTTCATAGGCTGACTATGAAGGATTGATGTGAGATATGTGAAATCGTACATGTATTGATTTCAACTTTTCTTATTAATAACTGCACTATTTCTTTTCAGGGACTATTTTGAAGCGTAAAACTCATTTGGTCGGTCCATGTACATCGTGATTTTCCTATGAGTTGATATTACGGTGTTAATTCAACTGGAATTATATTGTGATTTACAATTGCTATAATTTTGTTCAACATCTTGATTCAAGCTATTTTTGCTAGTGTTCATACTATTAGTTGCAGATGTTAGGGGCAAGTACCCCAGGTCTCCTCAGTCGAAGAAGGCTCACACTTGGTCCTGTGTGTGTGTGTGCAGCACGTGGGCAAGCATCATCCGCTAAGCCTTTGCACAACTTCTTTATTTGCTATATGACTCGACTACTGATGGAGGCGAAACGTGATTTGTTTGATTGTCGTTGTTTTTGCTTTTGTTTTCTTTTGTTTTTGTTTCATTTTTTGCCAGTTCTAGAGACATATCTGATATGGTCGTGTACTTGGTGAAGCAATAAGAGTGTTTTATTTGTTATTGTAGCAGTGGTGTCGTGCGACCATTGTGATTGTTGAATATAGTAAATATTCTCTGTAGTGTTTTACAGTTTGTTTTATAATTTATAATGTACACAATTATTTCTCAGTTTTCTATTTCTCTACTGTTTGACATTTTGTTTGCTTTTTTCTTTTATTTAGAGCTTAGTGTGATTTCGCTTGTTTATGACGATGGTCTAGCATGATGTCTCTGTTTTTTTATGAGGTTGACTATATCTTTTGTGTAATTAGTGTTATATATTGTATATGTTCTTTAGAGAGTTTATGATTATTTTATTGAATACATAAACTATATTGTTTGTGAGATAGCTGCAGTACTGTTAATTTGAGAAAACTTTGTTTGCGTCTGTAAAAATAATGCTTAGCTTTCTTCATTGAAGTGTGAGTATATTTCAGAATTGTCTACAAAGTAGCTGTTGTAGATATGTATGGAAAACAGAAAGTCAAACGGAATTAAAGTTATTGCAGCTGGCCTGGTAAGATATGTATGTTGGTGTCGATAATTTAAGATGTAAAGGGTAACAATGTGTTACTGTATCAGGTCATGTCTCTTGATACCTGTATTATATGAAAGCCATGTGGTACTGTCTGCAACAAAATTACCTCCATTACTGATATACACTAGTGTTAAAATATTGCAACTGAGGCGTATATTCTGGTGAGATAGTTGGACGGTTGCTAAAAATGGTGGTTGTATGTATATATATATATATATATGGGGGGGGGTGACTGTGCGCGCGTGTATGTATGTCTGCGTGTGTGCATACTTGTATGTATGTGTTTATTATATCGATGTGCTTCGTGTCGATAGATTTCTCTGCCGTATAAGCTCCACTGCCGTATAAGCTCCACTCCGGTTGTATGAGACTCTGTTGAATTTAATTTGATTAACATTTGAAGTAGTAGGTGTTCGGCTTTTGCTCGTGTGAAAGGTTTCTTGAATTATTGCTACAAGATGCTGTGTATAAAGATAACATTTTACTTCCATAAAGATGTTTAATATTTTAAAAACATTCTGTTATATTTTTCATGGCTATACGTTTATTTGCGTAGGCAATGTATTTATTTTTAATGCTGACGATACGTAGTCGGTATGTTTATACGTGTAAACACGCACTTCAGATAAAATATTATTCACGATAACGCAACAGTGTTGTTAAAACAACCAGATCCTAGATCCTAGATTAACAAACAATTCCACTAGAGAATTAGATTCACAGGTTATATATATATATATCACGATAAATTAACGGAGCCATAGACTCTCGTTATTCCCTGTCAATAATGTGCTCAAAAGAAAAGGAATCCTGAGCTCTTTAAAATACAATAGGTTGAAAAGGTAACACACTAGAGAGAAATAGTGCGCCATCAATAAAACAGGAAAAACCACCAGTGTATGGAATCTATAACCTATGAAAGGCAGGGTAGACACACAATAATTAAAAATATAAATTAAAATGTATATACGCACCTCTAAAACTATATATATATATATATGAATGTATGTATATATGTATATCGTTCATTTGTTGTATCTTGGACTGTCTCAGCTTCACATCTGAGAAATAGGGTAACGGCACTTATTTTGCTTTATTTACCATCGTATTTTCGACTGCATTGTACCGGCTTTTAAAGTCTTATCGGGCATACACACGCACACACACACACACACACACACACACACACACACACACACACACACACACACACACACACACACACACACACACACATATATATATATATATATATATATATATATATATATATATATATATATACATAAGGGACGGGGCGAAGGCTTCAGAAACATCATCTTTGTCTGTTCTCTTTTCGTTTTAGTTTGGATTGCCTCGAATATATATATATATATATCACATAAGAAACGGAGAATCAGTGGTGCGACGAATGAAATTTATCAGACATATTACAATCGTTTCTCTGACGACCAGCTCAAGGCACCATCGATGCAATGATCGAATCTGACTCTGAAATGGGAAGGTCCTCAGATACGTCTCGATTCTTCGAAGCAGAGTTTCCATTTGGAAACTCTGGAAGCAGAGTTTCCAAATAGATTTCAGAGTCAGATTCGATCATTGCATCGATCGTGCCTCGAGCTGGTCGCCAGAGAAACGATTGTAATATGTCTAATAAATTGTATTCGTCACACCACTGATTCTCCGTTTCTTATGTGATATTATACTCTGCTGTGTAAAAGCATCGAGTGCTCACACGGCCTACCGCATACGGACGCTTTAAGCATCCCACACCAATTATATATATATATATATATATATATCATAAAACATGTCTATAGAATCACCAGATAAAATATATACCATTTCCTCTCCCAATTAGCATAATTAACCATATAAAAAATCGAATAGACCAGGCTATAAGAATAAGGCTTCTATGAAGAAATCTCCAACAAATAACCGAAACCAGCCCTTCGCGCCGGCTGCGACGGAATATTTATCGAATATTTCGACAGCGTAATCGCCCAGATATACAGTCAATTAAACAGAATTAGGTGTAAAATAAACTAGGAGAAAAGAAAATACATTTATTTACCTCGACCATGGTTTCTTCCGCATTTTAAGATATCCGATAACTTCGGAACCTTCGGAATCTTCGGAATCTATTCGATTCTATATGAATCTATATGAATCTATATGATTATTTGTGCTAATTGGGAGAGGAAATGGTATATATTTTATCTGGTGATTCTATAGACATGTTTTATGATATATAGCTCTGATTATTTAATTTATTAACTTTTCATTGAGCCACAAAGTGACCCGTTGCAAAACACGTATATGTATATATATATATATATATATGTAAACCTTTATATATATATATATATATATATATATATATATATATATATAAAGAAAAAGAGATGAAATCGAAAATGCAACTGAAGTCTTATTTTTTTTTAAAATATATATATATATTTATTTTTTAAAAGAATAAGACTTCAGTTGCATTTTCGATTTCATCTCTTTTTCTTTATACTTCCACTCGTGTAGGACACCTCGGTTATTTTTCATTTTGTAAAAAAAAACCTCACTTTCTAATATATATATATATATATATATATATATATATATATATATATATATATATATATACATACATGCATACAGAAAGAGAGAGAGGGGGAGATGGAGAGAGAGAGAACGAAAGAACGTTTAGAAGTAAGATCGATATCTGGGGATTCCTTTCTGTAATTTACAGGCTTCGCGGAGAATATATGTATTTTGGCAGCTTTTTGTGTTAAACAACGTAGATACCTGCTTTTTCAAATGATTGAAAGTTGTGTGTACTTTAATGGTTTCATATGCGAAGCTGTCGTATCATTGATTTTCCTGTTTCACTTCAAGGTTGCTACCTGGAACTGTTGTCGTGCACAATGTATCCAACGTGTCTGCTTCGAATTGATTCGTTGACCAAATTGCAAACGACGTGACGGAAATTATCGTATATCGATCTAAACTCTGATTATTATGTGTGTGTGTGTGTGTGTGTGTGTGTGTGTGTGTGTGTGTGTGTGTGTGTGGTTGTGGGGTGTGTGGGGGGGGCGTTCGTGCGTGTGTTCGTGCGTGTGTGTGTGCATGCATGCGTGTTTGTGTGTGTTTAGCAATAGCATATCGTTTTTCATTTGGAGACAATGTATTTACCGAGAACTATTACGATGAAATATACTGGATAAAAGAAAACTTATTTTGTTATCCTTTTCCGCAAAACCAACTTTATTTCTTTATATTTCTATCCACATTCTAGTGGTTTCCTGAAGTTATTTCGTATCACTTATTTTATATATAATCGTTTGTAAGAGATTAAGCTAATATAGGTCATTTTGTTTTAACTGTCTTATATTTTTATAGAAAGAGTGCAATAAAGTTTAGATATATCTCATTTTCATGTTATTACAGTATCTACAAGATGGGTTTCATAGCAATATATAAGGATGTATCTATCTTCTAGGTAATTGCATTTTAATACGATCGTTCATCTGAAGTGTTAGATATAAACAAAGAAAATAAGAATAATTAATTAATAAAAAATAATTGAAGATGACAATTAAATTGAATAATGTAATGGATAAAAATTAAAAATAATAAGTGGGTGGAAGAGCTGGTTCTAGTATAAATGTAAACAATTGAAATAAAACATTTTGTAAAATTACCGTTTCTGTATCAGAATTCGTGAAAATAATCTAGAAAGTTTTTTTACGAGGAAAGTATTCAAGTTGTAAGAACTTATAACTTTTTAAGAAAGTGCCAAATCATACATACATACATCATGATGGCGCCCCCCCGTTATCGAGTATGGCCATTGCACGATGTACCATTATTAATAATTATTAATTAATTCTATCGTGCAATGCCTGTGCGTGAAGATATTTGTTAAAGTGAGGAAATACTGTGCACTGAGCCAATCCCACTCTCTGAGCGACAGTAGCTATAACCCGAAAAGAAGAAAATATTAACATCATCGGTTACTACTGAGCCGCAGGTTTTATATCGGAGTTATTCCAGTTTCCTGAGTTGCCTTCTCCTAGAAGAATGCCCTGACAAAGGCTAGGAGTCCTTCACTCAAATATATATATATGCATATATCTATTTGAGTATATATAAACAACTGGTAAAGGTAATGTATGTCATTCGCATGTATGTATGTATGTATTTATTTATCACTGACTCACCCATGCTCTTTGTATATACATATCCTTATATATATATATGATAAAAATAGTCCTTCGTCAGTGATTTTCCAACCATCATTGGTATTTCATCGCATTAAAAATCAGATACCTCAGGTTGGTGCGAGCAATAACTAAAAAAAGTTATTGGGACCAGTAATTCGCGTAAAGCGAGGGGGGCAAGTAAACAACATAGAAGGATAAAAGCAAACCGAAGATAGGAAAATAAACAAGCAGCATGGTTGTCCGGTCAGGATAAGCTGGGTTGATTTCATGAGCGAGAGTGGTATAGACCGTCCGATGTGTGTGAGATGTAAGCAAGAACAGACGCACTACAAGCCAAACGGGAGGAAGTGAGAAGGGGAGAAACAGAGAGTGAGTGAGTGGAAGTGTGAGGAAGAGGTCAGTCGAGAGAAAGTGTAACTGACAGAGGGGGCGAAAGAAGGTGAGAGAAACAGAGAGAGCGGGGAAGCAGTAAGAGAGAAACAGACAAACGCAGCCGAGGTAAATATATATAAAAAAAACATGAGAAGAAAGAAGAATGCTTCTCATGTTTATATATATATATATATAGTAATAATAATAAATTTGAAGACTAAAATCCAAAGAGGGCTCGTTAAGGGTGAAAGCAGCGATTCTTTGCTTAAACTTTAATCTGTTATTTTAATAAATATATATATATCCCTATGAACCACCTAATAGAATATTAGTCAACGACTTCTTTTATACCATAAACGTGGTTTTGTCTTTGCGTGTAATTGTTTTTCACCGCTCCAAATAATGACGTTTTATATACGTTTTTTCCCGTTCTTTGCCAGGGAAAGTTTCCACAAACCAAAGTATCGTCTTCCTGTCTTCCTCCGGTTGCAAAGTTTTTTGAAATATTCACTTCTGCGTTCACAGATTGACTTTGTTAGTTTCAGAAGATCCTGTTAAGGGTGAAAGCAGCGATTCTTTACTTAAACTTTCTCTGCTATTTTAATAAATAAATATATATATATATATATATATATATATAGTAATAATAATAAATTTGAAGACTAAAATCAAAAGAGGGCTCGATAAGGATAAATATATTTCAAATATATATAAATATATATATATATATATATTCTTTAGGTTTGTTGGTTCACCACTGGATAGAATTGGTCATTCCGTATGGTCAATCTTGGTGTAATATTGTGGAGAGTACTCAACGTAGTGCAGTTCACCCGTCTTCGTTTGGGTAGTTGGTGGTGCGAATACGGAGTTAATTATAAATAAAATAACAGGAGGCTGGACTGGTGTAAATCCTTGAACGGTTTATTATACTATGATCATTTCAATGACCGGGTTCCATATGAATCAGGTGATATCACCAGGTATTGGAATATAACAAAGGAATATGTAAAAAACCATGGGTCTGGAAAATCAGAGACAGAGACAAAGAGGACGACTGACCAACTAGCTGCCTTCACCTCGACCAGTCGCCCTCAAAGTGATGGCAACTGAATCTACTAATGACCATCTGGTGAGGGGGCGAAGGCTTATAATGCACTACCACCTCTCCGTCAAAGAAAAAGGGGAAGAAAGAAGAAAAAAGGAAGAAAGAAGTCACCGTAAGGGTCACACTACATTCATGCTAGAAAATGCCGCGAAAAATGCTACTCCAAAGAATCTATTTTTAACAAAGGCATATATAATGGGTGTCTGTATGGTCTAATGAGTGAACAGAAAATTGGAACGTTAAACTTATGTTACGAGTTATAGGATTAAATTAAATTAAATTAAAAAATATTAAATTGCAAAATGATAAATTGAAAAATAAATTATTAGAAAATTAAAGCTTAAGGTAGCGAGATTTATTTAATGAACTTACAGAGAGAGACTTATATGAAAAAATTAAACTCGATAAGATATCCTGGACGGGATATAGAGTAAAGATTTCGATTGTGAGTCCCAGCCAGCACATCCCAACCACGAGTCAGCCAGTTTCGAGTGGTATCGTCCAGCGAAAGAAATGGAAATTAATTTTTCCGAGTACTCTAGGAACGTAGCTACCTTAGGTCCCGGGAGTGGTAGCGGGAAGTCTACAATTTCGACAGGCCATCGTCTATACCAAACGAATATTATTAATTCACACATGAGGGGTTTATTTACGTGCCAGTAGAGGCATGATAGAGCTAATAGTTATGCCTACCTCCTGGAGTTTGTAGGTATAAGTGTAATATGGCGGCCTAAACAGGCGGCGCGGTGGGACTGGGGCAAAGCAACCGCTCCGAGTGATTTCGTTTACCGAAAGAGTGGAAATTTATTTTTCCGAGCACTCAAGGAAGGCTGAACTTTAGAGTGCCCAGCGCGCAGCCGGGAAAAGCCACCACATAAGTCGAAGGTAGCAACCCAATGAAAAGTGCAAATAGACCATAATTATTTTAAAGTCCCAGTTAGTCCGGGTTATAAGTAGTGTGGTTCTTTGGTGTGTAGGGGGCTATGAAAGGTGCATAATGACCTGAGTAAGGAAAGTTACCAAAATATAATAAAAGCAGGATACAAAGATAAAATACAAATAATAGATAAAATACAAAGATAAAGAATACATTGATAAAAATACATTAATAAATTAATAAAAAAAAATTAATAAAATTAAATAACTAGGGATGTTGAAAGACGGAAGTATATAAGAACGTATCGGAGGAATCACACTGTAGGGGAAATACAATATTGATCAAGTTGTAGTAAGATAATACAGGTTGTACATATAGATATAGATGATGGAAGAGATGGAATGGTAACAGGTGGTACCTAGTGTAAAGTTTAGGTCTCCGAATTCAGTGTGAGTCACAAAAAAGTCCTGAGGTATAGAGTAGAAAATTCAGTCAATACAATACATGTTTTAGTATAATACGTAGAGTTTTGTCGGAATCGAAATTATCCCGACAAGGAAGTAGTATCGGGTGGGCGGTAGATAAAGCACAGAGCACCCAAAATCCGAATGGTAAGTAGATCAGTTAATCCCATGCTGGCAATAGCTGTACACTGAAGTCAGTGCCGCTGTACAATATTACATTTGGAAGTGCTCAACATTATTGTAGCATTATTTCTTTAGGTTTGTTGGTTGACCACTGGATAGAACTGGTCATTCCGTATGGTCAATCCTGGTGTAATATTGTGGAGAGTACTCAACGTAGTGCAGTTCACCCATCTTCGTTTGTGTAGTTGGTGGTGCGAATACGGAGTTAATTATAAATAAAATAACAGGAGGCTGGACTCGTGTAACTCCTTGAAAGGTTTATTATAGTATGCTCATTTCAATGACCGGGTTCCATATGAATCCGGTGATATCATCAGGTATTGGAATATAACAAAGGAATATGTAAAAAACCATGGGTCCGAAAAATCAGAGACAGAGACAAAGAGGACGACTGACCAACTAGCTGCCTTCACCCCGGCCAGTCGCCCTCAAAGTGATGGCAACTGAATCTACTAATGACCATCTGGTGAGGGGGCGAAGGCTTATAATGCACTACCACCTCTCCGTCAAAGAAAAAGGGGAAGAAAGAAGAAAAAAAGGAAGAAAGAAGTCAGCGTAAGGGTCACACTACATTCATGCTAGAAAATGCCGCGAAAAATGCTACTCCAAGAATCTATATTTAACAAAGGCATATATAATTGTTTCTACTTTAGGCACAAGGCCAGCAATTATCCAGTCAGTGCATTACTGGTACTTTATTTTATCGACCCCGTAAGGATGAAAGGCAAAGTCAACCTCGGCGGGATTTGAACTCAGATCGTAAAGGGACGTAACTATGCTGGAAAGCATGGCGTCCGACCCTCTACCGATATTGCCAATCCAGTCTGTATGGTCTAATGTGTGAGCCGAAAAATTGGAACGTTAAACTTATGTTACGAGTTATAGGATGAAATTAAATTAAATTAAACAATATTAAATTGCAAAATGATAAATTGAAAAATAAATTATTAGAAAATTAAAGGTTAAGGTAGTGAGATTTATTTAATGAACTTACAGAGAGAGTCTTATATGAAAAAATTAATCACGATAAGATATCAGGACTGGATATAGAGTAAAGATTTCGATTGTGAGTCCCAGCCAGCACCTCCCAACCATGAGTCAGTTTCGAGTGGTTTCGTCCAGCGAAAGAAATGGAAATTAATTTTTCCGAGTACTCTAGGAACGTAGCTACCTTAGGCCCCGGGAGTGCCGGCGTGAAGTCTACAATTTTGACAGGCCATCGTCTATACCAAACGAATATTATTAAAAGCCACCACATTAGTCGAAGGTAGCAACCCAATAAACAAGCTACATGAAGCTTGTTTTAGATCTTTTAGAGTTAGCATTAGTATATATTTTTCTCGGGACTCAGAATTATTATCTCGTACAAGTTCACTTTGCTGCACTGGGTCGTTGCTGGCCCGGGATGGAAACCTTTATTGTTTATTTCGTGGTAGTCTCTTTAGTATTTTGGCCCCTTTTGTTGACCCGTCACCGTATCATTAACGTACTTATACCTCTTAAAAGGGTCCTTGCCTATTTCGTCCCACCTAGTTCTTTTACTTATTTCGTTATTTCTTTATTTATTTATTTATTTACTTCTTTCTTTCTTTCTTTATTTTATTCTAGCCTTACAATAGCCTGAGACCTAGGTCGTAGAATTTAATTTACTTTACTTTTTTCTTTACACTTATTTGCTTTTCTTCACTCTCAGTATTTTTTCTTTTCTTTCCTATATATTTCTACCCCCATTGTTCTACCTACCGTTCCGACTTCCTCCCCCTCCCCCTCCCCTGTATCTTCTTTGACCTCATGCCCAGCTGTAGCTGGCACTACCAACGCTTGATTGGGTCTACTCCACCCCCTCCCCTCTTTCTCCTACTGGCAGGTTTAGCCACCATCTCCCCTACTAATTTGCAACCACAGAATTACTACTGATTTTTGACAATCACTTTCACCATATATGGAATTACCCCTTGAGAAGATCGGCTATTTAAATACCAGGACAAATTTTCATTTAGTCCAGAATTAGCCGTCGAAACGGCTTGAGCTCAGCTGTCGGGGTCTTACTGGTTCCTATATATATATATATATATATATATATTTATTAAAATAACAGATTAAAGTTTAAGCAAAGAATCGCTGCGTTCACCCTTAACGGAATCTTCTGAAACTAACAAAGTCAATCTGTAAACGCAGAACTGGAAATTTCAAAAAACGTTGCAACCGGAGGAAGACAGGAAGACGATACTTTGGTTCGTGGAAACGTTCGCTGGCTAAGAACGGGAAAAAACGAATATAATACGTCATTAATAGGAGCGGTGAAAAACAATTACGCGCAAAGACAGATCCACGTTTATGGTATAAAAGAGGTCGTAGACTAATGTTCTCTTAGGTGGTGCATAGAGACGTTCTCTGGCAATGAACGAAAAAAACGAAGATAATACGTCATATGTGGAGCGTGGAGAACAATAGCACGCAAAAAAAAACCCACGTAAATGGTATAGCAGAAGTCGTAGACTAAATTCTAACTAGGAGACCGAATGAATCTCCGCTACAGAGTTAAGAACAAAGTAAATAAATACAATACAGAAGTAATAGAAATAAATAAATACATACACGCAAACAAATACGTACATACACAAGCATACGCAAAAACTTACCATAGGTAAACAAAACCACGCACATATAAATATGTGTGTGTGTGTGTAAGCGTGTATACAAATAAATAAATAATTATATAAACGTATATAAATAAATAAATACGTATATAACAAGCGCACACATATACCTACATGTAAATACACGAATGTTCAGAGACGTAAGTCAAACAAAACATGAAGTACACATATACACCCACCCTACATACGTACGAACCTGCATACTCACACAGACGCAAAACTCCCGTATACACATAGCCGAATCATATGTACCAGAATATATATAACAAATTATACGCCATAACAATCAAATATACGTACGAGAAGGTATACGTACCTTCACAACACATACGGATAATATATACTTACCTATGCAAATAAGTAAAGGTATAAACAAAACATATACTTAGCTCCCAGATCGAGACGTAAAATGTCCACGTATAGATCGTACTATCCGTTAGGGTATAACGTGGGGCTGTAATACAGGAACGTTTTGTGCAATTTATGTTTACAAGCCGAAATTGCCTCAGATTTTTTTTTTAAGATGTGGTCTGTGGCGTAGAGTATTTCCAGGGCCTCAGCGGCGCAGAGGTCACATGGTCTTTTATTTCCGTTATACGATCTAGCCCTAGCTAAGATCTCCCAGTGTAACTTATATTGGGTGTGGTTGTCTTTTAGACTCCAGATATTAGCTGAAAGTGACGTCATATTCCTTCTTAGAAGGTTAAGTTCTTTCGTCATACATTCTCTGACCTCTTCAGTTACTGGGGATTCTTTTCTTTGTTTGTGTGCCTCTCCGTTGTTCTGTCTTACGCCATCTTGTTGTGGCGTAAGACAGAACAAAGGAGAGGCACAAAAACAAAGAAAAAATCCCCAGTCACTGAAGAGGTCACAGAATGTGTGACGAAAGAACTTTGACAATATATAAACAACCATCTGTTTGTAGAATCAACCAACCAACCGGAAATTTATAAATTCCTAAATGTATAAATTTATTATAATAAATTGAAGTGAAAGCAGCTGGTGCGTGTGTTTCTTATTGGCAACATGACCCTCCCAAAGTATAACAATATCGGTTTCAATACACGTTTTCAGATAGAGAATCTTGCTAAACAAATTCAGAAACGAAATATATATATATATATGCATATATATATATATACATATATATATACATATATATATATATATATATATATATATATATATATATATATATATATATATATATATATATATATATATATATATATATATATATATATAGAGAGAGAGAGAGAGAGAGAGAGAGAGAGAGAGAGAGAGAGAGAGTATATACTTGTGTATGTATGTAGTGGATGCAACGTGGCTGAGTGATCAAGAGGTTTACTTAGTAATCATAAGGTTTTCGGTTCGATCGTACTGCATGGCATCTTGCGCAACTAACGTTTACCACAATTTGAATCGAATCAAACAGGTCGGGAAATTTGAGAACACGGGAATTGAGTGGAAGAGCCATCGCTGGACTGTACCTGTAATTCAAATGTCCACCCTTGTCGAATCTTTTGTCATGCCGGTTCTGCTTCAGAATTAACTTATACATACAGGCCTCTTTTAAATACTCATCCATATACACGTTGATTTAACTGATTGCTCACCCTTGTAACTGTCTAAACATATAGGCGCGCGCGTGCACACACACTCGCACACAGTCTTTCGTCTCTTACACCTTTGGATATCGTTTTGCTTATGTCAGACGCTGTGACCATCGATGGACCAGCAGTAACGTTGGTAGAGGTCGAAACTGCCTAAGTCCCTCTCAATGGCTGATGAACAGCGAGTTGTGTGTCCTTCGTTTGTATATTTATTTTTTTTATAATTGTTTAAGGATCCTCCTTAAACAAGATTTTCGTTTTGATTTGTTTCCGTTCGTTGTCTTATATATATATATAGATAATACACACTCCTGCATACACACACACACACACACACACACACACACACACACACACACACACACACACACACACACACACACATATATATATATATATATATATATATATATATATTATCTTTATATATATATATAAATTATCTTTATTTATTCATTTCATGCGCTCTCTGTATATAGAACGAATATATATATATATATGTGTGTGTGTATATATATATATACACACACACACATATATATATATACATACATATATATATATATATATATATATATATATATATATATATATATATATATATATATATATATATGTATGTATATATATATATATATATGTGTGTGTGTATATATATATATATATATATACACACACATATATATATTCGTTCTATATACAGAGAGCGCATGAAATGAATAAATAAAGATAATTTCACAAATAATTTATTTTCATTAGACACGGTAATTACATGTTTTATATTTTTGTCAGTTGCTGTTCGGAAAATAATGAAAGTGTTAAGAAATCGAAAAATAAATCATGGAAACCTCTTTAGGGTTAATTATTAGCCAAGTAAAGTATTTCATGAAATTATTACTAAGTTGATTAATGAGGCAAATATCAAAGCATGCAGTCTGCTACAGATATATTTTATGTTCTTTTATTACCTGACTTCATATCACGGGGAACATTTTTAATTAACGATCAAATAAATCAGTGAACATGAAGATCTTTATGAGCAAAATTTCTCAGATTACAGGAAACTGAATTCAAGGATTTCATTAAATAAAATTGAAAACACCGGTCATAGTTGTCAGTTGGGTCCATTATTTTTATCTGATCCATCAATATAACACATCGTAGCATTATAAATCTTTGATAAATGCCTCTCCGTTTCTCACACTTCCAATACGACATCTTAAGAATTACAGCAGTACATTTATGTTTTTCTTCATACTTTAATCAGAAGAAATTTGTCAGTGCTCATATTCTACAGAAACCTCCGCGATTGTATGTATATGTGAATGAGTGACTAGATATACAGAGTGTCTTAAACAATGTATACACACTTCAACAACATTCTAATAAATATGTCTAAACAATTTGGGAGGACACCCTGTGTATATATATATATACATATATAATATATATGTATATATATATATATATATATATATATATATATATATATATATAGTATTAAGGATACTATTTATGGTTATGTATATACTAAAACCTTTTATAGTTATATATATTTTAAACCCTAAATAGTGAAAACAGTAATTTATTACTACCTTATTACCAGTAAGATAAATAGCTCAATGTAATAACATCAGTTGTTCTACAGAGCAGTTATATAGAAATTACATGAATCAAAGTTCTGTTCAAACCATTTATTCGCTTACAATTCTTTCTTCCAAACCGAGGTTTGGAGTCTTCGGAGCAATTTTTCAATGATTGTTTACATACATGACCTCCTTTCCAACACAAGAGACATACAGAAACATATGTATATATTGATGCACAGTGGGTTGACATTCATTATAATATTTTAGCATGGCAATTTACATTCAAAGATTAAAGTCATATTAAAATAAAATAAAATTAAAGTTAAAGTACAACATTGGCAGTTTACGAAGATAATGCAAGAGGATAGTTAGAAGTAGTTAGTGTATGCAATAGTTACACGTGGGGCATGCACGTGTGTCTTATTTATATAAGATTATAGTGCGGCAGGGTATTATATGTAATACAAGCACTTTAAGCGGGCAATCAAGAGTATTATGGGTGTTGTATTGGTAAAGTATTTTTTTATATGTATGAGAGAGAAGCTTATCGTATACGAAAACCATAACATTGTTTTGCTTCTCATTTTTAATATTTTTAATATTTCTCTGCACACAAGCTTCTATATCATACATATAAAAAAATACTTTACCAATACAACCCCCATAATACTCTTGATTGCCCGCTTAAAGTGCTTGTATTACATATAACACCCTGCCGCACTATAATCTTATATAAATAAGACACACGTATCAATCCCACGGAACTCAACATCGGGATTGATACCAGTGAGCTGGGACTCCTACTTAAACTTACCTATAGTAATAATTACCTAGACACATATGACCTTAGCAACCTGTGCCCTACAAGACCAGCAAGAGGCAGACTACCTACCATTACCTCAATGGCCAAGAAAACCCACACATATAGATGGAACGGGTGGACCAGAGCCATACGGACACCCGAAAACCACGATGAACTGAAGAAAATGATTGCACATGCGGTAGGGGCCAGCATAAAACTAACCCTTAAGGAACATATGTTCAAATTTAATGGAAAAACATATGCCCAAGAGGAAGGAGCAGCCATTGGTGTTAGCATTGCAGGCGACATAGCTAACTTATTCATGGTATGGTGGGACAGTAGACTTAAACTTAAACTTAAAGAACAATTAGAAGACCCCTTAACCCTGATAATGTACTCCCGCTACGTTGATGATATAAACATCGTAGTTAAGACACCCCACTAGAGAACAGTCAGGAACTAGAGAAAAACACAATGGAAAGCATCCAGCAAATAGCAAACTCCATCCACAAGAGCATTAGAGTTACTATAGACTACCCAAGTAAACACCCCAACCATCGATTACCTGTACTAGACACAGAGCTCTGGTTAGATACCATTAACAACAAAAAACAGATCCTCCATTCCCATTATGCCAAACCCATGACTTCCAAACATCTGATCCACCGAAACTCGGCCGTTTCGGACCATACCAAAATCAACATACTGATTGCGGATTTGGTACGGGTGATGAGAAACGTGTCCCGCATGTGAAACCCTGAAGAACTAGAGAGACATACAACACTTCATCCACCGTATGCAGTTCTCTGGCTACAATCAGAGAGATAAAATCAGAGTGTATAGAGAACAAAATGGGAAAAAATGGTAAATAATGACATAAATGGGACCTGCCCCTTGTATAGGAGCAAATTTTGGAATAGAATAGAAAGAACTAGGAACAAGGCTAATAGAATAAACTCATGGTATGATAGCAATAAATACCAGAGTGTAATGTTCATCGATACAACCCCTAGAGGTGAATTAGCTTACAAATTTAGAAGGGCCCTAAATAAACATAAACTCAATATTAAGATAGTAGAAAGACCAGGTACCTCCGTAAAAACACTTATTAGCAAGACATACCCTTTTCAAAGACCTTCATGTATAGATAAGAAATGTATAACCTGTAAAATAAGCCCCCATATTAACTGTAAAACTAGAAATGTAGTGTATAGCATAAGATGTACTGAAGGACAATGTAGAGACAAAAATATAGTGTACATAGGTGAGACAGCTCTTAGTGTAGGGGAACGGATAAATGAACACTGGCGAGACCTTCAAGATAGTAAAGAATCATCTGTACTCTACCAACATGCTAAAATAGAACACAAGGGTAAATTAGAGAACATAGAAATAAAAATAGAATCTACACACAGAAAAGACGCAATGTTTAGACAAATTACAGAGGCAATAAACATAAAAGAATTACAACCAAAATTAAATAGAAAATATGAGTGGAACAGCAACATCACAACTTACAATTAAGGACAAAATGAAAACACACACACACATAGAACAAACAACCAACCAGTAACATGTAAATAAACAAATAAATAAATGAACATAAACACACACAGACACCTGGATGTGGCGCATGCGCAGACTGAGCACACAACACACACACAGAAACAAAATGGCGTAGGACAGAACAAAGGAGAGGCACAGAAACAAAGAAAGGAATCCCCAGTCACTGAAGAGGGCACAGAGTGTGTGACGAAAGAACTATGACAATATATAAACAACTATCTGGTTGTGGAACCAACCAACCAACCAGAAATTTATAAATTTATAAATTTATTATAAATTTATTATAATAAATTGAAGTGAAAGCAACTGGTGCGTGTGTTTCTTATTGGCAACATGACCCTCCCAAAGTATAACAATATCGGTTTCAACACACGATTTCAGATAAAGAATCTTGCTAAACAAATTCAGAAACGAAATATATATATATATATATATATATATACAATATAAAGAAATACACAGATACATGCGGACACATACAAATTCAGGGATATATGTTGATATATTCATGTATATGTATGTGTCCGCATGTATCTGTGTATTTATTTATATTTTTATAACTCCTTATGGTAGAGTAACCATTGAAGTGTAGTGACTGCTGGAAAGCTATCATTACTCATACTTCTCGCCATCCTAGTCATCTCTTCTACGGCTTTGATATAAGTACCCCGCAGCCTTTGTGGTATTTTTTCTTCGTTGTAAGGGGCTTAGCTCTGTTTCTTGACCGCTGTATCACGTGATTGACTCCCCCTCCGCCTTTCGGGATTCTATCTCGCGTCCTACGGATGTGTTTTGAAACTTGATAAGTCGGCAGACCTCACAAAAATAGTGTATCTCTGTGATGTTGTGTTTTTGCATAATATGCCACGTAACTACGTAGTTGAGGACTAATGTAGGAATTTGGGTATGGTATATCTTATTAATTATATCTAATGTTTCTTCTTTCTTTATAATGTATTTTATATATATATATATATATATATATATATATATTTCAACAGGATGATTCTTAACAGGATCCAACCCGAGATGGAAAAGCTCAGGGACACTCAGAATGGTTTCAGAGAGGGAAGATCAACCACCATTCACATCCTGATGTTAAGGCAGATATTAGAGGGAGCTAGAGCAAAATGCCTTCCTGTGGTCATGGTTTTCCTTGACTTAACGAAGGCCTTTGATTCTGTGGACCGTCACTGCCTGATAAAGATCTTACAAGCTTATGGAATCCCCAAGAAGCTAGTGGACCTGATATCACTGCTCTACACCAACACCAAAGCCCAAGTCTGATGGAATGACAGAGTTCTTTGAGATACTGGCTGGAGTACTCCAGGGAGATATATTGGCTCCCTACCTTTTTATCATCGTAGTGGACTATTGTATGCGCCTTGCGCTGGAGAAACACCAGGACTCTGGCTTTACTGTAACACCGGCTCAGAGCAGGAGAGTTAAGGCAAAAAAGATATCGGATGCTGAATTTACCGACGACATAGTTTTGATGACAAACATAGTGAAGGAAGCAGAGGATTTGATGCAGGAGGTGGTGACTGTGTCGATGGGTGTGGGGTTGAGAATGAATGAGATTGAGACAAAATATCTGGTAGAGAATATTAAGAATCCAGAGAAGATAACTAATGTAGGCGCGAAGCCGCTAGAATTGGTTCAGGACTTCCTGTATTTTGGAGCAAAGATTGGAAATACGGAAGATGATGTGGTCGAGAGGAAGAGAAAAGCCTTGCCGGCGTGCTGCAGCTTGAGATCGGTGTAGAAGTCGGAGCTTCGTAAAGACCTGTAGATCCGCCTCTTCGTTTCTGTAGTGGAGTCTGTGTTGCTGTACGGGTCTGAAACTTGGACACTGACCAAGAAACTCACTCAGATGGTGGATGGGTGCTACATGAGTAGGCTGAGGATGGCTCTGAACATTAAACAGTATACACTGAGGATGAAGAACTCAAAGATGTACGGGAGCCTCCCGAACCTCAGTTCAAAAGTGACACAGAGGAAACTGAAGTTAGCTGCACATGCTCACCGACATTCAAAGTTGACACCGCACTCAGTGCTCCTGTGGGATCCCCTGCATGGACACACTGGAAGAGTAAGACCGAAGTTAACATATGTTGATGCCCTAAGGACCGACACTGGTTGTTGGAGACGCAGGACATGGCAGCGATAATGAGAGACAGAGACCGCTGGAGAGAACTAGTCCATGGATCTCAGGAATTTTACCCGCCCTATATATATACACACACACACATATATATATATATATATATATATATATATATATATATATATATATATATATATATATATATATATATATATATAGAGAGAGAGAGAGAGAGAGAGAGAGAGAGAGAGAGAGAGAGAGAGAGATCTTATTCCGCGTTCAATTGCGGGTAACCACAGTAAGTAAGGTACTCAATACATAGCGGAGTATAGTATAAATGTTTTAATATAGAAAAGTTACTACAGGACTAGAACTGTTTCATTCGTGAGAAATCATCAGGAAGCTGACTGTCCAAGTAAATGTGGTAGTATTTATATTTTTTCTGGTGGTAGGATAGGGTGGGAATTGGGATTGGTGGAGGTCATTGGTTGATGGATTTAAAGAAAGGGGAATTCATTAAAGCTAATTCTTTAAAGCTATAATTTATATTAACAAAGGCAGAGAGACTACTGTAAACAGGTTCAAATTGGAATACCAATCCTTGTTTATCTCTTAACCTAACAATGCATGCAAGTCAGGTGTCTATATGATGGGTGGGGTTCATTGGTTAAAGAATAGGGAAATTCTTTAGAAACTAATTCGTTAAGGCTGAAATTAGGGTGACAAAGCATGCACACACACAGTCAAACATACACACAACAGAAAGTGAGGTTTTTTGCAAAATGAAAAATAACCCAGGTGTCCTACACGAGTGAAAGTATAAAGAAAAAAATATGAAATCGAAAATGCAACTGGAGTCTTATTTTTAAAAAATATATATATATTTATTTGGTTCCTTTACCGGTTTCGCAGTTCTTCTCCTTTTCAAAAGTAGAGTTGAGATGGAGGGTCTGTGGTTTTCCTCCAATCTATATATATATATCTGTGTGTGCGTATATATATATATATATATATATAATGTATAATAAACAATACAATATAATTACCTCATTACCAGAGGTTTCCCGAATAAGACGTATACGAAAAACGTCCTCATTCGTTCGTCGGATAAGGCAATTTAAAACATAGTGAAATATTTGAAAAGTCTCCTCAAGAAATGTAAGAGTTTAACGGGCTAAAAATATATAAATAAAAGTAATGCAAAAATAAGGAAATATAATTAGGGTATGTGTATAAGTATGTATATACACTCACAAATGTACATATGTGTGTATGTACAAATGCATGTGTATGTTGAAAATGTGTGCGTAGCTACATATATGAGGGCAAGTATATTTGCGTATATGTGACCACAAATATGTATATAATATGAGTTGAAAAAGGAAATTGTAAGATAATATAGTTAACACGCATCCAGATACAGGTATTAAATACACATACGAGTATGAAAGCACGCGTATAAACACACACACACACACACACACGCGCGTGTGTGTGTGTTTATACGCGTGCTTGTCCGACGAACGAATGAGGGCGTTTTTCGTATTCGTCTTATTCGGGAAACCTCTGGTAATGAGGTAATTATATTGTATTGTTTATTATACATTAAATTTTGCTCTGGTACTTACATAGAACACTCTTCACTCCTATTACTTTTTCAATTTTCAACGGAAACTTCAATACTTATATATATATATATATATATATGTATACATATATATATACAGGAAGCTGGCTGTCCAAGTAAGTAGTGGTATTTATATCTTTTCTTTTCTGGTGGTAAGAGAGGGTGGATTGGTGGAGGTCATTGGTTGAACGATTTATAGAAAAGGTAGTTCATTAAAAGCTAATTCTTTAAAGCTACAGTATTAACAAATAGGTTTAAAGAAATAGCTTTTAGTGACCTCCCTTTTCTTTAAATCCTTCAACCTATGACCTCCAACCATCCCAATCCCCACCCTCTCCTACCACCAGAAAAGAAAAGATATAAATACCACTACTTACTTGGACAGCCATCTCCCTGATGATCTCTCACGAATGAAACAGGTCTAGTCCTGTAGAAGCTCTTCTATATTAAAACTGTTATACTCTGCTATGTATTAAGTACCTTATTTACTATGGTTACCTCCGATTCAACCCGGAATAATTAATATATATATATATATATATATATACATATATTCCCACACACATACACATACATACAAATATTCACACATACACACACACATATATGTATATATACATATATATATACACTATGTACACACTTACACATACATATATATATATATATACATACAGACACATACATACACATATATATATACATACAGACACATACATACACACATATATATATATACACATATACATACATATATATATTTATATATATATATATACATATATATATATATATATATACACATATATATACATATATACACAGATATATATACATATATATACACACATACACATGCACATGCATACACACACACACACACGCACACATATATATATATATAAAGATACATATATATATATATATATATATATATATATATATATATATATATAAAGAAAAAGAGATGAAATCGAAAATGCAACTGGAGTCTTATTTTTTTTTTAAATATATATATTTATTTGGTTCCTTTGCCGGTTTCGCAGTTCTTCTGCTTTTCAAAAGGTGAGTTGAGATGGAGGGTCTGTGGTTTTTTTCACATCTGGTTGGTCTCTGAATGTTACTTGTTTTATATGGAAAAAGTGGCTCGAAATGCCAGTTTTTTCGAGAAGTAATTTGATTGGTTTGTCAATAATTATAATAAATTTCGCGCCAGTTCGCGTTACAATAGTTCTTCAAATAAGAGGGGGGGGGGGTTGTCACAGGTTGTTTTTTCATATATGAGTGTTTGAATTTCTTTTTACTTGAAAAAAGGAGGCTCACGAAGCCTTTTTTTTGGTTGGTTATAAATGAAATTATGGCTGTCACGTGAACAAATTTTCATTAAATTTTTGTGCCCTTATTTGGAAATCCATTCTGTAGCCTTTTTAGAGAATTTTTTGATAAGTGAAAGATAATGGTCAAGAGAAAGGGATGGGAGAATTGTTCTGGTTCAGTGAATATGGTTAGTTCGCTGGGGTGTCAGAATTCAGATTTTCTATTGAATAAAGAAAGTAAAGATATGTGTGTTTATTTGTGTGCTTGTGTGTGTGTGTGTGTGTTTGAATTTCTTTACTTTAACAAAAGGTGGCTCACGAAGGCTTTTTTTTAATAAACGTGATTTGATTGGTTATAAATGAAATTTGGCTGTCACGTAAACAAGTTTTCATTACATTTTTGCGCCCTTATTTGGAAAACTATTCTGTAGTCTTTATAGCGAATGTTATGACAATGGAAAGATAGTGGTCAAGAGAAATGGGATTGGGAGAATTGTTCTGGTTCAGTGAATATGGTTAGTTCGCTGGGGTGTCAGAGTTCAGATTTTCTATTGAAGTGAATATATGTATGTTTATTTGTGTGCTTGTGTGTGTGTGTATGTGTGTGTGTGTGTGTGTGTGTGTGTGTGTGTGTGTGTGTGTGTGTGTGTGTGTGTGTGTATGTGTGTATTGGAAGATGATTCTATTAGTAGAAATGGGGGAGGGAGTTGTGTGTGTGTGTATATGGGTGTTATGTGTGTGTTTGCGAGTATGTTAAGATGGAGAGAATATATATTTTGTGTGTGTGTATATATATGTGTGTAGGAAAGTGGTTCTATTAGTAGAAATGGGGAGGGAGTTGTGGGTGTGGGGGTTTTTATGTGTGTGTATGGGTGTTATGTGTGTGGGAGTATGGTTAGCATGTTAAGATGAAGAGAATATATATATATATTGTGTGTGTGTGTATGTATGTGTGTAGGAAAGTGATTCCTTTAGTAGGAATATTTTTGAATGAACATATTTTGCTTACTTATTCGTGTTTGCTGTTGTATTGTCAGTGCGAACGTATGTTAAGGTTTATTTAGTTTGGATTTTCTAAAGTAGAAGGTGTTATGCGTGTGTGTGTGTATGTCATATTATGGTGTTGACATAATGTATATTAAACCATATTTAATGTTGGTCTATATTTTTGAATAAACATATTTTCCTTATTTATTCGCATTTGTTCTGTTGTATTGTTAGCACAAAGGTAAAATGGGAAGACTTGGAATTTGGGTGTCTTATTACTTGCGCAAATGTCTAGATGTGCACTTAGTGGTTGGATCTCGTAATTGTTGGCGATGAACTGTCATTCTGTTTCTGAGTGTGAGTTTAGTTTGTCCTATATAATCTTCATTGCATCCTTTACATTTACGAATAAGTAAGGAAAATATGTTCATTCAAAAATATTCCTACTAAACGAATCACTTTCCTACACACACACATACACACACACACAATATATATATATATATTCTCTTCATCTTAACATGCTAACCATACTCCCACACACATAACACCCATACACACACATAACAACCCCCACACCCACAACTCCCTCCCCATTTCTACTAATAGAACCACTTTCCTACACACATATATATACACACACACAAAATATATATTCTCTCCATCTTAACATACTCGCACACACACACATAACACCCATATACACACACACACAACTCCCTCCCCCATTTCTACTAATAGAATCATCTTCCAATACACACATACACACACACACACACACACATACACACACACACACACACATACACACACACAAGCACACAAATAAACATAGATATATTCACTTCAATAGAAAATCTGAACTCTGACACTCCAGCGAACTAACTATATTCACTGAACCAGAACAATTCTCCCAATCCCATTTCTCTTGACCACTATCTTTCCATTGTCATAACATTCGCTATAAAGACTACAGAATAGTTTTCCAAATAAGGGCGCAAAAATGTAATGAAAACTTGTTCACGTGACAGCCAAATTTCATTTATAACCAATCAAATCACGTTTATTAAAAAAAAGCCTTCGTGAGCCACCTTTTTTTAAAGTAAAGAAATTCAAACACACATACACACACACACAAGCACACAAATAAACACACATATCTTTACTTTCTTTATTCAATAGAAAATCTGAATTCTGACACCCCAGCGAACTAACCATATTCACTGAACCAGAACAATTCTCCCATCCCTTTCTCTTGACTATTATCTTTCACTTATCAAAAAATTCTCTAAAAAGGTTACAGAATGGATTTCCAAATAAGGGCACAAAAATTTAATGAAAATTTGTTCACGTGACAGCCATAATTTCATTTATAACCAACCAAAAAAAAGGCTTCGTGAGCCTCCTTTTTTCAAGTAAAAAGAAATTCAAACACTCATATATGAAAAAACAACCTGTGACAATCCCCCCCCCCCTTATTTGTAGAACTATTGTAACGCGAACTGGCGCGAAATTTATTATAATTATTGACAAACCAATCAAATTACTTCTCGAAAAACCTGGCATTTCGAGCCACTTTTTCCATATAAAACAAGTAACATTCAGAGACCAACCAGATGTGAGAAAAACCACAGACCCTCCATCTCAACTCACCTTTTGAAAAGCAGAAGAACTGCGAAACCGGTAAAGGAACCAAATAAATATATATATTTAAAAAAAATAAGACGCCAGTTGCATTTTCGATTTCATCTCTTTTTCTTTTTACTTTCACTCGTGTAGGACACCTCGGTTATTTTTCATTTTGTAAAAAAAACCTCACTTTCTAATATATATATATATACACACACAAACACACACACACAAATACATACATATATACACACAAGTGCTGCGACCTTTGTATTTCAGAGAGCTATGGAATATTATTTGCCAAGAGCCCGCTACTGAACAAACTCTCTGAACACTGCCCGAATTGCATGCACAAAAACTTTGCAACTTTTAAATACCTTAAGCCAGTGTTGATGCCAGATGGCTAAAAGAGATTTTCTTTTTTTTTTAAACACCACTCGACAAAATAACCCACCTCCATACCACCCTACCCCCTTTGGAACCGAAACACGGCACTATGGTTAGGTAAGTACTTCTTACCTATCTGCTTTTTCCATATGTAGAGCCCTACTTCATTTTTATACATCTATGTGTGTGTATATGTGTATATATATATGAGTGTATGTGTGTATGTATATGTATGTGTGGCTGTCTGTATATATTTGTGTACGCGTGTTTATATATATATATATATATATATATATATATATATATATATATGTGGGAATATATGTGTATTTATATGTATGTTTCTTTGTATGGATGTGTGCATGTGTATATATGTGTGTATGTGTGTATGTGTGTATATATGTATATGTATGTATATGTATATATATATATGTATGTGTGTGTATATATATATATATGTGTGTGTATATATATATATGTATGTATATATATATATTTATGTATTATATATGTATATATATATATATACGTATGTATGTATATATGTATATATGTGTGTGTATGTTTGTGTGTATATACATATACACACAAACATACACATATACGTATATATATATCCATATGTGTGTGTGTATGTTTGTGTATATATGTGTATATATATATATGTGTGTGTATGTGTGTATGTGTAAATATTTGTATACATGTGTATGTAAGTGGGTATGTGCAATTATATGTATGTGTATATATATGTATATATATATATATGTATATATATATATATGTATATATATATATATATATGTAGATATATGTATATATATATATGTATATGTATGCATATATATATGTGTGTATATATGTATATATATGTATATATATGTATATATACATATATATATGTATGTGTGTATCTCTGTATATGTTTGTGTATATGTGTTTGTATATGTGTGTGTATATATATATACATATATATGTATATATATTTATATGTATGTATGTATATATATATATATATATATATATATATATATATATATATATATATATATATATATATATATATATAATTGAGATAAGCGGAGCAAGCAAGATTCAAACAATTTTTAAAAATAAATAAAAAAAATATAATTTAAATACTCACCTATTCCTTTTGCTTTGACCGACGGTTTTACTTCACAAAAGGAAAATGCTCTCTGATGATCTGAACTTTTCCATTGGAAGTCCCTAGGATCTCCAATCTTTTGTGAAGTGAAAGCGTCGATAAAAGCAAAAGGTATAGGTGAATATTTAAATTATATTTTTTAATTTATTTTAAAAAATTGTTTGAATCTTGCTTGCTCCACTTATCTCAATTTTATAGTTCTGGAATGTCAAATTAATAGCATAGAACATCCACTGTATCATAGACACCCTATATATTTCCCTATATACTTAGTGCCTGTGGGGATATTAATCTCCTTTTATATATGCTCCCTTATGTAGAGAACAAATCCGTTGTTTTATTTAGCTGCTATTTTTAGTGGCGTGATAGAAACACGTCTATGTTTACTTCGGCTTCTACTAAGGGCTGGTTCATACACAGGTCAAGTTTACGGCCTCATTCGATCCTGTGCTAGCTGGCAAGTGGCAATATATTTTGCCGTTCCTGTGACTTTTGTCCTAGGTAGGGAAAATGCTTTGTCTGGCATGTCAATTTAATACCATAGAACAACCACTGTATCATAGACACCCTATATATTTCCAGGGGTACTTAGTATCTGTGTGGATATTAATCTCCTTATATATATATATATATATATATATATATATATATATATATATATATATATATATATATATATATATATATATATATATATATATATATATATATATGTATATATATATATATATATATATGTATATATATATATATATGTGTGTATGTGTGTATATATATAAGTATTGAAGTTTCCGTTGAAAACAGAAAAAGTCATAGGAGTGAAGAGTGCTCTATGTAAGTACCAGAGCATAATTTAATGTATAAAAAACGACAATACAATATAATTACCTCATTACCAGAGGTTTCCCGAATAAGGCGAATACGAAAGAAACGTCTTCATTCGTTCGTCGGACGAAGCAATATAAAACATAGCTATATATTTGGAAAGTCTCCTCAAGAAATGCAAGAAAAATTATGTAAATATAGGTGAAGGTAATACAATAGACATATAAAATATATAAAAATGTTTTCAAGAAATATAGTTAGGTGTGTGTATATGTATGTATATACACTCACAGATGTACATATGTATGTATGTACAAATGTGTGTGTATAGTGAAAATGTGTGCGTAAATATATATATGAGGGTAAAGATATCTGTGTATATGTAACTACAGACACAGACATGAATGTCCGTTTGACAGGTATACAGAAAAACAGGGTATTAGATACATTATAAGAATATGAAGGCACGCGTATAAACACACACACGCGCGCGTACACTTATATGCGGGAGAAAAAGAGGTAAGGGAGTGTAATAGTAAAAAGAAAGTATCATTCTCGATATATTTATAAAAATGGAACAATAATTTAGAAAGAAAAAAATTGCGAAGTAAAGAAAACAAACAAGGTACACTCGTACATACACACATATATCTATAAGAAACGTATATCTATAAAAAAATATATATATATACACGCAAAACGTGCAGACAAAAGCGTAAGCAAGTGTACATACACACACAGGATGCACACATACACATACATACACCTCGCCCCATGTATATCTAATCACGCGTACGTACGCGACTGTATACTCACACGCACATACACACACATAAATATACACATACATATATACATACGCACACTTACACATCCATACATTCAGTACGTACACACATACATACACACACACATACATACACTCACGCACGTTGACCCGCTTACATGCGCACACATAAAAATAAGAATAAGAATGTAAAAAAATTGATGTAAAAACACAGATATGAAAACACACACACACACACACACATATATATATACACACGCACGCGCGCGCATATACGGAGGCGTTCATGTACATATACAGAATGTATACACATATAAAGACGCTCAGACACATAGATACAGGGTGTAAAAACGGCCTTGTGTATAAGTGAGTACCAATATAAAAAAATGGCTGCGAAATAACAGAAAATATCTGGAGTGGAAAACGCAATTGACTTGTGTAATCAGGTAGTGAAGAGAATAGGGACGTAAAAAGTGGAAAGTGAAGATATTAGGTAAGTGAATCGGACAATAAAAGGGGTGGGGGGTAGTGGTGGATGTGAAGTAAAAATAAAAATAAAAATAAAAATAAAAATAAAAATAGAAATAAAAATAAAAATAAAAATAAAAATAAAAATAAAAATAAAAATAAAGATGAAATTAATAATAAGGTTAAAAATGAAAGTAAATCAGAAAAGGTAGTCTTAAAGAGAATAATAAGAGCTTATGGAGGATAAGTATCTGAAAGTGTGTTAAGTTTATATGAGCTGGCAAGCAGGTGTGATTTCATGTGTGGGCAACTGGTGAAAATGTCTGTCTTTGTGTTTAGGCAGGTCTTTGGTGATTTAAGGTTTTGCAAAATCCAATATTTTTCATTTATACAGAGCGTGCATTTTCTTGTTCCTCTTGCATATTTTTAGATTGGTTCAAAATTGACCAATCCAATTTATATTGGATACCTTGGTCTTTCAAATCCCATATTCTGCTAGCCAGAGCTGTTGTAAATCTTTTTTCTGGTTGTCGAAAGGATGCGACATGTGAGTAATAACGCGTTTTGAATTTGTCTTGCGTCATACCCACATATCGTTCACTGGTGGCTGGTTGGTTGTTGCTGATGGTTGTCACTTTAGCCGCATATACAATGGCTTTGGTGTTGCATTTAACTTGTAATGGGCATTCACTTTTGATTCTACGGGAGCAATTTTGATGTTCTCTAGGTGATTTTTTGTTGATGATATAGGATTTAATAGGGGGAGCGCATGAGTAGCTAATTTTGACACAGTTTCTATTAAAGATCTTATAGTATCTATGTGTTCTAGGGAAATGTTTATCTAAGAGCTCTAGGAATTTTTGCCTACGTTAGTTTTAACTGCTAGAGAGTAGGGGGGTGAGAACCAGATTATTTTTCTTTTCCTGTTTTTATGTTTAATAGAGTTAGTATAGTTGGGTATGTATTTAATCGGTTCGCTAAAACCGCTATTTTGACGGGCTTTATTATAGTAGGGGGATGCCTTATTGAAAATGGCTTCTGAGGAAGAGAGGGTGGAGATCCTACGGTTAATACTAGGGATAAGGTTTTTAAAAACTATAGGAGGATGGCAAGAGCCTTTATTTATATATTTTAAGTTTTCATTAGGTTTATAGTATGGTTTATAAGAAGCAGTAGGCAAGTCTAGGTTTATATCTAGGAAATTTACATTGGAAAGGTTAGTGTCAATAGTAATTTTAAGATTAAAACTAGCAAAGGTTTTATTAAGTCTTTCCTTAATCTATCTAAGTTATGGCCTATGGTGGTATGGGAAAGTATTAGACCATCGTCGCGATAAAGCCCAAAAATATGGTTAGGGAATTTTTCTTTAAGTGTATGTAGGAGGAATAGGCCGACCAAATCACAAACATCAGCACTATCATAAGAGCCCATTGAGACATCGAATGGGCTCTCAATCCTTGTTTATCTCTTAACCCAACGATGCCTGCAAGTCAGGTGTCTATATGATGGGTGAGATTCATTGGTTAAAGAATAGGGAAATTCTTAGAAGCTAATTCTTTAAGGCTGAAATTAGGATGACAAAGGCAGAAAGATTTCTATAAACAGATTCAAGTGTTGGGGTGCTGCCCCTTATTGTGAAGTTTCTCTTAATTTATATTTATATATATATATATATATATATATATATATATATATATATATATATATATGCGTGTGTATGTATGTGTGTAAGAAGGCGCGTGTGTGAATGTGCTTGTTGACACCGGGAATATAAATTAAGAGAAACTTCACAATAAGGGGCAGCACCCCAACACTTGAATCTGTTTATAGAAATCTTTCTGCCTTTGTCATCCTAATTTCAGCCTTAAAGTATTAGCTTCTAAAGAATTTCCCTATTCTTTAACCAATGAATCCCACACATCATATAGACACCTGACTTGCAGGCATCGTTGGGTTAAGAGATAAACAAGGATTGGTGTTCCAATTTGAACCTGTTTACAGTAGTCTCTCTGTCTTTGTTAATATAAATTATAGCTTTAAAGAATTAGCTTTTAATGAATTCCCCTTTCTTTAATATATATATATATATATATATATATATATATATATATATATATATATATATATATATATATATATATATATATATATATATAGTAATAATAATAAATTTGAAGACTAAAATCCAAAGAGGGCTCGATAAGGATAAATATATATCAAATATATAAGAACCGTAGAGCAAATATTTATTAAAATAACAGAT
The DNA here is from genome assembly GCA_964016885.1 of Eledone cirrhosa. NCBI lineage: Eukaryota > Metazoa > Mollusca > Cephalopoda > Octopoda > Eledonidae > Eledone > Eledone cirrhosa. The sequence continues at coordinate 80,532,959 of OZ024740.1, read as the reverse complement.
TAAAGTTTAAGCAAAGAATCGCTGCTTTCACCCTTAACGGGATCTTCTGAAACTAAAAAAAAAATCAATCTGTAAACGCATAAGTAAATATTTCGAAAAACGTTGCAACCGAAGGAAGATAGGATATATATATTGTTATACTTTGGGAGAGTCATGCTGCCAATAAAAAAAACACATGCACCTGTTCATTTTCGCGTCAATTTATTATAAGTTTCCGGTTGGTTGGTTGGCTGGATCGATAACCAGATGGATGTTTATATATTGTGACCTCTTCAGTGACTAGGTTTTTGTGTCTCCTTAATTCCTAGTTGTGATGTTGCTATTCCACTCAGGTTTTCTGTTTAATATTGGATGGAGTTCGTTTATATGCGTTGCCTCTGTGATTTGTCTGAGCATTGCATCTTTTCTGTGTGTATATATAATGTTTGTCTTTATGTTCTCCAATCAACCGGAAACTTATAATAAATTGAAGTGAAAAACAACAGGTGCGTGCTTTTTCTTGGGGGGGGGGGGCATTACGCTCCTAAAGTATAACAATATCTGTTTCAACACACGTTTTCAGATTAGAAATCTCGCAAAAGATATTCGAAAACGAATTATATATATATATATATATATATATAATAATAATAATAATAAAATGTAGAGAGGAAGCACACGAGTTAGGATATATATATATATGAAAACAGGGAGAAAGAGATGATTATTAGGAAGAAAAATATTTTTTTTTCCTTTTTTGTTTCTCTCTCTTTTTTCTGGGTTAGAAAATAACTAAAACGAAATGTTTTACTTTGTGTGAAGTGTTAAGGTATTAGTTGATTTATTTGGTATTTAACAATGGCATTTATTTATCTATTTCTCTAAAAATGGAAATCATATCAAACCGCAGTCCACCATTTGACTCCATCGTGGAATCATGGATCAACTAAGCACTCTTGCTATATTAACACATTTTGATCTGCTTAACTTCAATAACTATGCCTGTAAATAACATTATTTTTTCTTCCACATTGACTTTTTATGCTCTACATTATGCCCGTTTTTTTTCCTTTTTCTTTTTTTCTTTTCACTTCATAAACCTTGTTTGTAAATAACATTATTCTTTCTGCACCTTCTGTTTAACATGTGCGACACCACACTAATACATTTCACTATCATTTGATAATGCATAAAAATGCTGAAACCGGTAATAGACAATTATTAAATATATAAATAGATGCCATTGTTAAATAATAAATAAATCAACTAATACCTTAATACATCACACAAAGTAAAACATTTCGTTTTAATCATTTTCTAACCCAGAAAAAAGAGAGAGAAACAAAAAAGGAAAAAAATATATTTTTCTTCCTAATAATCGTCTCCTCCCTGTTTTCATATATATATACACTACTACTACTACTACTACTACTACTACTACTACTACTACTACTACTACTACTACGACTTCTGCTGCTGCTGCTGCTACTACTACAACTCAAAATGTATTCTCAAACCTGATACCTGGTCTGAATACTTTTGGCCTTGTGACGTCTGCTATAATTAACAACCAAATGCTAGTTTTCTTTTCTTATCATTTATTTCTTTAGTCGTGTATAAATTTGACATATAAAAAAGGTACATAAAAGAAAAACGTATGATACACTATTTACAAAGAAGAGAATAAAAAGTAGTTAGGAATGGAATGAAGTTGTTCATTATTGAGAATGTGCTAATCAGGTTAGTGAAGCCATCAAGAAGGATTATAGTAAAAAGGGTTATCCTCCTTTTCATGACAGCCTGTAAAAGAACTTTATGTAAAAGTTATTTTTTATTGAATTTAACATTTTTTTATATTTTTTAATATTACTAAAAATGGAATCTTTTTACCATAAACAGGTTTGTTGGTTACTCAACAGCATCTTCTTAATATACTTTTTACATCTTTTGAGTATGGAAGAGTCGAATTTATTAAATGTTGTTATGGCATAACTATTAAATTTGAATGTTTCCCTAGAATACTTCGATGGATATTTATGAATATACTTTATAATTTTTTTCTTGAGCACGTTTTAGTGAAGACTTCTCAAGTGAGCAAACATATTTATTTCAAAAATGTTTAGTATATAATTATTAAGCATTGAAGGCCGAGAGTGGAAGCCTCTCGGAAACTTTTATAGCAACGGACACTCAATCTGCTCAAGGCAACTGTTCAATATTCACGGAAAAGTTCCCTGTTATATTTAAAAATTATTATTGCCAGTTTTAAGTTTCTCTATGTCTGTTCAACATGACACATAGTCCAACTTAGAAACATCGACAAAATAATTTAGATGCTCTATTGCAATTATACTCTAATATACTTGAGTTCCATCCAACAACAACAATAACATACACTGTGAATATATTTATATCCTCAGTTCTGCTTCTTTAAAAGCAGCCAAATTATTTGAATTAATTTTCTGCTGATTACTTATACAAGCAACTGTGACCCATCTATGAATCCATTACAGCATTTCAATCTTCTTGGCATACTTCCTTTTATCGACTCTTCTTCTGGAAGCCATAAATTATCTTTCTTTAAGATTGTTATATAATTCGTTGCCAAAATCTTTCCCGTTGACCTTCGCCATGTTTTCTTTATCTGGATCCATCGTTTTCCTGGATCAGTCAATCTATGTATGTATTCATAATTCAATATTCAGTTATCTGTCCATGTATTCATATTTTCCCCACGGAGAAATTGCTTTTTACTTTATTTCCATTAGTGCTCTGTTCCCCGTTTTCTCAAGTGTAACCACGACTTCCGTTACCTTGATATAATAAACTCCAAATAATGTTAGCAAGAAATATAGTAGAAATCTATATAACTTTAACTGTTATCTCAAAGCGAAAAATTCATTAAGATTATGTAATGTTATTTAACCACATGTTACTTATGCTGAAACAGACCTGTAACCAAAATCCCTCTAGGCGTGATCGTTTCTTCTTTTATTCCAACATAGGTCTATATTATCAATTATTTCTATAAATCGTGGGACTGGTGCTGAGGCTGATGCTTAGTAACCAGATTAGCTCTGATCTAGATTACTTATTGTGAAATGTGATCCATCCTAGTGACTTATCTATGGCTATATTACATAACCTGTAAACACAATTTTCTAAGACGGCTGAACATGATTTCATAACGATCTGGCCACTATGTATAGGCAACCGACTGACTACACAAAATGTCCTTCATTGACGGACGGTGCCAGTGGGATGTAATGGCGTAATATTTGGTAGACACCCACCACTTCTCAGACAAAAGTGCTTTGCAAGAATTCTATAAATTTTATATTATGAACAACGAAAATCGAATTGATTACATGAATTTTCAAGCAAAATATAAAAATACAAAATGTAATAATTGTATAAATTCTTTCACTAAACAACTTCACTATTACTGTTATATAGTTTTCTGAAAATGCTGGAGTTGTACTTGTTTTACAATGACTATATTCGAGACCGATTATTGAAACTGAAGTGATTACAACGTGAAAATGGTATTGTAGTCATTCCAAACAATTACATGGAATTATATCAGTGACCAGGTCACAAATAGTGTGACAAACGTTTTGGCAACACTGAATAAATTAAAGTGAGTATAACAGTTCTGTGCGGGTAGGAGTTGCTTTTTAGTTTGTAAATGGTTTCTTCATTTGGATATTTGAACTCGGAATCTCTATATACATACAGCTTCAGAATTAAATGAAAGAACATTACCAACAACAACCACATATACATTTTATTGGGTTTCTGCTAATATTTAAACGGTTTAGTGGTTAGAGAATTAGATTGGCAATCCAGAGTTTGTGAGTTCGTTTCCCGGGACGCGCGACGCATTATGTCCTTGAGCAAGACTTTATATTTCACGTTGCTATTTCTGCCAATAGTTGCGACCGGTGGATGCTATCAGCAATGGAAAGACCAATAGAAACATTGTTTACTTGATCCGATTTGACGGTGAGTTGGGTCTGGAACCTTGTCAATCGATTCGATTTTCTTTTTTTAGGGGGGGGGGGGTCACTATTATAGAACATATGATAGATTACGTGCGTTAAAAAAGTGCTTTTTCAGAAAAAAGGTAATTATGGGAAATGGGAATGAAGATGATAGTATATAAAAAGAAGGGAAAATTAGAAAGATTGAATTGAATAAAAGTCAATCAGACAGACTATAAATGAGGCATTGAATAAGAATATTAGCCCTTTTATCAAAATTAACAACTACTGGTCCTCACTGCATACATCATCCTAAAGTTAATTAATTGTTATTTTGACCCTTTAACTTTACCAGATTTAATTACCATTTGTCAATACGTCTATGATTCTCTCTCATCATTTCAATTGAAAATTTAATTAATTGAAATTGTTTTGCTCACTACATTAAGTAGGTTGGCACTCTTGCTAATTACAAATTTGATCTGACTACGTAAAATAACAATTTTACTAGATGTGTGGTATAGTTCAAATGAAGTTGAACTTAATGCAGGCAAGATTTAACAGCTCTAGCATCACTCTTTCACAAGATGATCATGATACTCTCATGGAATGTGACCAAATAAAGTTTTTCAACATAGCGCTGGAATGAAACAATGCAGTTATTAAGAAGAGTTAACATTTTTGCATACAAAATTTCACAGCTCTAGAGTTATTCTTAAAGCAGATGGAGAAGTGCAAGTACCTCGAGCACATTTTCACGGGTGATGGGAAGCAGGGGTCTGAATTAAATGCAAGAATTGCATGAGTTGGTGCAATAATGGTTTATAATTTAGGCACAAGGACAACAATTTTGGAGAGTGGGGAGAGACGATTAAATTGACCCCAGTGCGTGATTGGTACTTTATCGACCCCGTAAGGATGAAAGGCAAAGCTAACCTCGGCAGGATTTGAACTCAGAACGTAAAGGGCCGTAACTCTATGCCGTGAAACAGGGTGTCCGATGCTCTACCGATACTGTCAATCCACTGCCCTAGGTGGAGCAATAATTGTTTCTACTTTAGGCACAAGGCCAGCAAATTACCCAGTGTATTACTGGTACTTTATTTTATCGACCCCGTAAGGATGAAAGGCAAAGTCAACCTCGGCGGGATTTGAACTCAGATCATAAAGGGACGTAACTATGCTGGAAAGCATGGCGTCCGACCCTCTACCGATACTGCCAATCCACCACCCTAGGTGGAGCAATAATGCACCCGCATCAGTATTCGGTAATCAGAAAAAGGTAGGTGGATGTAAAAACCATATTCACTATATTCAATTCTGTGTTCGTGAAGGTAATACGATCGCGATTACAAGCGGCTTAAATGAGGTTCCTCCGAAGGGTATTTGGAGCAACGTTACTCGACAGGGTGCGTAGCTCAGAGATCAGAGAGTTGCTCCAGGTAGAGTCGCTACTTCACCAAATTGTTAGATCACTGCTCCGATACTAGGATCATGTGGTTAAAATATCTAAATAAAGAATCACTGGACAGATTTTACGGGCCATGCCAACTGGCAGGAGAACACGGAGTAGACCCCGAACAAAATGGTTGGATAACATCCATCAGGACGATTGGTATAGCTTGAAGAAGAAGAAGAAGAAGAAGAAGAAGAAGAAGAAGAAGAAGAAGAAGAAGAAGAAGAAGAAGAAGAAGAAGTTGCGTGAAGCTATATCTTTATCGCCCAATCACTCTCGCGTTAGCAAAACATCAATATGTGACAAGTAGAGAAGAGAGGCTTCAGGCAGAACTTGACTTGTATTTATTCTATCAACCCTAAAACTGATGAAAAGCAAAATTGACTTCAGTGAGATTGAATCACAAAAATACAGAACAAATACCGTAAGGTATTTTATCTGAATACGTACATGTAATTCTCTCTCACTCAAACATACTTAGTTTGAGAATTACTTGTTGAGATATGAATATCGGCAGGCTGAATATTTCATAGTATTTGTAGTATTTGTAGTATTTCATCATATAAGTAGATCTCTGTGTAATTATGGAGTTACTTCGCAATCATGTGGTTTCAGATTTAGTCCAATTATGTGTTACCTTGCATAAGAGTCTCCTACTATATCCTTATATTGACGTATACGAAAAATTTCGTCAATGGAAACTGTGTAGAAGCCTGTTTTATACGTATAAGTATATATTTATGTGTATTTATATTTACTGAGTGATTATATCTCGTAAATTAGAGGTTTAACAAAAGAGATCGATAAAATAAATACCAAACTTGAAAGAAATCAAGTACTGAAGTCGATATGGTTCACTAAACTACTTCAATGCGGCGTCCCAGCATGGCTGCCGTCTAATGAAAGAAGTTCGTAAAATAGTCGAATGTGAAGCTTTCTATTGTTCTGTTGGCAAATAGGAATGTGGCTGTAATATACAGTGTGAGTATACATACACAAATAGACATGAACATTTTTCAGGACCATCGTAACTAGTTTGAAAGAGGAAGGAAAATATCCCTGTAAAGAGAAGAGCTGATCCGAATACTTACGGCAGAATGAACTACTTTAAAATCACCTATGGATCACGTGGTAATGTTAAATCGTGAAATGGTAGACCATAGCAGGATTAGAACTCACAACGCAAAAAGCTGGAGAAAAGAACATAGGACACCATGCCCGACGCTCTAATAATTCCACCTTTCCACAGCCATGGACCGGTACTTTGTTTTATCGATCTCGATAAGTTGAAACGCAGAATTGAACTGAAACAATAACACAATGAATTTTTTCCTCCGCTTCGAGACTCATTCAGTTCATTGCTTAGAGTAATAAATAATATAGAACCAAGAACATGAAATGTTTTATTTCTTAAATACCATTAATGCCTTTTAGGTCACGCTATACATATTATCAGCATTTTAATACTGTCAGTATGAACATTGTCAATACGGTACACATTATCAACATTATATATCTTCCCAACTCTATACATAAAGACAAAATAGTCAAAATACAACACAAGGAAATGAAAGATATATTTAGGAACGAATACTATAAAAGCGTTAGACAAATATGAAAAACTTAACTCAATGTAAGAAATACGATAATAGGTATAAATACACTGGTTAATGCCAGTTATAAATTATAACTTCAATATAATAAACGAGAAGCTAAGTTAAACGGGAAAAACACTTAACTAAAGATTGATAAATGTAATAAGCATAAACATACACTTTACTCTATATAAAGTATGAAACGGAACCAAACTACGTTGAAACAATAAATTTAAATGACAATTGTTAAAAAGACAGAAACAAGCATAAAATCTGGATGACAAAACATATTAAAGGAAAAATGGTGAGAAAAGCCGTCCACAGCAAACACCCAACAAGGCTCGACAGAAACGAAATAAGCCAAAGTAAAAGTCAACAATGGCTCAGAATCTCCAAACTAAGAGCAGAAAGAGAACGACCGATTCTCGTAGCACATGATGAATGAATGGCTACAAACAACTCTATGAACAAAGTAACAAAAACAGATTCTAACACCAGCTTCGGAATGTGCAGCCAGCACAATACGATGGTTGACTACAGCTGCTTAATTATGTTGATGTCTGAATATATACAGACATATAATCGAGTTAGCAATATGTCAACATTTTTACACGGATAGGAAATGGTATAAACGTGTACCAAATGTGGCACATCAACGAGCTAGCATAACACTATTTTTTTCTTTTAGCAACACTATTTTAGGGGCGTTTAGTTAATTGTAGGGTGCTCGTTATGAATATGAAATCCGTTTTGCTCCATCAAGTCTACATTTTGATCTGCAAGATATCCCACATATACTATATTTAAAGAAAAGGGGTCTAATTTTGTGAACATTGTATGTAACGTTGTATGTGAACGTTGATGTACTAAACTATAATTAAACAATATACTCTTAGAAGAAAAATAACAAACATTTAGAGCATTAATTTCACTGTCAAGATCTGTAGCATGGAGTTAAAGAAGAATTAAGCCAGCAATAGTCTGTCATCGATTGGTTTGCCCTTGGTACCTAGTTTCAATAGTAGTGATTACTTGATGAAATCATTCACTATATTCATCACTGATCTTAACCAGGCCCAAAGGAAAGATATCCAAGATTCTTTAAAAAGTGAATCTTCAAGGCGATTTTGAAACCCTGTGCATCGAATGAAGGTCAGATATGATATATTTGTAATTCGGGCGTCGGTTCATTCTTAGAAAATTTTCAACTGTCCCTTTAACACAGAATCACAAACTCGTAGTTTGTGATTCTGTGTTAAAGGGACACTTTATTCAGTGATTCTCTGAACATCTATATTTATCAACAATTTGGGAGTTTCTAATCCTGCGAACACGCTTTCTTTAATTTTTGCTTCGCATAATCGAGAAACAATATCTTTCAGCGAACGTGATTGGCTGCCCCTCGGGGTCCAGTGATTTCATATGTTTGAAGATCCCAAATTTCAAATTTAGTGGTGGTAACACAATTAGCTCAGATAGAACTATTGGTACATGTTGAACGCTTTTATTCGCTGTTCTCTATTTATGACCTGCTGGCCAACCCTTCCGATTGTATTGTTCATTTTGTGCATGGTTGCCCCACAAGCACAACAGGCAGCAAAACTTTGTGTGGCTCTTTTGTGTTCCAGTTAAAAAAACTATGATTTTCAAGTCTCTAGCACCTGGAATCATCATACATGATCAAGGAAAGTAACATCGTGATAGTATCGTATGATTTGCCTTCCTCGAATAACCCACAGGAATCCTTGGGTATTCATTCCCAACATGTAAAATAGCTACCTTTAAGCTGGAAACCCTGCGATCAATGAATAACCACCAATCTGTCTTGCATCAGAGGAAGGCCCCAGCGCCATCCTCAAACCAGTAATGTTCTTGCAATAAACCCAACCCAGTTCATGTGTGTCGAAAACCTCAACATAGATCAAATAGATGACACAGATTTCGTAGTTTGTATGTTGTTGTTTTGGTTCCTTGGGTTAAGACACGAAATTCTCTGGACATTGTTGCAGCCAGGTAACCATCATTCTTATAAAGTCCCAACTTTCGAACAAAATGATCCAGTTGTTTTTCAATTATTTTAGGGCATGAATGAGGAATTTCGAAATCCGTGTCATCTATTTGATCTTCACAGCCAGTTTCGTCATCGAAATCATCATCTGGCTCATTCAATTGTTGATTGCACAGTAGGAATTTCATCTTCACATGGCTGTGGTCTTCTGGAAGATGGCAGATTGGGGTACTTGATACAGTTTTCTTATTGAATCCCTCAACATCTGTAATGTAAACAATCAATAGAATGGTTGCTTTGTTCTGGCCATGCCACTGGAGTGACAAATAGCATTTACTTCATCTTGCCACTGGACCACAAGAAGAGCCGATCACTGAAACCTTTGCATATAATATATGGAGCAAAACATATTTATTGGTCTCTACGTTTCATTTTGAAGTAATCTTTGTATATTGCTTATACGTCGTGATGTTTCTCCTACAGTCTCAGTTATAGCAAAGGTGATATGGGTCATTACGAAATAAACGTCTTATTGTTAATGCCATGCAAATTGAAGCATATTGAAATGGAGAAATACAAAAAACAGCAGCCCTCAGTGATATGGCAGTTAGTAATTTAATGCAAGTCACAATAACATCCGAAACATGCATTTAAATGAAAGTGTTCTAACATGGACATGGCCTATACAGTTCTCTCCCTAAAGGTTGTCACGAAAAGAACAAGCTAAGGCATTCTTATTAGACAAATAGGAACACATGATGTTCTGCATGCTAATTTACAATTTTGTAAATTTGGTATATAGGGGGTATTTTGTAGATAAAAATCTAGATTTGATTGATCAAAATAACGCCATATTCAGATGGAACACCGTAAAATTAATTAAAATCGCCCAAAGTATCTCTTGTTACAGAAGCTGTTTCATTTCGTCATGCACTGTAATCATCTGGGATACCCAAACTAACAAAATAATCAGGGAATATGGTCCAGATATAATAATCAAGGACTGGGACTGTGAAATATCGCATGCCCACTGATTGATATCGCAATTCTCTTTGACTAAAATAGTACCCTAAAGAAATGGTCAAACTGTCAAAATACAAGAATCTAAAAATAAACATATGCAAGATGTGGACCACGGATGTGAACGCAGTCCCAGTAATAATGGATATTGTAAAAGAGATTATAATGAACTAAAACAGAATCCCTAGCAGTATTCACAACACTACACATTATCTAAAATATTGCTCTGTTCGGACCAGTTCACAACCTGCGCAAGATATTTTCGACTCAATAGTAAACTACACACCTTATACAATTATCTCCTAATAAAATAGTACAACACAACGTTTTTTTATTATTACTTGTCTCACTAGCTCTTTTTGATTACCAACTGTAAGTAGTACTCGATACTTCCCCTAGTCTCTCATGCCTTACTAGCTCTATACGGACGTTTAAATAAGTAAATAAATATTCGACAAGATAAATATCAAATGAAATAACACAATACACATTACACAGAACCTTCACAACAAATGAAAAACTACAATAACACGAGAAAGTACAAGCTAAAGCCAGACTAATGCAGTACACTAACAGGTGGAGTTTCTGCTCTCCCAACTCCCACACTTTAGGAATATGGAGGGGCATCGGATGAAGCGATAGAAACTCTTATGAAACTAACGAACAATATTAATATTAATATTATTTGTTTTTCTTTGAGCACAATGCCAAACAATTGTGGGGAGGGAAAGGTAAATTAAATTGATCCAAGTACCTTACTGGTACTTTATTTTATCGACACAGGCAGGATGTAAGGAAATGTTCAACCCTGGGAGATTTGAACTCGGAATGCAAAGCGCTAAAATAAGTAATGCATCTTGACCGACGTTCTAACGATTCTAACAACAAAAATAACCTGAACTCATATGATGGGGAGAGAATATAAATCTTCACTAATATCTAAACAATTTCTATCAGAAGCAACTCTAACCTCGGACAGACTTTATAAAATCATTATCAAAGTTGATGAAATACAAAACATAAATGTACGAAAATATAAACTTAGCATTCGAAAGTAAATATATATATTTACTTTTTCTCTCTCCTTCTCTCTGTTTATTATTTTTCCTTGCTTACAAATAGTTGTAGATAAAAGATAGACACTTTTCATCACTTAGCCATTGAACACGATTTCTTTTTCTACAGTATTCTCATTATGGGTTTCTATTATTGTGTACCATTCTCAGAGGTAATCTAATTTTCTTGCGATTATTAGTTTGTTATAGTGTTTCATGATTATTTTTCCCTTTCTTTGTTTTGGTTCTCTTTGTTATCTATTTAAAGCATATGTTGTTATAACAGGCATTTGTTTCTGTCCTTAGTCTCCTCTCACTCTCTCCCCTCTTTATATACATATACATACATATATACATATATACATATATATATGTGTGTGTGTCTGTATATATATATATATATAAATTAATAAAAACAATGAATAAAAACAAAGAACAAGTTCCTTATATTAAAAAAATCATCATTTTACGATCGTTTCTAGGAGATATATGTGTGTTGGTATGTATATCATATAGATTTATGTAAAAATATTACAAACTATCAGAGGAAATATACATACCTTCACATATATATGGTGTCTTCAGAAATGATGAGATTTGGTTATTGAAAAAAACCAACAAAGATTTAATATAATAGGTCTGTTTGGGAACAGGTTTTAAATTGACCAATAGAAAAATAGTAAGAGGTCAAGTTGATAGACTAGTAGTAGTATAAATTTAATTTAGGGGTAGAGGGGTGCAGACTTATGTTTTGAAGGGAAAGAATATTTTGAATGAAAATAATACTTTGGGGATGAAAAGAGGTCAAGCCGGTGAAAGGTACATGAAAATTTGATGTTATTAAAGAATAGTGTTAAAAACGAAGCAAAGTAAAATTTTAGGGTAAGTGAGAAATACCAATCTTATTTAAACCACAAGGAATCTAGATCTATAACAAGAAATTAAATTAATTGATAGGTATACTTATATAAATGTATATTACTTCATATGGATGTGATAAATAAGAATTAGATGTTATTAAAAATGTTGTTAAAAACGAAGGAAAATAAAATTTTGGGATAAGGCTAGTAGTGAGAAATACCAATCTTACATAAACTACGAGGAATCTAGATTCATAACAGGAAATTAAATTAATTTATATGTATACTTTTAGGTATTAATTTTAGGAAAAGAGAGCTGTAAGAGGGAAATAAAATTATGAAGTTCTCTGTAGTAAAGTACTAATTATAGTTTAACTAAATTAAAAAAACTAATTATAATAATATGTAAAATATAAGTGTAAGGTGTATATTAATTAGGTTTATAACATTTGAAGGTTCTTCTAATTCTATGATTGCAAGATATAATTAATTCTTGTCGCTTATTTAATAGGATATCCTTAGATTTCATTATTTCAAAAAGTTCCTAGGAACATAATCTACACTCATATCTGTTATTTTGATAAGGGGTAGCCCTTTTGAGCACACTCAAGGTCAGGTTGTAATCGATATTCTTTTTTCTATAATTATTAATTGTTTCAGCCAAGGATGTTGTATTAGCTAATGCGGCATTTTAAAAACTATGTTTGTGGGTATTAAATTGGTTAGACGTAGCTCCTATGTATGATTAAGTGGAGTCCTTAGTGCTAATTTTACATTTATAGACTATGTTATTAATAAGACAATTTCCCTTTAATGGGCAATTTCTTTTGTTTCTACAGTTACAACCATTCGTGAATATTATATCCGGGGAGTTAGTCAAATTTGGTGTGGAATTTACTCGACTGGCTATATGTGAAGGAGATGGTGGTTTGTTGCGGTTTATTTTAGTATTATGGTTGGTTTGATGTGTTGGTGGTATATTCGTGATTTTTCTACATTTATATGCGTTGTACGCACTTATATTTTGTTGTATATTTTTGGTAGTGGAGTAGGAAAATTTGACAGTTGATCTATTTAAAATTTGATGGTATTTATGGTTTGGCGGGACGTTTTTCTCTAGGATAGTAAAAAGTTTTTTAGGGATATTATCTTTAATTTGTAGATTAAATGGAGCATTATACCAAGTAACCCGTCTATTACAGATTCGATATTGATTTTTATATTTATACGATGTATCAAGATGTTTACTAAGAGAGTTACTATTAGTGAATTTATTATATATAGGTTTAGTTAGATTAACTGATTTAGGTGTTTTAGTCTGATGAAAGGATCTTGACTCTACCCTATTGGATCTAAAAAAATCTAGCAAAGTCCACGTCCACTCAGACAAAACTGGGAATCTATACCACATGGATATTGATAATTACAATGAGTTCATTTATAAAAAAAACTCAGGAAAAGTTATAAAAAAACAAATAATGCGGCTCTTCTAACAAAACATACAACATAGTAAATAAACTCAATATTGAAGACAGAACTGAACCTTTGGCACTGAAAAAACCACACTTTAACCTGAAAGATCACAAATCTAACTTTAACTCTAATCCTTCTATAAGACTTATATGGCCTTCCAAATCTGACATTGGCATCATTAGTAAAATATTTTTAGATAGAGTCATCCCACAATTAAGAAAACACGTTAATTTACCACTCTGGGAAAACACATACCAAGTAATTAACTGGTTTACTAATATTAGAAATAAATCATCTGCTTCATTTCTACAATTTGATATAGATGCTTATTATTCCTCTATATCACCCATACTCCTGAACAAAGCCTTGATATTTGCCAAAAATGGATCAAGCTTAACTATGGATGACATTAATATTATCACGCACGCTAGACAAACACTACTGGAATTTCAGAAGGAATACTGGACCAGAAATACATATAGTAATCTCTTCGACATTACTATGGGCTCTAGTGATTCTGCCCAAATTACCGATCTGGTGGGCCTTTTTCTTCTATTTAACATAAATTCTTCTTTTCCCCACCTTAAAGGTGGTTTATATCGTGATGACTGTCTTCTTCTTTCCACTAATCTTAGCCTATCAGAAATTGAAAAAAATTAAAAACTTATTAGAACTTTCCTCAAAGACTATTACAATCTCAATATTACATTTGAAAACACCAGTAAAATAGTTAATTTCCTAGATATAACTTTAGACTTATCTACGGGTGTCTACCAACCTTACCATAAATCTAACCAAAACTTACATTACATACACTCACAATCCAATCACACTAGATCTATCCTTAAAAACCTAGCATATAATATCTCACTCAGAATCTCTAGCCTTTCATCTAACTAGGATGTATTCGATAAAAATGCGCCCTTTTATAACGAAGCTTTAGCTAGAAGAGGCCACAAAAACAAATTAGTTTATATACCTTGCACCAATAATACTTCAAACATACAACACCAATTACAAACAAAGACCAAATGAAAAACCCACACCTAAATGCCACTCACACTTCACCCCAAAATACCAACCTAAAACTTAATTTCTCTAACTCTTCTCACATAAAATATAATGACTTTCAAAAGCCATTCATCCTAATACTCCAATATATGTTAACAACATTACGAACAAAATTCCTAATAATCAGACTAAAACACCTAAATCAGTTAATCTAACTAAACCTATATATAATAAATTCACTAATAGTAACTCTCTTAGTAAACATCCTGATACATTGTATAAATATAAAAAAACAGCATCGAAACCGTAATAGACGGGTTACTTGGTATGTATATTTCCTCTGATAGTTTGTAATATTTTTACATAGATATATATGCTATACATACCAACACACATATATATCCTAGAAACGATCGTAAAATGATGAATTTTTTAATATAAGGAACTTGTTCTTTGTTTTTATTAATTTATCTTGACTCTGTTTTCTTTGAATGCATCCTCTCTTTTCATGATATTTGGATTACATTGAGTTCTTCATACGGATTGAACACTACCGTATATTTTGTTAGATTTATCTACATATATATATATATATATATAGCTAAACAAATAATATATATATATATATATATATATATATATATATATATATATATATATATATATATATATATATATATATATATGTATGTATAAATATTCATATGTATGTATTTATATATAAATATTTATATTTATGTATGTATACATAAATATATATATATGTATATATAATATATATATGTATATGTATATAAATCAGGAAAGAAGGTTTACATGGTTTGCTATACAAAAAAGTTTTTAATCACATAGCTTACATTTGTTTCACTGAACTGGTATGTCTAGAGATCGCTATCCGCTTAATTTTGCGTTACTCGATCGCCAATACAGAATTATAACCAGTCAGATCTTCGGAGCATGCGAGAATGAAGAAAATACACAGGCAAGAAAAGAAATGAAAATACAGGCTACTATCTTAAGTAGTAATTGTTTCTACTTTTGGCACAAGGCCAGCAATTACCCAGTGCATTACTGGTACTTTATTTTATCGACCCCGTAAGGATGAAAGGCAACGTTAACCTCGGCGGGATTTGAACTCAGAATGGCAAGGGCCGTAACTCTATGCATCAAAGCATGGCATCCAACCCTCTACCGATACTGCCAATTCACCTATCTTAAGTAGTAATGGCATTCAATTAGAACAATAACAACAATTACAACAATGCTATCAATAAATTATTTAAGGAGACCCTGACATTACTTAGGTGGGGGGTATATAATGTATCTAATGTTACGGCGTGAAAACTAGCTGTCATAAGGTAAAATGAAGCGTTGACATGTACAGAGTATCGTAGTGTATATCAATTTTAAATTATAAAGATAAGCTAGTTTTTACAGTCTTTCTCTTCATCTTCAACAGTATACATGAGTGGGACCACTGTCAAAGCTACGTAGTTGTAGAGTTAACGAATTAATATACGCATATATCTACGCACATACACACACACATACACATACACACACACACACATATATATAAATATATATACACATATATACACATGCATGTGTACATAGACACATACATACACATCAATATACACTCGTACAAAAATATACATACATGTAAAGAGAAAAACGTGCTAATCGTAATTAAGGCAAAAAGAAGGTAAAGTAACATTGTAGTAGTGAAATGAGAAAAACTAGGATTTAGGATCAAATGATGGCAGCAGCTGAGAAGGAGTAAGATTGTTGGTAGATGAGGTACTTACAGACAATTGTGTGGTATAGACTTGTGAAGGATATAGTATACTTAATGAATATATTTCTGTGGGTAGTATGTATCCTAATTTAAAGCTATGTTATGTTGGTTCGATTCACGGAGGTTTGAATCTTATGAATTTAGTGGCTATTCTATGTCTGCAGAAGATAAATCTTTCTAACTTATTATTAAGTAGCCTTTTAACATTTCTAAGGATATACAATAGCTCAAGATCACACAGCCCGCAATAGGACATCCCTGTACTATAGGTTTTAGAAGCCGACAACTTCGACCAGTTGATACTGTAGTTAGTGTTGCTGTCCTTCAATTCCCATATTTTTCTGGCGAGGGTGGTGGAACCCATAAGTGCACGGTTTTTCATTGAGTGCCTGTGCACATACCATCTTTTCTTAAAAGAACCCGCGGTGGATCCTGTGTAATTCCAGGTGGAGTTACCCGAGATGACAGTGCACATGTACACCAGGCTCGAATCGAGACATCTGTTCGCCAGTGGGCACCTATCTGGGAGGTGACAGTTACAGTTTGAGGCGCTATTTTGTGCAGCTTTTACATTCCTGTTAAGTACTCTGTTATAAGTGGGTTGTGATATATGCCCAATGGGGTTTTGCTGCTGCGCGTTTGTATGCGCTTGTGGTTGTGATATTGTGATGAGTTTGTGCTTATGTATAGGTGCAATTGATTTACTAGAGAAATGTATATGTATATATATATATACCTCCTTCTTTCTCTTATATCTATATATACCTCCTTCTTTCTCTTATATCTAGTGTATAAAATATTTTCATATCATTCTACCACAAAGGTCTGACGACATGGTGTGTTTTCTTACAGTGTACCTACGATTTATGATAATTTTTATATTATACAAATAGCGAGGGATAGGTAACCCATACACTATAGAAACAATTGTTACCTAATAAATTCTTTATACCCGCATTTCCGTTTCATAAACTTCTTCTTCATATTTTCTCCGGATTTTAAAACACACTTTATTATACGTTGAACAATCTCCGACGTCGGTTGACTCCATCCAATGCGACTACTTAGTAACATTGGAATACAGATTTATTAATTCTTCACACTCCTTTACAGTCGAGTAACCTATCAACCTACGTCTCAGAAATGGAAAAACATCATTGTGGTATGTCCTTAAAAAACATACCCATTCAGGGTAAAAAAGAATACATTCTTGGTATGATACAAAGGACCAACGAATTTATTCGGCGGATTAGATGGAAGGCCTTTCACTTCGATAGTAACAGGATTACACAAACTTCCGACACCAACAACAATAAGTTTGGTTTCAAATCCTACAAAAACCCACCCTCTAACTCTCTTCTGTATTCTTTCGAGCAGGACTTAATGAAAATGATAACCGGAATCAAATTTACAAACGGAAGGAAAAACGAACTGCAACGAGATATTAAAACTCTACTCGACAACCTGAGAAATACCAAAGGAATTATCATAAAGGCAGACAAAACATCGAATCTATACACCCTGGATGTAGAAACATATAATAATTTTATACGTAAGGAATTACATAAGAAGTACAAAAAACAAACGCAACTACACTAACCAACATTAATAACGCAGCATGTGATATTGTTAAGAAACTGAAAATCGACGACAGAATGGTGCCCCTATCTCCAGCTACACCGACTTTTAATCTGAAGGACCATAAGGCTAACTTCGATACTAACCCTAAAATTAGATTAATATGTCCTTCAAAGTCTGATATAGGTAGAATCAGTAAGTACATATTAGATCGTATTATCCCCCAAGTTAAGGCTAAGGTAGATATTAAATTATGGGGTAATACTCAACAGGCAATAAGATGGTTCAATAACATCAGTGACAAAAACAAATCTTCTTTTATTCAATTCGATATAGATGAATACTATTCCTCTATTTCACCTGAAACTCTGCATAAAGCCCTCTCATTCGCTAAGGCTAACTCGGACCTCACAAACGAGGAAATTAATATTATACTTGAAGCTAGACGCACAGTAGTTCATTTTGAAAATAGTTATTGGGTCCGCAGAGATAGACCCTCGGAATTTGACATTACGATGGGTTCTAATGATTCGGCGGAGGTTACGGATCTGGTTGGAATCTATATAGCCCACAGACTCCAGAGCGAATTTACTGACCTCCATGGTGGAATCTACCGCGATGATGCACTTCTATTAGTCAAGAATATGAACAAACAAAACCTAGAAAGGCGACGTAAAAACATTAGGAAACTTTTCTTAGAACTAGGGCTTAATATTACCTTCGAACACAATCTTAAGGTGGTCAACTTCTTGGATGTCACCTTCAACCTTAATAACGGTAATATAGAGCCATTTCACAAACTTAATGAAAATCTCAAGTACGTTAATGTAAAATCGAACCATCCCCATTCCATTATTAAATCTATCCCTAAAAATATATCCATAAGGATCTCCCGACTGTCGTCTAATTTGCAGATCTTCAACGAGCATGCTGAATATTATAATGACGCACTTAGAAAAACTGGTTACTGCGAGAAAATAGAATATCTAGATGATAACCGCATAAGTACTATGAATAAATCACATCTAAGTCGAACTAGTATTGCACCACACAGACACATCAATAGGCTTACTAATAGGTGCAAACCAACAAATAGAGTCAGACGTAGAGAGTACATATGGTATAATCCCGTGTACAATATTTCTATTAGCACTAAGATTATCTCACAATTCTATACACTGATCAATAAACACTTTACAACTTCACATAAATACTATAAAATCTTAAACTCGCGCACCATTAGACTCTCATACTCCACTGCACCTAACATAGAACAACTAATTAAAAAACTCAACTCAACAATACGAAATAAGTACATCCCTGATGACACAGCGCACCAGCATAGCGACATACAACGCATTAACACGCAACTACAACCCCACCAAACTATCCAGGATACTACTGCAAAACATAAAAATAACTGTAACTGCACCAAACCAGGTACGTGCCCACTGAATAACCAGTGCCTAGCACGCAATATTGTCTACCGATGTACAATAAATTCCGGAACCAACAAATGGTAATACGTCGGATGTACCGCAACATCTTTCAAAGCTCGCCTATACCAACATCGATCTTCGATCAGGCATGAGAAAATGCGCTCCGTAACAACCCTCGCCGATAAAGCCTGGCAGCTTCGGAGGAACAATCAAGCATTCTCCCTTGATTGGCAAATTATTGCAGTGCGCCTGCATATAAGCAAAATCATCGATTCTGTAAATTATGCAATATGGAGATATACTGCATTTTAACGTCGGAAAACAAACTTTTGAACAGCAAAATTGATCGTTCACTTTACTGTAACCATCGTTTGAAAACGACTTTTTCTTTGTTTAAATGCATGTAATGTTACCTTTTTACACCACCGTTTGCAAATTCTTGTTTTATATGTTTATACACACGATATGGCTTTCTATAATAATAGTACTAAACACTGTTTTTTGGACCCCTTTAGAAATAATCTGCTACTATAATAGCCCCAATAACTTGTCTGTAATTCTATACTACTTTGACCCCTTTAACTAAATTTTGTCCAAACAACACCACTAGAAGGATTTACTTCCCCCGCCAACCCTAACACGCCTCATTAAGCTAACTGCAGCCAAAACATGTCCTCCTTACAATCTCTACTACTCTGACAGTCTTAAATCCTAAGACTCCCTCCCCCTTCCTCGCTTCCCTCCTCCTCTTCCCTTCCTACCTCCTTCTTTCTCTTATATCTAGTGTATAAAATATTTTCATATCATTCTACCACAAAGGTTTGACGACATGGTGTGTTTTCTTACAGTGTACCTACGATTTATGATAATATTTATATTATACAAATAGCGAGGTATAGGTAACCCATACACTATAGAAACAATTGTTACCTAATAAATTCTTTATACCCGCATTTCCGTTTCATAAACTTCTTCTTCATATATATATATATATCGTATATATATATATATATATATATATATATATATATATATATATATATATATATATATATATATATATATAAAATAAAGTTAAATAAAAAGTCAAATGATTAAAATTTAGCTTCGTTTACTACTGCTATATATATTTCAGTGGCAGCCATCTTTGGCTGTGACCTCTTCAGGCAGTTTGAAAATCTCTATATATATTTATATATATATATATATATATATATACCGGATATATACCGTATATATATATATATATATATATATATATATATATATATATATATATATACCGTATATATATATATATACCGTATATATATATATATTTATATATATATATATATATATCGCTTTACCGTGTCGGTTGTCACAAACAGTGATGATCGGCATGGGCTGGTGTTTGGATTCTGTTGATCGATTGGTTATTGATTAGGCGATACACGCTGATGACGCCGCATAAGCCGATTGTGCATTGTTGCATAATATACGCAGACATATGGTGCAATGCACCTTACTGCTGCATTAGTGCGGCAGAAACTCGAGTCCGGGAACTTTATCGGCACCAAATTGAAAATTAGAATTGGTGCTTTGAAATAGCTATATATATATATATATGAATGTATATATAGTGTATTTTGCAATACACTGAATGCTTAATCAAAAGCATTTCGAAGACCTTATGCTATTGCTTTAGAGTAGTAACAGACTCACTTACTTTAATTTCAGCAAACAGGAGGAGATAAAGCTGACAAGGCCTTGTTTCGCATTTATTAATGCTTATCAAAGCCAACTACTCCTCCTGTCTGCTGAAATCATGGATGTTTGGTTCTTATAGAATTCTAGTAAATAATCAGGAACTGATTATACCGAACGGTTGCTGGCCAAGCAGAAATTGAAAATTAGAATTGGTGCTCTGAAATAGCTATATATATATGAATGTATATATAGTGTATTTTGCAATACACTGTATGCTTAATCAAAATCATTTCGAAGACCTTATGCTATTGTTTTAGAGTAGTGACAGACTCACTTACTTTGATTTCAGCAAACAGGAGGAGATAAAGCTGACAAGGCCTTGTTTCGCATTTATTGATGCTTATTAAAGCCAACTACTCATTTTCAATTTCTGCTTGACCGGCAACCGCTCTGTATGATCAGTTCCTGATTATTTACTAGAATTCTATAAGAACCAAACATCCTTGATTTCAGCAGACAGGAGGAGTAGTTGGCTTTGATAAGCATCAATAAATTCGAAACAAGGACTTGTCAGCTTTATCTCCCCCTGTTTGCCGAAATTAAAGTAAGTGAGTCTGTCACTACTCTAAAACAATAGCATAAGGTCTTCGAAATGCTTTTGATTAAGCATACATTGTATTGGAAAATACACTATATATACATTCATATATATATAGCTATTCCAGAGCACCAATTCTAATTTTCAATTTCTGCTTGACCGGCAACCGCTCTGTATAATCAGTCCCTGGTTATTTACTAGAATTCTATAAGAACCAAACATCCATGATTTCAGCAGACAGGAGGAGCATCAATAAGTGCGAAACAAGGCCTTGTCAGCTTTATCTTCTCCTGTTTGCTGAAATTAAAGTAGTGAGTCTGTTACTACTCTAAAACAATAGCATCAGGTCTTCGAAATGCTTTTGATTAAGCATACAGTGTATTGTAAAATACACTATATATAAATGCATATATATATAGCTATTTCAGAGCACCAATTCTAATATATATATATATATATGTGTATATATATATATATATATATATATATATATATATATATATATATATATATATATATATATATATATATATATATATATATATATACCGTATATATATATATATATATACCGTGTATATATATATATATATATATATATAAAGAATTAATATCTAGTAACATATATATACATACAGATGCATATCAATGCTAGCAAATATATAGGTTTTGTCTTAGTAACATTGTGGTTCAATGCATGGGGTTGCAGAACAATAATATGAGAGACGTAAAATAAGAAAATTATAAAATTAACTTACTAAAATATCACTTCCAACTAATTAGTTTCTGGAATGGAGTAAATATATTTTCCGAAGAAGATAGAGAGAAACATTCCGTCGTCAGGGAAGTCTATTCTCAGCTAAGTTTCAAAAAGAATCAATCACGTGACATTTTCTTCGGAAAATATATTTACTCCATTCCAGAAACTAATTAGTTGGAAGTGATATTTTAGTAAGTAAGTTAATTTTATAATTTTCTTATTTTACGTCTCTCATATTATTGTTCTGTAACCCCATGCATTGAACCACAATGTTACTAAGACAAAACCTATATATTTGCTAGCATTGATATGCATCTGTATGTATATATATGTTACTAGATATTAATTCTTTATAATTATCTCCAAATTATTTGTCGAGCAATATTGGCCATGACTGCTGCTATGGTAGTAGGCAGGCCGCTGTCTTATTAGCAAACCACTTTCCACTGATTGACCTCGATGTCACGTGATTGATTCATTTTGAATTTGCCACAGACGCAGAGGCAGTGATTTTCTCAATGGCTAGGAATTCAGTCCACGCTTTGCTATTTCCTATCCACTGAATTATTTTTTAATAAGTTTCCAGAGTCCTCGCTTTGCCTGGAAACTTAGCTGAGAATAGACTTCCCTGACGACTGGATGTTTCTCTATATCTTCTTCGGAAAATATATTTACTCCATTCCAGAAACTAATTAGTTGGAAGTGATATTTTAGTAAGTAAGTTAATTTTATAATTTTCTTATTTTACGTCTCTCATATCATTGTTCTGCAACCCCATGCATTGAACCACAATGTTACTAAGACAAAACCTATATATTTGCTAGCATTGATATGCATCTGTATGTATATATATGTTACTAGTTATTAATTCTTTATAATTATCTCCAAATTATTTGTCGAGCAATATTGGCCATGACTGCTGCTATGGTAGTAGGCAGGCCGCTGTCTTATTAGCAAACCACTTTCCACTGATTGACCTCGATGTCACGTGATTGATTCTTTTTGAATTTGCCACAGACGCAGAGGCAGTGATTTTCTCAATGGCTAGGAATTCAGTCCACGCTTTGCTATTTCCTATCCACCGAATTATTTTTTAATAAGTTTCCAGAGTCCTCGCTTTGCCTGGAAACTTAGCTGAAAATAGTCTTCCCTGACGACGGAATGTTTCTCTATATCTTCTTCGGAAAATATATTTACTCCATTCCAGAAACTAATTAGTTGGAAGTGATATTT
>OZ024740.1:80449421-80504421 GCA_964016885.1 Eledone cirrhosa | reverse complement strand
ACAATCATCAGCAATTCCTGACGCCATCAAATCATATTATCAATGCTGATACTTTAAGCCAGCTGCTAACTGATCAGAGCACTCTCATTTCTATCATGACTACATTTCATGTTAAATGTACTTCACGTCTGAGATACCTCCCTCCCAAATTAATGTCACAAACGCCTCTCTTGCTTAGTTATGTAGTGTTATATCCACTTAGCCGCTTTCCTTGCTAACTTTTAAATAAAATACTTATGATTTGACTTCAGATAAGTAAAGAACATAGCTATTTTATCGAAAGGAAAGATTTTCCCAGCCTCTAAATATTGTAGAAGTCAATGGGAGAGAGACTGATTTAATGTATGTACGTGTCATCAGTGATAGAAAACAAGATAATTATTTAGAATAACTGATATGCGTACTTAATTCTCAAATAGCTTCGTGTGGGTAACAATGGCAGCGCTCATGACAATGAGACCGGTTGTGAAAAGAAGGAATCGAGAGTACTCCGCTAAAGGCACCAGAAGTAATGTTAAACTACGTGACATACTAAATCTAAAACCTAATAAGTACGCTCTGTTCGCTGAAATATAGTTTCATATAGTTTTCCGGCTACGCAATATCATTCATAAGGCTGAGGATGTGATATAGGACACTTAATCGGAGTTAGGTACACTTGAATTGAACCAGAAACCATGTCGTTGTGAGGTGAAGTTTTTAATCACACTGTTATGCTTGCGTCAAACAGTCCTGTAAGAAACTGTTGTTTATTTTGAACAATATGAAAGTGTTCTGTCTGTGTTTTGAAAAACTGAAGTGAGGACCTTTTCTGGATAACATTGATTTAGTTGTTTCACTACAACCTAATAGTTTCTGACACGTTTCATTTAAGAGTGCAAAAGCACTTTTAAGATTTGGACAGAATGTTTGGACTGAATAAAGTATTATATAAATATTTGAGTGTTTTCTCATTAATGCACTAATTGAGACATTTACAATATTAGAAAATGGAACGGGAAATTTGCCATTATTTCACTTATTAGCATAGTAGCCAAATTTGTAAAATTTCCAGAATATATTTTGGAATAGGTAAAAACAAGATAGATTTTCATATTCACTTTAGTTTATTAAAAATAACAACTTATTACTATACTTGAAATAGAATCTGGTTTGAATGAAGTTTTAGGTTTTTCATTATCTAAAAGATAATATAAAACATTTTTAATGGTTTCCAAACAAATTATTTCTAATTTGTAAACGAAAAGTAATTTTTGACGAAAAATGAATTTTTTAGAAAAAACGCTCCTCTCCTTTTTTGGCATTTTGCCAGCACAATAGCAATAACAACAACATTAAAGTAGCAGAAGAAGAAGAAGAAGAGACTCGGACGTAATAGCATGACGAACGTCTAAAACGAAACTCACCGCAAGTTTTTAAATGAATCGTAGATTATCGATGAAGCAATAGTAAATATAGGCCTGAAAACGAAAGCGAATATGTCAGGTAAGAACCAACGAGCCCTATCAAAAATATATTTTATATATTGATACTTCCTATCATATATAGGGAGGGTGGAAAGAAATCCCCTATTCAAAATTGTTAACTTTATTAATTATTGGTTGATTTTCATAAAACGTTTTATTTTGAACTGAATAATGGTGGAAGTACAGTACATTGTTAAAGCAACTTTAGATATTCCACCAGTGTTTCTTATCGTCTGGATAAATCGTCGATTAAAATCATCAGAACTCTGGTAGTATGATGGTCATTATCTGACGTATGTAACGTATGTGTTCCTCTAATTGTTAGAATTTTTGGCTTTGAGCTATAAACTTATCCCTACGCCCATCCTCCAGGAATAAATCCATTAAATCCGAGCTTATTGCTGGCCATTCATGTGGATATCGATAACAGATACGTCCTGGAAATTGGACATCAAGCTACTCACGGACAATGTGTGCAGAATGAGGACGGGCCCTAACCTTGCACGTGAGCCCTCACCTTCATAGCAGGCCAAGGTTATAAGTAATTTTCAATAGAGAGTTTCTTTCCACCCACCCTGTAAATTTCTTTAAGATTGTAACCACGTGCGAAAACTGCAACTAGTTGTAAAACTACCAATATATGACGTAGAGAGTTTGGCAACCCCGAATCATACCAACTAAAACAACAATGAACCCAAACAATAACGAAACAAGGAAAAGTTTTTAAAAAAGAATACCGATGCATGTAACATAGAATGTATTGATTGTAATTCAAGTGTTCATATTATAGAAATACTGAAAGAAAAATACAAAAAAAATCTCATAGATATGCGGTTGTTCGTACTTTGAACTTAAGAAAAAATTGTACGAAGACCGATGTGCGCAAAATCGTACAAATTTAGAAGCACATATGCCGGTACCCAACAAAAATGAGAACATTCTAAATGATGGGCTGAACTTTACTTCTCAAGTGCCAAAACTAAAATCAAAAAGACACAAGTGGACACGAGTGGAATATGCTTCAATTGTACAAGCATTTTATGGTATCACTATGTCCTAAAAATGAAAAAGCAACAACAGATAAAATCTGAAAAAATACAACCCACACTCTGATTTAAAACTCGATCCCCAACAAACTAGCAAATTTAAAGAGAAACATATTAAAAGCAAAAAGCAATATCTGACATGGAAAAACAGCACTTAAAAGAACAAATACACAACAAAAAACACAAGTAACGAACATAATTTTAACACAACATAAAACCAACATATTCAAAACAGATATAGTAAACAAGAAAACGCAACAAAACCAAATCGCAAAAGACATGTATAGAACTGGCCAACAAAAACCTATTCATGATAACACAGCCAGAAATATGAGGAGAAAGATATAGGAACAATAAACATTAAAGACGATATTCAAGATCACAAGAAAATAAAACTGGAAATAGATCTTCCTATGGACCAAAGAATACAGCTCCCAAAGATAAAACTTAGTAAAGAAATAACAATAATTTAAAAATGCTAAACTAGTAAACTAGCTTTCATAAACTTAGGGTCGACGTCCATACTCAAATTGCCACGCAAAACGTCAAAATGACGTTTTTCTTTTGAGAAAAGATTGTGACGTTTTGCGTATAATCATAATTTAAGAACATTGACTCACCTCCAACACGCGCCTGCCAACAGCCAACGTATTCTGCCATTTTATTTAGCCTTATGTCCCCCCCCCCCTGAAACTTGCTTTAAATTGCAAGTAATTCCCATATAGAAAATATATTACGTACAGGAAAGCAGTGACGTAAAGGCTTAAAAATTAATAAATTTATAAATATCGAATCAGACTAGAGTAACGTGGTCTTCTTGTTTCCAAAAGGTTTTGTCTACATGAGCTTTTTTTCGACAAAAGAAGATTGATTAACATCCCTAATTTTTAATCCTAAGTCAATTGAGGGTTTTTATGAGTGTTTTTCATCTTTGTCACGCTTGACGTTTTCGGTACTGTGTGGGTGGGTCACGTCCAAAACGTCATTTTGACGTTTTGCGTGGCGATTTGAGTATGGACGTCGCCCCTTAATAAATACGAATAGAAACATTAGTATCACAAGATTTAAAATGTAATATAAGCAGCAGCTGCTGTTGATAAGAAAGAAAGTGAGTACTTTCTTAGATCTGTACAACAAGAATAACAAAACCCACACAAACATGGAAATCAGAGCTACAAAGAAAGATAGAAAAGAAAAGAAAATACCACTCAACCTTAATGTAATACGGAAAAAAAATAGAATAGGAAAGAAAATGAAAATACTATAAAAGAAAAAGAAATCTCGGAGATTAATGAATGTCTAAAGCAACAGATACTTGCAAAGACACAAAGAATCCGGAGGTATAAAAAACTAATTCACTCTATCCTAAAACTTCTCTGTCAGAAATGTAATAGGAACATAATACAGATAAATATAGCCCCGAAAGTAAGAGAAGTAGAAGACTTCTGGAGAAGATTATGAACAGAAGAAGGAAAATTACCATACGCAGAAGTAGCAAGAACAACGAACGCAACACCTGAGCAACCGTAAGAAGATATTACAATAGTTGATGTGTCTAGAACACATAACGCAAACACCTGGAAGGCACACAGGCATGACAAGATCCGAAACTTTTGCTTGAACAGAGACAGAAAATTCACCTGAATGGTTCACAAGGAGCACAGACCAGAAACTGACCAAGCGCCTGAGAAGAAGGGAAGGGATGCCAAGGCTCATATGACTATAAAGACCAGCTACTAATCAATAAAGCCGTAACAGAAAACTGCAGAAAAAGCACAAAAACCTCGGTGTGGCGTGGATTAGCTACCATAAGTTACCCATATATGGGTAGTGAATACACTAGCCATGAATAAATTAGCACCAATGATAAAGATATTTATCAAGCATGCCTTTAGTAAGTGGCAAACAATTCTGTGGATACATGCGAAGGATAGAACCATAAAGACTAAGCCAATGCCAATGAGCAGAAGGATATTTCAAGGAGACTCCCTATGACCACTGTTTCTTTGCATAGCACTAACACCATTATCTGCGACACAAACAGAATTGGGGTGGAGTATAAATGCTACAAGAAAATGTTACCATCTCCTATGGATGGTCGAAAGCTGTGTGCTGCAGACAAGAGACAACTTGAAACACTGCTATAGACAGAACATGGATTCAGAAAATAAATAAAGCATAAAATTTGGACTAGAAAAATACGCTCAGGCAGCTCTGAAGAGTGAAACACTAATGAAAAACACTAATATAATGGTGGATAAAATAATTATATCAAACACAGACATACAAATACTAAGGAATCAACGAACTAGACAGGGTTCAACACACACAGATGAAAGAAAAGATTAGTTAGGAATATTATACACGGATTCAATTACTACTTAAAACAAGTAAATACAAAGAATAAGGTAATTGACATCCAGTAATAATCTAGTTTTAATATTCTGAACTTAAAAGTAAAGGAACAGGCAGGAATAGACAGAAAAACAAGAAAAATAATAACATTATTTAGAATACAATTATCTAATATCAGATGTAAAACGATTGTACCTACCACGAACACAAGAAGGAAGGAGCCTTAAACAAATAGAAAACTATTACACAATAACAATTGTAGGACTAAAACTATCTAATGAAAAGTATTTAATAGCGAGGGCTATTAAACAGCACTAATATGGTGCCGTATTGTCTGCCCCTCACTCTGTACTCGGTGTCATCACTGATGCATTTAAGGAAAGCTTCAACTTCGTCTTGCGGAATGATCACCGCTTTGTAAGTCTACACTGAAATGCATCTAAAAATCACCGTTCTCTTCTGCACCGCCCCTGCCGGGACGTTTAAATGAGCTTCCATGCCTGAGCCAACATTTTATCTTTTTGACTGAGGTCCATGGTGTAGCATGGCCTTTTCATGGCTGCTGCAATAGCGAAAGAGTTCTTCTTGTTGTCCGTGTTGTTGTTGCTTGCCAGTGCTGTTGTAGATTCACATTGTTGTTGGTGATGTTTTTGTTGGAGGTTGTCATAGTGGTGGTGGTGGTGGTCTGGTTGGTATTTTTGTTCATGTTGTTATTATTTATGCTGTCACTGCCGTGTGTGTTCGGTTTAATTTTATTTTTGTTTCCGTTGTTTCAATGGTGGTGGTGGGCGGATGCTTGTGGTGTTCGCTAGGTCTACTGCCGTTGTGATGGGGGCCGCAGCCTTCACCGTAGTAAACATTGGGAAAGCCGTAAAGTCCACTTTGTTTTCACGAGATATGTTTTGGTCGCTGCTGCTGCTGTTCTTACAGCTGCTGTCATTGTTTTGTCCACCATCTTAATTTTAGCAGAATATCGAGGGTCGTGTTTGAAAAGCAGACACAGATTTACCCCCTAAGAGCTTCAAGTAGAGCTGAAAATACAGTTCACAAACGTACTAACTCAATTAACCTCAAAGTAATATCAAACATCCCAATGCAACAGGTTGAATGACAGGAAAAATAGAACAAACTTATATGAGCGATGTAAACCACGGCTTGAAAGACTGAACAACAAATATAACAACAACAATAATAATAATTGTTTCTTATATAGGCACAAGGCCAGCAATTTTGGCGGAGGGGAAAGTCGATTAAATCGACCCCAGTGCGTGACTGGTAACTTTATTTTATCGACCCCGTAAGGATGAAAGGCAAAGTTAACCTCGGCGGGATTTGAACTCAGACCGTAAAGGGACGTAACTATGCTAGAAAGCATGGCGTCCAACCCTCTACCGATACTGCCAATTCACCGCCAATAATAATAATTGTTTCTACTTTAGGCACAAGGCCAGCAATTACCCAGTGCATTACTGGTACTTTATTTTATCGACCCCGTAAGGATGAAAGGCAAAGTCAACCTTGGCGGGATTTGAACTCAGATCGTAAAGGGACGTAACTATGCTGGAAAGCATGGCGTTCGACCCTCCGCCGATACTGCCAATCCAATAATAATAATAATAATTGTTTCTATTTTAGGCACAAGGCCAGCAATTAACCAGTACATTACTGTTACTTTATTTTATCGACCCCGTGAGGATGAAAGGCAAAGTTAACCTCGGCGGGATTTGAACTCAGATCATAAAGGGAGGTAACTCTATGCTTCAAAGCATGGTGTCCGACTCTCTACCGATACTGCCAATAATCTGTGTTCAGATGGAGAAAAGCAACATGCACAAATACCTGACTGACAGTATGGAGCCAATGCTCAGAATTGTACTGAAGGAGAGGACAATAGACCAGGGGATGTCCAAGGAGGAAATAGCAACAAGGAGGAAGGACAACTTTCATGAAAAATCCCTTCATAGTACCTTATTTGAGAAAACTGAATTTAGAGACCCACAGACATGGAACTGGCTAAAAAGAGGAGACCTTAAAAAGGCTACAGAAGGAATGCTAATGGCTGCGCAAGATCAGGCCCTCAGAACGAAGTGGGTGAAACACCATATTTACAAGGAGGGGGCTAGCCCACTGAGTAGGATCTGTGGAGAGAAAGAGGAGACTGTGGCTCACATTGTATCCGAGTGTAATCACCTAGCCCAGACTCACTATAAAGGCTGGAGAGATGATGTGATTGGCAGGGTAATCCACTGGCACTTGTGCAAAGTAAACAATTTACCACATTCTCAGAAGTGGTATGAGCATAAGCCAGAGTCGGTGATAGAAAACGATCAAATGAAGGTGCTATGAGAATTTAGGATACAGACGGACAAGAAACTGGAACACAATATGCCTGACCTCGTGGTTTTGGACAAGGAAAAAGGATCGTGCCCGATTGTAGATGTAGCCTGCCCATTTGACGCGAGAGTGCAAAAAAAGGAGAAGGAGAAAATTAACCGATACCAGGACTTAAAGTGGGAGGTAAAAAGGATTTGGAACTGCCATGAAGTCAGATTGTCATAGGCGCACTAGGTACTATCTCAAATAGTTTCCAGGTATGGTTAAAGAAAATTAGTCCAGCCCCGTTTTTTGGAACACTTCAAAAAGCATGCTTGCTGGGAACAGCAAGAACCCTCCGATACGTCCTGAATATCTGAGGCTGCAGGTAGCGGCTTGATATTCATTTCAACAAACTTTCCAGTTAAATAACATCAATGACTGAGACTCGAATAATAATAATAATAAAAATAATAATAATAATAACAATAATAATAATAATAATGTTTTCTTTATTAACCACAAGGGTTTACATAAAGTAGACATTAAGGACAGTACAGGACAATACAGGACGGTACAAATGGGCATTTCTGCGTGTAAAAAAAACAGAGGTTGAAATAAAATAACAAAGAAAAATTCCCCAATAGGAGGGAGACTTCCGAGGGACATTTGTGGAGAAAGCCCATTAAAAGACCACAGTGGCCCTGACCACCAGGGCAAGTGCCCTCTCCCAGTTTTCCACCTTTAATTTATAGACACATACTCAGAGAAGGCCCATTCATTCGGGCCATACTTGCTTCTCTCACCCATCTTTCAACAAAATGCTGGGAAGAGAGCACTTCCCTCTCTACCCTGATTTTCCTTTTCAAAAGAGGTAAGTGCTCGTCTTCAGCCCTTTCAAACGTGTCCACCATACTATCTCTTTCGCCATGGCCACCAGACAGATAAAAACTGCCTGCCCTTCCAGGATAAAGGAAGGGGGCGGGGCAATCCTCACGATGGACCCAGCTGATAGTTGGATCCGTCCTACACGTGACAGCAGGTGTTCGACATAAACCCACAAGTCAGCAATGCTCGGACACTGGACGAGTGCGTGCAGGACGGTTTCGTCGCCCTGCGCGCATCTCGGACATGCCCGGCTGACGGCACCTCCATGCCTGTAGAGTTTATCCCGAACTGGCAAAGCTCCTCGGTAGCACTGCCAGGCCAGGGATTTCTGGAAGTTGTCCATAGGCCCCGGCCCGAAAGTCCTTCCGAAGAGATTGGCTAGTTGATTTTCGTCGACGCCTAGAGTTTCTCCAAGTACGTCGTCGCTCTTCCCCTCCACTAATCCCCTATAGAACGCCATGGTGGAGTTTCCACCGATCACATTGCCCGATTGGTCGAGGGCTGTGAGCGCCTGAAGACATTCCAGTCTCCAAGCGCTCCCTCTCGGTCTTCGCTTGACCCAGGACTGCAGCTCCGTCAAGGAGACGAGCTGGAGAAAAACGTGTCTAGCAAACGGCGACCACACCTGATAACCGTCGAGGAAGAGGTGGAGATGTCGTAGCTTGAGCGCGTGTCTGCGCATCATCAGCCACGGCATGCCCAGCCCTCCACGTGGCGGGTGTTGACAGCAGATGGACCGCCTGACCATCGGAGCGCATCCCTTCCACAAGAAGCGAAAGAGAAAACGCTCCAGCGCAGTCAGGCGGGGCTTAGGACAAGGTACGACGGTCAGGCGGTAGTAGATGACGGATGCGATGTACGCATTCGCCACCTCCGCTCGACCTTTCAGGGATAGCTTCCTCTCGGACCATTTCTGGGTGAGAGAAGCCACCCTGCTCGTCACCTCGTCCCAGTTTTTGTCCGTCTGGAGGTCTGGACCGAACCAGACCCCTAGTAATTTAACCGGTCCGTCCGTCCAGCGCCCGACGACGCTGTTGGACGGCATGGACCTGCCTCTCCAGGTGCCGAGCTGCAGGCCCACTGACTTTTCCTGGTTGATCATTGCTCCTGTCACCGCTTCGTATTCTCTTAGTGTAGTGCCGATCGTCTCGATGTGTTTGGCGTTCGGCACCACTACGGTGACATCGTCGACATATGCTGACACGGATCTTCCGCATCCTAGTTCGCGCGGGACACCCCTCAACGTCTCCAGTTTGTGCAGTAATGGCTCGAGAGTCAATACGTACAATAGGGACGAGAGGGAACATCCTTGGCGGACCGAGCGCATGATGTTGAACGGTTCCGAAAGGTGACCGTTCACTCTCACTACAGAGCAGATTTTGCTGTGCATGGCAGCGATCCAGCCTCTGAAGACGGGCCCAAAGCCAGCCGCCCTCAGGACTGCCGCTAGGTAACGATGGTCGACCCTATCGAAGGCTTTCGACTGATCTAAATTGATCAAAGACCCACCCGTGCCAGGTTCCCTAGCTACCCTCTCTACGATGTATCGCATGAGGTGGAGTTTGTCGTGGATGGATCTGTCGGGAATGGCGCATGTCTGTGCCTCTCCCACCAGACCACCAACGACAAGCGCCAACCTCTTTGCTAGTACATTGGCCAAAATCTTGAACTCTGTGTTTAGCAGAGTTATGGGCCTAAAATTATCTATGTTATCCCCCTTGTTCGGATCCTTTCTCAGCAGCGCCACCGCTCCTCGGCTCACAGAGCTGGGAATTCTCCCGTTCTGTTGCCAGTTGCAGTCGACGTCCACCAAGAGGCCTCCGAACAAGTTTGGCATTTGTACGTAAAGTTCATAGGGCAGACCATCCAAACCAGGCGATCTACCCCTTGTGCAACTAGTCATTGCATCCCGTACTTCAGCGGTTGTTATCGGCTTTTCGCAACACTCCGCCTCAGTAGCCGAAAGCCGCGGCAGTCCGTCGAGGTAGACACTAAAGTCCATCCCTCGTTCCGGCCCGCCACTGCCCCCGAACAGTTGAGCGAAGTGTCGCTGAAAAGCTTCACACATTTGCCCGGGATCTAGTAGCATGCGCTCGTCGTGGTCCACCAAAGACCGGATCGTGGCTTTGTTGCCACGACGCGCCTCCGCCACTTGGGCCCATTGAACGGCTTTCATCCCCTCGTGTCTGAGAGCACGCACCCTAGCTCTGACAACGCAGCCTTCGTGCTTTGCATTGAAGAATTGGTCAAGGGCCAATTTCGCCGCAAGTACGTCGGTCGCGATGCCTTTGCTAAGCGCCTCATCTAATTTTCTAACTAATTCTCCCTCTGCTCTATTTTTCTCTATTGCTAAAGTCTTACTAAACCTAATGGACTCTATTCTAATTGCTCTTTTCAGAGCAAACCACCACTTGTTGTTGACGATGGCCCCCGTCAACGCCCGCTTAACTAGTTCGCTAATCCGGTCTCTGTAGGCCTTGCGCGCTGGTAAGGACGCGTTTAGCTTCCAGTAGCCGGGTCCTCGTCTATGAATCCTATCTAAGTCAAGCACACAGATCACGAATTTGTGGTCCGTGTAGCTGACTATCTTGAATTGTGGACAGCCTATGCTAGACCTATCTATTTCCCTACAAAATACTCTATCTAGATATGATCTGGATGACCCTATGCGATTTGTCCAAGTCCACATTGGTACATTCGGGAAATCCATTCGGTACCTGTCAGACAGTTCAAAACGTCTGAGCAGGTTGGTGAGACTCTTGCACCCTCCTTCCCTATCCACTAATCCCACACAATCCCAGCGTGCATCTAAGATCCCGTTCCAGCCGCCCACTAACACTAAAGAGCGGGACGTTCCAAGAAAGGTCTCCAGACGCCGGAAGAAATCAGGCCGCCCTGCTCCTGTCGGGGCATAGACGGCCACTAACCTGAAAGCTTGCCCGTCTCCGCTGGTCACGTCCAGCACCACCAACTTACCTTCTGGGTCCAGGAAGATGGCCCGTATGGCAAGATCCAAACCTCTCCGAAAGAGCACAGCAACTCCTCCCCCCGATCCCGGACGGCTGGGAGATGCGTACACATCGTAGCCGCCGAAGATCGGTGCGAAAGCCTGTGCTTCGGAGATTCTGGTCTCGCTGATGGCCACTACATCTATGTTTAGTGACCTGAGGTCGTTGAACAGGTGGCCCTGCTTCCATGACGACCCCAAGCCACGCGCATTTATGCTGCCTATTCTGAGTGAGGTCATGTTGAAAAGGAGTCGAAAAGATGGGAAAGACCACTTACCTTACTTCTCGTAGAGGAAGGACGGTTTTTCCATCCTTTTCACTGCTTGTGGCCTTCTCAGAAAGGATGTCCTTATAAATCCTCCTGGAGAGTGCTTGTCGGAAGTCTCCGATGTCTTTGGGGAATTTTTGTTTTAGTGTCATGTACGTTTTCTGTGTGATGCGAGTGATTTGTATGTGTGGAGGTGGTGTGAATTTTGGGGTTGTTGTGTAGTCTTTTTCTGTGATGCTGGTGTTGTGTTGGATGTAGTGTAATAATTGCTTGTTGTTCAAATTTAATGCTGTGTAGTGTGTATCGTTTTGGTTGTTTTGTTTTGTTTGCGTTTGTTGTGGGGTTTGTTTCTGTTTCGCATTTTGGTGACTTTTGTGGTGTAGGTGATGGTGGTGCTGGGGTTAATGATGGTGATGGTGTTGGTGTTTGGGTTGATGGGGTTGGTGATACTGGTGTGGATGGTGGCATATCTGTCCTAACTTTTTTGTTTCTTAATTTATTTGTTTCCCTCTGTATTTTGTTTTTGGAGGGGGAAGGAAGAGAATTTTTTTTTTTGGGGTTTCTTTTTTTTTCCAGATATCGTTTCACACTCCTCGTCGTCACAATCTGTCTCCAGGGAGTGGAAAATCCTCCACAGCCGTTAGTTTTGGTTGTGGTGTGGTGGATGGTGTAAGCGCTGGTGCTAGTTCTGAAGCGTTGGGTGGTGGTGGTGTTGGTTTTGCTGGTGGTGGTAGTGGTGTTGGTTTTGCTACTGTTGCTGGGGTTGTTACTGTTATAGTTGCTTCTGTTGTTGCTGCTACAGTTGTTGCTGCCATCTCTGCTACTGGTGGTGTTGATGGTTGTGTCACTGGGGTGGGTTGGAGAGGTGGCCTCAACCTTTTAGCCTGAGGGCAGAAAGCCTTTAGGTGGGTTCCTTCACCACAAAAGACACACCTAGGTCTTCTGCCCTCGACAATTACCGTGAGGTGGCTGCCGTCAGTGAGGTCTATTACCTCTGGGATCTCCTCAATGCTTTTTTGGTCCGCTTGGATCAGGAGCTCCATCCCTGATCCGGACCAGTTTTCCTGCTTTTCTTTTGCTATTGCTATTATTTTCGTGTTGGCTTCGATGCCGGCGAGGACAGCCGCTATTAGCCAGGGAATTTCGATGGCCGGTGGAACGTGGGTCACCCTGATCTTTACGAGTCTCTGGCCACAATAGCTTGGGACGAGTGTGAAGTCGTTACTTTTTAATGGGGCCATGGAGTGTTCTCTAGCCTCCTCTGGTGTTTCAAAGAACACATCCACGGTTCCATACTTTTGCCCACGTCTGATGTGGGTTTTCTTGCCCACACATGTCCCAAAGCTTTTTGGATGTGGGACTCGGATGCCCGTTCCACTCGGCGCGATTTTACATTTATTGTTCTATACGACACGGTGCATAGGCGCCGATGCTCCATTTTATTAGGTGGGGGGGGGGGGGGTGAGGCTGACCCTGTACCCATCTTTCTTTACCATTTGTTTGGCATTTTCTAAATCCTCCTGGGTTACCGTGAATGCTTCAAACTGTTTTGCTACTATGGCGAAACTGAGGGTCGGTTTTATAATGTCATTGTTGTTGTTGTTGCTATCGTTATTTGTGTTAATATTAATTTTAGTTTCAGTTGTGGTGGTGGTGGTGACGTCAGTCGTCTTTGGTGGGGAAGAGTCCATTTTGCTTGATTTCATTTTGACATCACGAGTTAATTTATTTTTTTCTTCTTTTGTTTCTGTTGTCGCGGTGGTGGTGGGGGTGGTGGTTGTCGCGGTGGTGGTGGTGGTGGAGGCTTTAACACCTGCAGTCATTGGTAATGGCGGGAAATGAATGTCTGCCTGAGGACAAATTTAAAATATTGCTACTGCTTATATTTTTTTTTTGTGTTGGCAAACGTAGTAACATTTACAATGGTGGTGTCGGTGTGAGGTGTTAATTTGTGAGGAAGGCTTTCAGCTGCTTGTTGCAGAGGTGAATTAGCCATTTTTTTCAAAGAAATTTTTGATAATAATAAAAGTTTAAATTTTGGGCACAAGGCCCCAATCTTTTTGGGTGTCTTTTTCGGAAAACAATGTATGTGTGCTTATAAACAGTTAACAATAAAATTTTCCATAAATGACAATTTTTAACAAACGGAGATAACAAACCTTTGCGGAGCTCACGATTATACGATTTACTACGTAGGTCACCAATAATAATAATAATAATAATAATAATAATAATAATAATAATAAGCTTGGCTCTAAGAAAAAGAAGCAAATGGAAATCCCCAGGAAAAGACAAAATACAAAACTTTTGGATAAATGCCTTCACAGACTCTCATGAGCTGTTAGCCCAACTTTACAATGAAATAGTTAAGGAGCCAGAAAAGATACCCTCATGGCTAGTTAACGGCATTAAATTCCTGCTTCCGAAGAATGATGAGACAAACAATCCCAAAAATTACAGACCGATAACTTGCTTGACCACAATGTATAAACTTTTAACATCAGTCCTAACTGAATACACATATGACCACCTGATAACAAATGACATATTTCCCATTGAGCAGAAAGGGTGTAAACGAGGCTCATATGGCTGTAAGGATCAGCTTCTGGTTAACAAAATGATACTGGAAGATTGTCATAATAGACACAAAAATCTATCGATTGCTTGGATAGATTATAAAAAAGCATTCGATAGTTTGCCACACAGTTGGATTGAAAAATGTTTAGAGATTTTCAAAATATCCCCCGTTATCAGGAGGTTTTTGTCATTCAGTATGAAGACATGGAAAATGACACTCCTTTTGAATGGTGAAACAAAATCACTGGAAGCTGGAGAAGTTAATATTAATTGTGGAATTTTTCAGGGTGACTCTTTATCACCGCTTTTATTCTGCATCGCACTTATACCATTAACTAAAATGCTCAATGAAACAAAACATGGATATAAAGTCTATGACAAAACCATTAATCACTTGTTCTACATGGATGACCTGAAACTATTTGCAAAAAATGATGAACAATTGTAAGGGTTATTATCCACTGTGGAGCAGTTCAGTGATGACATTAAAATGGAGTTTGGACTAGATAAATGCGCCAAAGCAACGTTCACCAGAGGAAAGCTGCTGAATAGTTCAGACATTAATCTTGATCGGGGGAACGTGATAAGAGAACTAGATAAAGAAAAAACTTACAAATATCTAGGTGTTTGTGAAGGAGACGGAATCAAGCACTCAACAATGAGGAAAAGGATAAGGAAGGAATGTTACTGCAGAGTAAGAGCAATCTTAAGAACGGAATTGAATGCAAGGAATAGGATCG
The DNA here is from genome assembly GCA_964016885.1 of Eledone cirrhosa. Lineage (NCBI taxonomy): Eukaryota > Metazoa > Mollusca > Cephalopoda > Octopoda > Eledonidae > Eledone > Eledone cirrhosa. The sequence goes on along the minus strand of OZ024740.1, from coordinate 80,489,760 downwards.
ATGCCACAAACACGCTTGCCATACCAGTAGTAACCTACAGTTACAATGTCATCAATTGGTCAAGCACAGAGATCCGTAGGCTCGATACAAAAATTCGAAAATTCTTAACCATGCACAGAATGCATCACCCTAAGGCAGATATAGATAGAATATATCTCCCTAGGAAAGAAGGAGGACGTGGGTTAATCCAGTTAGACATTGCGTTGAAAACTGCAACAATTGGATTATCTACATATCTAAGGGAATCACATGATTGGATGATCAAACTCGTTTTGAAACACGAAAGCATCAAAAGATCATATTCCATTACAAAAGATGCACAAAGATACAGTAATGGACTACAAATTTCAGAAGTCCCATTTACTGCTGAAATGGAAAACACAGAAAAAGCAAAGCAGGTAAAAGTAACTGCAAAGAAAGAACTGCTACAGAAACTGGCTAAGAAATGGCAAGAAAAGCCTCTGTATGGAAAATATCCAGAGCGAGCTAACAATCCTGATGTCGACAAAACTTTAACCCATCAGTGGTTGGCATCCTCTGGACTGAAATCGGAGACTGAAGGACTGATTATATCAGCACAAGATCAGTGTCTGCCAACAAAAAATTACCAAGCCAACATAATAAAAAATGGATGCAGCCCATTATGCCGTGTATGCAAAAAACAACCAGAGACCATTGACCATATAATTTCAATGTGCAGTCCTATAGCTCCAACCGAATACCTAAACAGGCATGACAGAGCTGCACAATACATACATTGGATAATATGTAAGCATTTTGACCTGCCCCATCAAAACAATTGGTGGGAGCATCAACCACCTCCCATACTTGAAAAAGATCACATTTCAATCTTGTGGAACTTTATCATCCAAACAGACCGAAAAATAGATGCAAATAGACCTGATATAATATTGAAGGACTTTAAAAAGAGGGTATGCCTGCTTATTGATATGTCTGTTCCAATAGACAAGAATGTATCTATAAAAACATTTGAAAAATTGAGCAAGTATAAGGACCTGGAGATAGAAATTGGAAAAATGTGGAAATTGAGAACTAAAACAATGCCAGTGGTTGTAGGCGCTCTGGGAATGATACCTAAGGGGTCTAATGATTACTTATCGCAAATCCCAGGAAACCCGCGTATGGGAGAGATACAAAAGATAGTACTAATGGGAACTGCCCATATACTAAGGAAGATTCTGTCAATATAAGTACATCACAAGTCTAAACACTAAAGATGCATGTGTGAGTATGTATGTTCTTTCTTGAACATGGCGGACCTTGTTGTCTCTTGAGGTCACTGGTTGTGACTTGGTGATAACTCGTATGAACATAAAGCAAGATAAATGCAACTGTAATAATAATAATAATGTTTTCTTTATTAACCACAAGGGTTTACATAAAGTAGACATTAAGGACAGTACAGGACAATACAGGACGGTATAAATGGGCATTTCTGCGTGTAAAAAAACAGAGGATGTAATAAAATAACAAAGAAAGATTCCCCAATAGGGGGGAGACTTTCGAGGGACATTTGTGAATAAACAAAGTAACAATAACAAAGTAACAATAAAGTAACAAGAAAATTACAAGAAAAAATTCCCCAATAGGGGGTATGACCACCTAGGGTTCGCTCAGGTTCCCCACAAGTCCTGAACGACCCGACGCTTCGAGAGCACCCTGGAAGGGCACCCCTCTCCTCTTCAAATTTACCTACCTACAGCCGCATGACCAGAGTAGGCCCACTCACACGGGCCATTCTCGCCACATTCACCCACCTTTCATCAAATGTACTGGGGGGGGGGGGGGGGCAGCACTTCTCTCTCCACCCTCACCTTCCTTTCCAAGTGAAACTTGAAAAGGTTGATGAGGGATTGGCCGAAGAGAAAAGTGTCTGTCTTCAGTCCTTTCAACCTCGTCCACCATTCAACCTCTTTCGCTACTGCCACCAGACAGAGGAAAATTGCCTGCCCTTCCTGGCCAAAAGAAGGCGGCTGGTCGATCTTCACTATGGACTCGGCCGATAGCCGGATCCGTTCTACACGCGACAACAGCTGTTCAACATAACTCCACAAGTCAGTAATGCACGGACACTGGACGAGTGCGTGCAGAACGGTTTCGTCGCTGTGCGCGCATCTCGGGCAGGTCCGTCTGACAGCACTTCCGTGCCTGTAGAGTTTATCTCGAACCGGCAGTGCCCCCCGGTAGCACTGCCAAGCGAGGGATTTTTGGAAATTATCCATCGTCCCAGGCTCAAAAGTCCTCCGGTACAGACTGGTTAGTTCGACTTCGTTGACTCCCACAGCCTCTCCGAATGCGTCGTCGCACTTTCCCACCACTAATCCTCTATAGAACTCGAGAGTGGAAGTTCCACTGACCACATTGCCCGCCTGGTAGAGAGCAGTGAGTGCCTGGCAACATTCCAGATGCCAGTCACCCAGTCTCGGTCTCTTCTTGACCCAGGACTGCAACTCAGTCAAAGAAACGAGCGGCGGAAAGGCCCGTCTGACAAACGGCGACCACACCTGTTCACCGTTTAGGCAGAATATCTGGAGATGCCGCAACCTCAGCGCGTGCCTGCGCATCATTAGCCACGGCATGCCCAGCCCTCCACGTAGAGGGTTCTGGCAGCAGATGGATCGCCTCACCAGCGGAACCTGACCCCTCCACAAGAATTTGAAGAGGAGCCGCTAAAAGATGGCGAGGCGCGAACGGGGGCAAGGGACGACAGTCAGACGGTAGTAGATGACGGACGCGATGTACGCGTTCGCCACCTCTGCCCGACCTTTCAGTGATAGCTTCATCCCAGCCCATTTCTGGGTGAGACTGACTACCCTGCCCGTCACCTCGTCCCAATTCTTATCCACCTGTAGGTCTGGCCCGAACCAAACCCCTAGCAACTTTACCGGTCCATCCGTCCAGCGCCTAACGACGCTGTTGGACGGCATGGACTTGACTCTCCAGGTGCCGAGTTGCAAGCCTACTGACTTTTCCGGGTTAAGTTTTGCTCCCGTCAACCTTTCATATTCCTCCAATAAGTTGCCGACCACCTCGATTTCTGAGGTGTCCGACACCATCACGGTGATGTCGTCCGCATAAGCCGACACAGCCTTTCCGCGTCCCGGTTCGAGCGGGATGCCCTGCAACAGCTCCAGCTTCCACAGTAAAGGCTCGAGAGTCAATACGTACAGAAGGGAGGAGAGAGGGCACCCTTGACGGACCGATCGGGAGACCTGAAACGGTTCCGAGAGGTGGCCATTAATTTTGACCATCGAGCAGGTGCCGCTGTGCATTGCAGCGATCCAGCTTCTGAAGACGGGGCCGAAGCCAGCCGCCTTGAGGACAGCCTCCAGGCACCGATGGTCGACCCTATCGAATGCTTTCCATTGATCTAAATTGATCAGCGCCCCACAGAAGCCAGGTTTACACCCTACCCTCTCTATGATGTATCGCATTAGGTGGAGGTTGTCGTGTATGGACCTGGTTGAGATTGCGCAAGTTTGCGCCTTCCCAACCAAATGCCCGACGACAAGCGCCAACCTCTTCGCTAACACCCTGGCCAAAATCTTAAACTCTGTTGAGCAGAGTTATGGGCCTGAAATTGTCTAATGTGTCACTCTTGTTCTCGTCTTTCCTTATCAGCGTCACTACGCCCCGGCTCACAGAACTGGGAATACTCCCGTTTTGCTGCCAGTTGCAGTAGAGGGCTTCGAGGAGATTGGAGAACAAGTCTGGCATATTTACGTAAAGCTCGTAGGGCAGACCATCCAAACCGGGTGACTTGCGCCTCATGCAGCCTACAAGGGCATCCTGAATCTCGGCTGAAGTAATTGGCCTTTCGCAGCGCCTAGCGTCAGCCGTCGAGAGTTGCGGCAAGCCATCGAGGTAGGGACTGAAGTCCGCCACCATCTCTGACCCGCCACTTCTCCCGAACAACCGAGCAAAATGTTGGCGAAAGGCCTCACACATCCTCTTGGAATCGCTCAGCTCGTGCCCGTCTCGATCCATCAAAGACCGAATCATGGTTTTATTACCACGCTGCGCCTCTGCCACGCAGGCCCATCGAACAGCTTTGGTTCCCTCGTTTCTCAGAGCACGCGCCTTGGCTCTGACAATGCAACCTTCGTGTTTCGCATTGAAGAAATGGTCTAATGCCATTCTCGCCGCTAGCACATCAGTTGCAATGCCACTACCAATAGCCTCGTCTAACGTATCTACCGACTCCCCCTCCTTTCTATTTTTCTCTAATGCTACTTCTTTGCTAAACTCTATCAACATTACTCTAATCTCTCTTTTGAGAGCCCCCCACCATCTATCGTTGACGACTCCCCCTGTCAACTTTTTCTTAACTAAATTGTTGACCTGGTCCCTGTAAGCCTTACGTGCCGGAAATGACATGTTTAGCTTCCAGTAACCAGGTCCTAACCTACGGGTCTTATCTAGGTCGACCATACAGATCACAAACTTGTCATCTGAATAGGCGACCGTTTCAAAACGTGGACAGTTTACACTATTTCTGTCTATTTTCCTAATGAATATCCTGTCTATATACGATCTAGATGACCCTATGCGGTTAGCCCAGGTCCACACTGGCGCATTAGGGAAATCTAGTCGGTACCTGTCAGACAGTTGGAACTGGCTGATCAGGTTCTTGAGGCTTTTGCACCCCCGCTCCTATCGGATACTCCCACACAGTCCCAGCGTGCGTCTAAGATGTCGTTCCAGTCCCCCGCTAACAGTAAAGGGCGAAACGTACACAGAAAGGCTTCCATGCGTCTAAAGAAGTCCGACCGTCCTGCCTCAGTAGGAGCATAGACGGCCACCAGTCAAAATGCACCACCTTCATTATTGGTTGTTCACGTCCAGGACCACCAACTTCCCGTCCGGGTCTCGGAAGATCGACCTTACCTCGAGATCCAGGCCTTTCCTAAACAGCGCTGCCACCCCGCCTCCCATTCCTGGCCGGCTAATAGATACAAAGATCTGATAGTCGTCGAAAATGGAGGCTAGTGCGCGCGTGTCGGAAATCCTGGTCTCGCTGACTGCAATTACATCGATTTCTATAGACCTGAGGTCGTTGAGCAGGTGACCCTGCTTCCAGGACAATCCCAGGCCTCGAACATTTAAACATCCTACTCTTAATACGGCCATGTTGGCAGTTTAAACAGAGAGAGAGGAAGGTTTACTTACCTTCCGGGCTCTTGTGAAGGTCGGGTTGTTCGACCTCCATAGTTAGTGGGGTTTCTTTCGGGAACCCCTTAAAAGTCTTGAAGTGGGTTTTACGTTCGGGGTTCCCACGTCCCGAGGAAAGCTGTCTCGTATTTCTTTGAATATGTCGAGCGACATTCGCACCAGAACCAAATCCTCCGGCACGCGAAATGTGCTCGATTTAAAAATGTCCCCCCTTTTTGTATGTTTTCACTTCGTGCTATGAGGGTCATCAGCTCCTTGTTGGCCCTCCTGACGAGCACGAAGTTTTGTATATTTTGTTGGTGTGATTTTATTTGTCTGCGTGGCTGTGGTGGTGATGGTTTTGGTAGTGTTGTTTCGGTTGTATCTGTGTTTGTTGTGAGTGCGGTGTCTGTGGTCTCAGATGTTTGTGTGTATATTTGTTCTTGCGTCTGTTTCGGTTGTTTGCGTTTGGGGGATTCTGGTGATGGTGATGGTGGTGTTGATGTTGGTGTTACTGGAGAGATGTTTGTGTGGATGGTGTCTGCGTTTTTATTGTGATGCTTTTGTGCTTTGTTGAGTTTTTTTTCTCTTTTTGTGTTTCCTTTTTTGTATTTTGGGGGATTTGGGATTTCCCTCATTTTCACTACTGGTAGATGAGGGGTCTGTGTCTGTAGTGTGTCTGTATATATGTTTAAAGTTTTATTGGTGTGTGTATTTTTGGGGGGAGGGGGAATTTGACAGCTTTCCTCGTTTCCCCCCTGGGTGGTCAATGTTGGTGGTGGTCTTTCTATTGGTGTTGTTGTTGGTGGTTTTGCCGGTGCAGGTGTTGGTTGTGGTCCTCGCCCCGGCGTCGGCAGCAGTGGAGCCTTTCGACCCCTTGCGTCTTTCAGCAGTTGAGGGCAGAAGGCTCGCAAATGGGTTTTTTTTCCCACAAACAAAACACTGCGGCCTTTTGCCTTCGGTCATAATGTGAATGACAGTCCCATTCTGAAGGCGGATGTGGCCTGGGATTGTCTTCATTTTCTCGGGCCTGATCTGTAGAAGGATCTCCAGGTCAACCCCGGACCAGTCCTCTCTGGCCGTTCTGGTCACTTCTATAGGGACTGTATCCGTCCCCTCCACAATCACACATCCCAGAAGCCACCACATGTCAAGTCTTGGTGGGATTCTGGGAATGCGAAGACGGGTCGTTCTTTTTCCCATGTGGGAGGGGTACATTATGACCTTGCTGGTTTTGCAAGGAGTCATAGCGTGTTATATAGCGAGGGCTTCTGACTTGAACAACACCGAAATGGTGCCGTACTGTCTGCTCCTCTCTATGTACTGGGTGTCTTCTTTGATGCACCTCAGCGCGACTTCGACATCTTCTTGTGGAATTAACGCTGCCCTTTTGGTTTATGCTGAGATGCATCTATAATGCACCGTTTTGCGCTCCACTGCCTCAATAGCTTCTACCGGGACAGTTAAGTTGGCCTAAGTTTGCTCTTGCTTGATGAGCTTCCATGCCTGGGCCAACTTTTCATCTTTGTTTGAGAGGTCCATGTTGAAGCATGGCCTCTTTTTTGCTGCTGCCGCAGCGAAAGTGGTCTTGTTTTCGTTGGGGGTGTTGTTGACGTTGTTCTTGTTGGTGTTGTTGTTAACACTGTCGCTGTTATCATTGTTGTCTTTGTTGCCACCGTTGTTCTCGGTGCAGTTGGTATTGTTGCTGTTGGTGTTGTCGCTATTTGTTTTCATGTTAGTGGTGTTGATATTGTTGTTGTAATTGTTTTTGTTTTTTTTGTTATCTGTATTTTCGTTGTCGCTATTACTGTCATTTTTTTTTAAATTAGTGTTCTTATTGGTATCATTGATGTCTTCGTTTACCTTGTTTGTGGTGGTGTTTGTGTTATCAATGTGTGTTAATTTCGCTGTAGCGCTCCTCTCAACTTCTACGTCGTTGTCGCACGACAGCCGACCTATCGCTGGGAGGGGGTGGCTCAGCCATGTTTTTTTTTTTTTTCGTAAATTTTTTAACATGTAAAAAAAAGTTCAAATATTTGGGCCAATAGGCTAAAATATTATACTTTCCCCTTCACGGGGCAAAGTCTAAGGGCTTATATCCCTTACACAACAAGAAATATTTATCAACAAATAATTTAAACAGGCAAGTAAAGCGTCTTACTGTGAGCGAGCAAAATACGTCCGCTTAGACCAATAATAATAATAATAATGATAATAATGCTTTCTTTATTAACCACAAGGGTTTACATAAGGTAGACATTAAGGACAGTACAGGACAATACAGGACGGTACAAATGGGCATTTCTGCGTGTAAAAAAACAGAGGATGTAATAAAAAATAACAATGAAAAATTCCCCAATAGGGGGGAGACTTCCGAGGGACATTTGTGGAGAAAGCCCATTAAAAGGCCACAGTGACCCTGACCACCAGGGCAAGTGCCCTCTCCCAGTTTTCCACCTTTAATTTACAGACACATACTCAGAGTAGGCCCATTCACTCGGGCCATACTTGCTTCTCTCACCCATCTTTCAACAAAATGCTGGGAAGAGAGCACTTCCCTCTCTACCCTGATTTTCCTTTTCAAATGAAATTTGAAAAAGTTAATCAGGGCATCACCGAAGAGGTAAGTGCTCGTCTTCAGCCCTTTCAAACGTGTCCACTATATTATCTCTTTCGCCATGGCCACCTGACAGATAAAAACTGCCTGCCCTTCCCGGGTAAAGGAAGGGGGCGGGGCAATCCTCACGATGGACTCAGCTGATAGCTGGATCCTTCCTACACGTGACAGCAGGTGTTCGACATAAACCCACAAGTCAGCAATTTTCGGACACTGGACGAGTGCGTGCAGGACGGTTTCGTCACCCTGCGCGCATCCTCAGACATGCCCGACTGACGGCACCTCCATGCCTGTAGAGTTTATGCCAAACTGGCAAAGCTCTTCGGTAGCACTGCCAGGCCAGGTATTTCTGGAAGTTGTCCATAGGCCCGGCCCGAAATTCCTTCCGAAGAGATTGGCTAGTTGATATTTGTCGACGCCTAGAGTTTCTCCAAGTACGTAGTCGCTCTTCCCCTCCAGTAATCCTCTATAGAACGCCAAGGTGGAGTTTCCACCCATCACATTGCCCGATTGGTCGAGGGATGTGAGCGCCTGAAGACATTCCAGTCTCCAAGCGCTCCCTCTCGGTCTTCGCTTGACCCAGGACTGCAGCTCCGTCAAGGAGATGAGCTGGTGGAAGAAGTGTCTAGCAAACGGCGACCACACCTGATCACCGTCGAGGAAGAGGTGGAGATGTCGTAGCCTGAGCGCGTGCCTGCTCATCATCAGCCACGGCATGCCCAGCCCTCCACGTAGCGGGTGTTGACAACAGATGGACCGCCTGACAATGGGAGCGCGTCCCTTCCGCAGAAAGCGAAGGAGCAAACGCTCCAGCGCAGTCAGGCGAGGCTTAGGACAAGGTACGACGGTCAGGCGGTAGCAGATGACGGACGCGATGTACGCGTTAGCCACCTCCACTCGACCTTTCAGTGATAGCTTCCTCTCCAAACATTTCTGGGTGAGAGAAGCCACCCTGCTCGTCACCTCGGCCCAGTTTTTGTCCGTCTGAAGGTCCGGACCGAACCAGACCCCTAGCAATTTAACCGGTCCGTCCATCCAGCGTCCGACGACGCTGTTGGACGGCATGGACCTGCCTCTCCAGGTGCCGAGCTGCAGGCCCACTGACTTTTCCTGGTTGATCATTGCTCCTGTCACCGCTTCGTATTCTCTTAGTGTAGTGCCGATCGCCTCGATGTGTTTGGCGTTCGACACCACTACGGTGACATCGTCCGCATATGCTGACACGGATCTTCCGCATCCTAGTTCGCGCGGGATGCCCCTCAACGTCTCCAGTTTGTGCAGTAATGGCTCGAGAGTCAATACGTATAAGAGGGACGAGATGGGACATCCTTGGCGGACCGAGCGCATGATGTTGAACGGTTCCGACAGGTGACCGTTCACTCTCACCACAGAGCAGATGTCGCTGTGCATGGCAGCGATCCAGCCTCTGAAGACGGGCCCAAAGCCAGCCGCCCTCAGGACTGCCGCTTGGTAACGATGGTCGACCCTATCGAAAGCTTTCGACTGATCTAAATTGATCAAGGACCCACCCGTGCCAGGTTCCCTAGCTATCCTCTCTACGATGTACGCATGAGGTGGAGGTTGTCGTGGATGGATCTGTCGGGAATGGCGCATGTCTGCGCCTCTCCCACCAGACCACCAACGACAAGCGCCAACCTCTTTGCTAGCACCTTGAACTCTGTGTTTAGCAGAGTTATGGGCCCGAAATTATCTATGTTATCCCCCTCGTTTGGATCCTTTCTCAGCAGTGCCACCGCTCCTCGGCTCACAGAACTGGGAATTCTCCCGTTCTGTTGCCAGTTGCAGTAGACGTCCGCCAAGAGGCCTCCGAACAAGTCTGGCATCTGTACGTAAAGTTCATAGGGCAGACCATCCAAACCAGGCGATTTACCCCTTGTGCAGCCAGTCATTGCCTCCCGTACTTCAGCGGCTGTTATCGGCTTTTCGCAATACTTCGCCTCAGTGGCCGAGAGCCGCGGCAGTCCGTCGATGTAGACACTAAAGTCCATCCCTCGACCCGGCCCACCGCTGCCCCCGAACAGCTGAGCGAAGTGTGGCTGAAAAGCTTCACACATTTGCCCAAGATAGAGTAGCATGCGCCCGTCGTGGTCCACCAAAGACCGGATCGTGGCTTTGTTGCCACGACGGGCCTCCGCCACTCGGGCCCATTGAACGGCTTTCGTCCCCTCGTGTCTGAGAGCACGCACCCAAGCTCTGACAACGCAGCCTTCGTGCTTTGCATTGAAGAATTGGTCAAGGGCCAATTTCGCCGCAAACACGTCGGTCTCAATGCCTTTGCTTAGCGCCTCGTCTAATTTTCTAACTAGTTCTCCCTCTGCTCTATTTTCTCTATTGCTAAAGCCTTACTAAACCTAATGGATTATATTCTAATCGCTCTTCTCAGAGCAAACCACCACTTGTTGTTGACGATGGCCCCCGTCAACGCCCGCTTAACTAGTTCGCTAATCCGGTCTCTGTAGGCCTTGCGCGCTAGTAAGGACGCGTTTAGCTTCCAGTAGCCGGGTCCTCGTCTGTGACGCTTATCTAGGTCAAGCACACAGATCACGAATTTGTGGTTCGTGTAGCTGACTATCTTGAATTGTGGACAGCCTATGCTAGACCTATCTATTTCCCTACAAAATACTCTATCTAGATATGATCTGGATGACCCTATGCGATTTGTCCACATTGGCACATTCGGGAAATCCAATCGGTACCTGTCAGACAGTTCAAAACTCCTGAACAGGTTGGTGAGGCTCTTGCACCCTCCACCCCTATCCGCTAATCCCACACAATCCCAGCGTGCATCTAACATCCCGTTCCAGTCGCCCACTAACACTAAAGAGCGGGACGTTCCAAGAAAGGTCTCCAGACGCCGGAAGAAATCAGGCCGCCCTGCTCCTGTCGGGGCATAGACGGCCACTAGCCTGAAAGCTTGCCCGTCTCCGCTGGTCACGTCCAGCACCACCAGCTTACCCTCTGGGTCCAGGAAGATGGCCCGTATGGCGAGAACCAAACCTATCCGAATAAGCACAGCAACTCCTCCCCCTATCCAGGACGGCTGGCAGATGCGTACACATCGTAGCCGCCGAAGATCGGTGCGAAGGCCCGTGCCTCGGAGATTCTGGTCTCGCTGATGGCCACTACATCTATGTTTAGTGACCTGAGGTCGTTGAGCAGGTGACCCTGCTTCCATGATGACCCCAAGCCACGCGCATTTATGCTGCCTATTCTGAGTGAGGTCATGTTTAAAGTAGAGTGGAAAAGTTGGGAAAGACCACTTACCGTACTTTTGGTAGAGGAGGGATGGTTTTTACATCCCTTTTCACTTGATCGTCTGGTGAAGGGACCGTTGAATCGTCCCTTCGGCTGGTTGTCGGCTCTTCTATGAGAATGTCTGAATATACTCTTCGATTGATAGTTCCTCTTAGGTCCCTGAAATCACCAACTGCGTTGGGGAATTTCGTTTTAATGTTTGTGTATTGTTTCTGTGCTATTTTTAGCAGTCTTATGTTAGTTGCCGTTTTGATTGGTGCTGGTATTATGTAGTCGTGTTGTGAAATGTCTGTGTGTTCAATTATATAAGTCATTAGTTTCTTGTTGTGTGTATTTATTGCCGTGCATTTGTTTTTGTGGGGATGGGGTGGGGTTCTGCTATTTTCCTGTCGTTGTTGCTGGGTGTGTGTGTTTTGTTGTTGTGTTTGCGATGTTGGTGCTTGTGGTGGTGGTGTTGAAGGTGTTGTTCGCGGTGGTGTTGAAGGTGTTGTTGGCGGTGGGGTTGTCGCCGGTGGTGATGGTGGTGCTTGTGTGGGTGGTGATGGTGTTGGTGGTGTTGCTGCTGTGGCTCTCTTTGCAGTAGACTTTACCCTTTTCTCTTTTCTTTCCTCCCTTTTCAAAGGTGACGATGCGCTGCTTCTGCTTTTGTGCCTTCTTACGACCTTTTGCCATCCCTCTCCTACCTCACACTCCATGTCTGATTCTGTGAGGTCGGGGAGGGGTACCAGATCCACTCTTTCACTTGTTGTTGTTGATGTTTGCACTGGAGTCTCTGTTGCAGCTGCATTTGGTATTGCTGTTGTTGTTGTTAATATTTCCACTGCTGCTGCTGTTTTTTGATTTCCGTGGCGTGGGTATGGGTGCCACGGACCTATCGTTCCTGGTTGCCGCTTGTCCTGATGCTGGTAGCCGTGGAGCCGGTTTCGGAAGGAGGGGGGTTTTCTCCTTTCTCAGGGTCTTCTCGTTGCAGAGGGCCCTGAGGTGAGTCTTCGATCCACAGCGAAAGCATTTCGGGCGTTTTCCCTCAGCACTTATGGGCAGTTGAGTGCCGTTATCGAAGTCTATCACATCCGGGATAGCTTCGATGCACTCCTGGTTGGTTTGGATTAGAATCTCAATGGAGGTGCCGACCCAATCTTCTCTTACTTTTTTCTGTACTTGCAGTACAGTTGTTTTGTCCTCGATTCCGACGAGGACAGACGCGGCCAGCCAAGAAGGGGCAATCCCGGGGGGGACGTGGGTCAGTTTGACCCTCACAATCTTTTGCCCGCAGGAGGGCACCAACACCATTTCCTCGCTCCTTAGGGTCACTACGGATTGGGCCTTTGCCTCCTGGGGTGTGGCAAAAAGTACGTCTACGGTGGCATATTTTTTGCCTCGGGTGATGTGCGTTTTCCGCTGCTACACAGACCCCAAGGCTTTTGTATTTGAGCCTCTGTGGCTCTTTCCACCCTACGGGATTTTGTACTTACTGTACGGTGCGTGACCGTACAGTGCTGTTGGGTTTCGAAAAATTTTTCCGCTGCCTTGCAGATTGCTCGGTGTCCGGTCTTTGTCACCATCTTCTTCGCTTCCTCTAATTCCTCATTTGTTATGAGGATTGTTTCCAAGTTTTTCGCAATACCTGCAAATGAGATTAGTTTTTTTTGCTGCTGTTGTTGTTGTTGTCGTCAGAGCTGCTGTTACTTTTGTTGTTGCTGCAGGTACTACGACTACTGCCTCCGCCGCTGTTGCTGTGGTTGTTGTTGGTGTTGCTGCTGCTAATGCTGTTGTTGTTTATGCTGCTGGTGATGCTGTTGTGGCTGCTACTGTTGTTTTTATTGTCACTGTTGCTGTTGTTATTACGGCTGCTACTGCTATTATTCCTGACGTCAGACGAATGAACTGGGTTTTCGTATTTACCGCACACCTGTTTCGTCGCTGTCGTCGTCGTCGTCGTGCAGAAACCTTGCACGCTTTGCACGAGACTTTTCTTTTCTTTCGTCGCTTGCGAAAGAGAAGGGAGGGAGAGAGACACATTTAAAGAAGGGAGGGAGAGAGACAATCTTCTCTCTGCTGTAGAGACGATTGGAGAAGAAGAAGACGGAATGAGTGGGAGTGACCCATGCAAATTCTTTTTCGTAGCCATGTTGTTTTTTTTGTTTAAAATAAATATTGGGTACAAAACACCAATAAGCAGTTATTTAACCCCGAAGGGCCAAATAACCGGCAGAAAGACCCTCTCACGAGGAGGAGGGTGTTTTTGTCTACAAGTTGGTCTAAGTTTTAAACAATTTACAATTGTTATAGCGTTCAAAATTTACAATACCTTACAGAGCCGAGCCTCCGTCAACCATAGCATTCAATAATAATAATAATAATAATAATAATAATGTTTTCTTTATTAACCACAAGGGTTTACATAAAGTAGACATTAAGGACAGTACAGGACAATACAGGACGGTACAAATGGGCATTTCTACGTGTATAAAAAACAGAGGATGAAATAAAATAACAAAGAAAAATTCCCCAATAGGGGGGAGACTTCCGAGGGACATTTGTGGAGAAAGACGATTAAAAGACCACAGTGGCCCTGACCACCAGGGCAAGTGCCCTCTCCCAGTTTTCCACCTTTAATTTACAGACACATACTCAGAGAAGGCCCATTCATTCGGGCCATACTTGCTTCTCTCACCCATCTTTCAACAAAATGCTGGGAAGAGAGCACTTCCCTCTCTACCCTGATTTTCCTTTTCAGATGAAATTTGAAAAAGTTAATCAGGGCATCACCGAAGAGGTAAGTGCTCGTCTTCAGCCCTTTCAAACGTGTCCACCATACTATCTCTTTCGCCATGGCCACCAGACAGATAAAAACTGCCTGCCCTTCCCGGCTAAAGGAAGAGGGCGGGGCAATCCTCACGATGGACTCAGCTGATAGCTGGATCCTTCCTACACGTGACAGCAGGTGTTCGACATAAACCCACAGGTCAGCAATGCTCGGACATTGGACGAGTGCATGCAGGACGGTTTCGTCGCCCTGTGCGCATCTCGGACATGCCCGGCTGACGGCACCTCCATGCCTGTAAAGTTTATCCCGAACTGGCAAAGCACCCCGGTAGCACTGCCAGGCCAGGGATTTCTAGAAGTTGTCCATAGGCCCCGGCCCGAAAGTCCTTCCGAAGAGATTGGCTAGTTGATTTTCGTCGACGCCTAGAGTTTTTCCAAGTACGTCGTCGCTCTTCCCCTCCACTAATCCCCTATAGAACGCCAAGGTGGAGTTTCCACCGATCACATTGCCCGATTGGTCGAGGGCTGTGAACGCCTGAAGACATTCCAGTCTCCAAGCGCTCCCTCTCGGTCTTCGCTTGACCCAGGACTGCAGCTCCGTCAAGGAGACGAGCTGGGGAAAAACGTGTCTAGCAAACGGCGACCACACCTGATCACCGTCGAGGAAGAGGTGGAGATGTCGTAGCCTGAGCGCGTGTCTGCGCATCATCAGCCACGGCATGCCCAGCCCTCCACGTAGCGGGTGTTGACAGCAGATGGACCGCCTGACCATCGGAGCGCGTCCCTTCCACAAGAAGCGAAAGAGCAAACGCTCCAGCGCAGTCAGGCGGGGCTTAGGACAAGGTACAACGGTCAGGCGGTAGTAGATGACGGATGCGATGTACGCGTTAGCCACCTCCGCTTGACCTTTCAGGGATAGCTTCCTCTCGGCCAATTTCTGGGTGAGAGAAGCCACCCTGCTCGTCACCTCGTCCCAGTTTTTGTCCGTCTGGAGGTCTGGACCGAACCAGACCTAGCAATTTAACCGGTCCGTCCGTCCAGCGCCCGACGACGCTGTTGGACGGCATGGACCTGCCTCTCCAGGTGCCGAGCTGCAGGCCCACTGACTTTTCCTGGTTGATCATTGCTCCTGTCACCGCTTCGTATTCTCTTAGTGTAGTGCCGATCGCCTCGATGTGTGTGGCGTTCGACACCACTACGGTGACATCGTCGGCATATGCTGACACGGATCGTCCGCATCCTAGTTCGCGCGGGACCCCCCTCAACGTCTCCAGTTTGTGCAGTAATGGCTCGAGAGTCAATACGTACAATAGGGACGAGAGGGGACATCCTGGGCGGACCGAGCGCATGATGCTGAACAGTTCCGAAAGGTGACCGTTCACTCTCACTACAGAGCAGATGTCGCTGTGCATGGCAGCGATCCAGCCTCTGAAGACGGGCCCAAAGCCAGCCGCCCTTAGGACTGCCGCTAGGTAACGATGGTCGACCCTATCGAAGGCAACCTCTTTGCTAGCACCTTGGCCAAAATCTTGAACTCTGTGTTTAGCAGAGTTATGGGCCTAAAATTATCTATGTTATCCCCCTTGTTCGGATCCTTTCTCAGCAGCGCCACCGCTCCTCGGCTCACAGAGCTGGGAATCCTCCCGTTCTGTTGCCAGTTGCAGTCGACGTCCACCAAGAGGCCTCCGAACAAGTTTGACATTTGTACGTAAAGTTCATAGGGCAGACCATCCACACCAGGCGATTTACCCCTTGTGCAACTAGTCATTGCATCCCGTACTTCAGTGGTTGTTATCGGCTTTTCGCAACACTCCGCCTCAGTGGCCGAAAGCCGCGGCAGTCCGTCGAGGTAGACACTAAAGTCCATCCCTCGATCCGGCCCGCCACTGCTCCCGAACAGTTGAGCGAAGTGTCGCTGAAAAGCTTCACACATTTGCCCGGGATCGAGTAGCATGCGCCCGTCGTGGACCACCAAAGACCGGATCGTGGCTTTGTTGCCACGACGCGCCTCCGCCACTCGGGCCCATTGAACGGCTTTCGTCCCCTCGTGTCTGAGAGCACGCACCCAAGCTCTGACAACGCAGCCTTCGTGCTTTGCATTGAAGAATTGGTCAAGGGCTAATTTCGCCACAAGTACGTCGGTCGCGATGCCTTTGCTAAGCGCCTCATCTAATTTTCTAACTAGTTCTCCCTCTGCTCTATTTTTCTCTATTGCTAAAGTCTTACTAAACCTAATGGACTCTATTCTAATTGCTCTTTTCAGAGCAAACCACTACTTGTTGTTGACGATGGGCCCCGTCAACGCCCGCTTAACTAGTTCGCTAATCCGGTCTCTGTAGGCCTTGGCGCTGGTAAGGACGCGTTTAGCTTCCAGTAGCCGGGTCCTCGCCTATGAAGCCTATCTAAGTGAAGCACACAGATCACGAATGTGTGGTCCGTGTAGCTGACTATCTTGAATTGTGGACAGCATATGCTAGACCTATCTATTTCCCTACAAAATACTCTATCTAGATATGATCTGGATGACCCTATGCGATTTGTCCAAGTCCACATTGGTACATTCGGGAAATCCATTCGGTACCTGTCAGACAGTTCAAAACGTCTGAGCAGGTTGGTGAGACTCTTGCACCCTCCTTCCCTATCCACTAATCCCACACAATCCCAGCGTGCATCTAAGATCCCGTTCCAGTCGCCCATTAACACTAAAGAGCGGGACGTTCCAAGAAAGGTCTCCAGACGCCGGAAGAAATCAGGCCGCCCTGCTCCTGTCGGGGCATAGACGGCGACTAACCTGAAAGCTTTCCCGTCTCCGCTGGTCACGTGCAGCACCACCAACTTACCTTCTGGGTCCAGGAAGATGGCCCGTATGGCAAGATCCAAACCTCTCCGAAAAAGCACAGCAACTCCTCCCCCCGATCCCGGACGGCTGGGAGATGCGTTCACATCGTAGCCGCCGAAGATCGGTGCGAAAGCCTGTGCTTCGGAGATTCTGGTCTCGCTGATGGCCACTACATCTATGTTTAGTGACCTGAGGTCGTTGAGCAGGTGGCCCTGCTTCCATGACGACCCCAAGCCACGCGCATTTATGCTGCCTATTCTGAGTGAGGTCATGTTGCAAAGGAGTGGAAAAGACGGGAAAGACCACTTACCTTACTTCTCGTAGGGGAAGGACGGTTTTTCCATCCTTTTCACTGCTTGTGGCCTCCTCAGGAAGGATGTCCTTATAAATCCTCCTGGAGAGTGTTTGTCGGAAGTCTCCGATGTCTTTGGGGAATTTTTGTTTTAGTTTCATGTACGTTTTCTGTGTGATGCGAGGGATTTGTATGTGTGGAGGTGGTGTGAATTTTGGGGTTGTTGTGTAGTCTTTTTCTGTGATGCTGGTGTTGTGTTGGATGTAGTGTAATAATTGCTTGTTGTTCAAATTTAATGCTGTGTTGTGTGTATCGTTTTGGTTGTTTTGTTTTGTTTGCGTTTGTTGTGGGTTTGTTTCTGTTTCGCATTTTGGTGACTTTTGTGGTGTAGGTGATGGTGGTGTTGGGGTTAATGATGGTGATGGTGTTGGTGTTTGGGTTGATGGGGTTGGTGATACTGGTGTGGATGGTGGTATATCTGTCCTAACTTTTTTGTTTCTTAATTTATTTGTTTCCCTCTGTATTTTGTTTTTGGAGGGGGAAGGTGGAGAATTTTTTCTTTTTTGGTTTCTTTTTTTTTTTCCGGATATCGTTTCCCACTCCTCGTCGTCACAATCTGTCTCCAGTTGTGATAGGCCGGGGAGTGGAAAATCCTCCACAGGCGTTTAATTTTGGTTGTGGCGTGGTGGATGGTGTAGGCGCTGGTGCTAGTTCTGAAGCGTTGGGTAGTGGTGGTGTTGGTTTTGCTGGTGGTGGTGGTGGTGTTGGTTTTGCTACTGTTGCTGGGGTTGTTGCTGTTATAGTTGCTTCTGTTGTTGCTGATACAGTTTTTGCTGCCATCTCTGCTACTGGTGGTGTTGATGGTTGTGTCACTGGGGTGGGTAGGAGAGGTGGCCTCAAACTTTTAGCCTGAGGGCAGAAAGCCCTTAGGTGGGTTCCTTCACAACAAACGACACACCTAGGTCTTCTGCCCTCGACAATTACCGTGAGGTGGCTGCCGTCAGTGAGGTCTATTACCTCTGGGATCTCCTCAATGCTTTTTTGGTCCGCTTGGATCAGGAGCTCCATCCCAGATCCGGACCAGTTCTCCTGCTTTTCTTTTGCTATTGCTATTATTTTTGTGTTGGCTTCGATGCCGGCGAGGACGGCCGCTATTAGCCAGGGAATTTCGATGGCTGGTGGAACGTGGGTCACCCTGATCTTTACGAGTCTCTGACCACAGTAGCTTGGGACGAGTGTGAAGTCGTCACTTCTTAATGGGGCCATGGAGTGTTCTCTAGCCTCCTCTGGTGTTTCAAAGAACACGTCCACGGTTCCATACTTTTGCCCACGTCTGATGTGGGTTTTTCTTGCCCACACATGTCCCAAAGCTTTTTGGATTTGGGACTCGGATGCCCGTTCCACTCGGCGCGATTTTACATTTATTGTTCTATACGACACGGTGCATAGGCGCCGATGCTCCATTTTATTAGGTGGGCGGGTGAGGCTGACCCTGTACCCATCTTTCTTTACCATTTGTTTGGCATTTTCTAAATCCTCCTGAGTTACCGTAAATGCTTCGAACTGTTTTGCTACTCTGGCGAAACTGAGGGTCGGTTTTATAATGTCATTGTTCTTGTTGCTATCGTTATTTGTGTTAATATTAATTTTAGTTTCAGTTGTGGTGGTGGTGACGTTAGTCGTCTTCGGTGGGGAAGAGTCCATTTTGCTTGATTTCATTTCGACATCACGAGTTAATTTATTTTTTTCTTCTTTTGTTTCTGTTGTCGCGGTGGTGGTGGGGGTGGTGGTTGTCGCGGTGGTGGTGGTGGTGGAGGCTTTAACACCTGCAGTCATTGGTAATGGCGGGAAATGAATGTCTGCCTGAGGACAAATTTAAAATATTGCTACTGCTTATATTTTTTTTTTGTGTTGGCAAATGTAGTAACATTTACAATGGTGGTGTCGATGTGAGGTGTTAATTTGTGAGGAAGGCTTTCAGCTGCTTGGTGCAGAGGTGAATTAGCCATTTTTTCAAAGAATTTTTTGATAATAATAAAAGTTTAAATTTTGGGCACAAGGCCCCAATCTTTTTGGGTGTCCTTTTCGGAAAACAACGTATGTGCGCTTATAAACAGTTAACAATAAAATTTTCCATAAATGACAATTTTTAACAAACGGAAATAACAAACCTTTGCGGAGCTCACGATTATACGATTTACTACGTAGGTCGCCAATAATAATAATAATAATAATAATAATAATAATAATAATAATAATAATATTATTATTATTATTATTATTGTTCTTTGAGTCTCAGTCATTGATGTTAGTTAACTGGAAAGTTTGTTGAAATGAATATCAAGCCACTACCTGCAGCCTCAGATATTCAGGACGTATCGGAGGGTTCTTGCTGTCCCCAGCAAGCATGTCTTTTGAAGCGTTCCAAAAAGCGTGGCGGGGCCAATTTTCTTTAACCATCCCTGGAAACTATTTGAGATAGTACCTAGTGCGCCTATGACAATCTGACTTCATGGCAGTTCCAAATCCTTTTTACCGCCCACTTTAAGTCCTGGTATCGGTTAATTTTCTCCCTTTCCTTCTCTTGCACTCTCGTGTCGAATGGGCAGGCCACATCCACAATCAAGCACGATCTTTTTTCTTTGTCCAAAACCACCAGGTCAGGTCTATTGTGTTCCAGTTTCTTGTCCGTCTGTATCCTAAAATCCCACAGCACCTTCACCTGATCGTTTTCGATAACCGACTCTGGCTTATGCTCATACCACTTCTCAGAATGTGGTAAATTGTTTACTTTTCATAGGTGCCAGTGTATCACCCTGCCCATCACATCATGTCTCCAGTCCTTATAGTGAGTCTGGGCTAGGTGTTTACACTCGGATACAATGTGAGCCACAGTCTCCTCTCTCTCTCCACAGATCATGCACAGTGGGCTTGCCTCCTCCTTGTAAATATTCTGACCCAGGTCTGCAGCTCCGTCAAGGAGACGAGCTGTGGGAAAACGTGCCTGGCGAACGGCGACCACACCCGTTCACCATCAAGGAAGCACCAGAGATGTCGCTCATCAGCGCATGTTTGCGCATCATCAGCCATGGCATGCCCAGTCCTCCACGCAACGGGTGTTGACAGCAGATGGATCGTCTGACCATGGGAGCGCGTCCCTTCCACAAAAAGCGGAAGAGGAGGCGCTCCATTTTGGTGAGAGTTGGGCTGGAGCAAGAGACGACGGTGAGGCGGTAGCAGATAACGGATGCGATGTACGCATTCGCCACCTCCGCCCGGCCTTTCAGGGACAGCTTCCTCTCGGCCCATTTCTGGGTGAGGGAGGCCACCCTGCTGGTCACCTCGTTCCCTTTTTCCCCATCTGGAGGTCCGGTCCGAACCAGACCCCGAGCAATTTAACCGGTCCGTCCGTCCAACGCCCCACGACGCTGTCGGACGGCATGAACTTTCCTCTCCAGGTGCCGATCTGCAAGCCCGCCAACTTTTCTTGGTTTATCTTTGCACCTGTCACCGCTTCGTATTCCTTGAGATCGGTATCGAGCATCTGGACGTGTCTGGTGCTCGATACCACCACGGTGACGTCGGCAGCGTAAGCCGACTCGGATTTCCCGCATCCTAGTTCGCGTGGGACGCCCCTCATCGCCCCCAGTTTGTGCAGTAACGGTTCGAGAGCCAATACGTAAAAGAGGGACGAGAGGGGACAAACCTGGCGGACTGAGCGCATGATGCTGAACGGCTGCGACAGGTGACCGTTCACTCTCACAACTGAGCAGATGTCGCTGTACATTGCTACGATCCAACCCCTGAAAACGGGCCCGAAACCGGCTGCCTCGAGGACCGCCGCCAGGTACCGATGGTCGACCTTATCGAATGCTTTGGATTGATCCAAGTTGCTCAGGGCCCCACCCGTGCCAGGTTCCTTAACCACCCTCTCTATGATGTATCGCATGAGGTGGAGGTTGTCGTGTATGGATCTATCCGGAATGGCGCATGTCTGTGCCTCTCCCACCAGACCCTTGACAAGCGCCAACCTCGTTGCTAACACCTTGGCTAAAATCTTGAACTCTGAGTTTAGCAGGGTTATGGGCCTGAGCTTATCGATAACATCCCCCTTGTTTGGGTCTTTTCTCAGCAGCGCCACTGCTCCCCGGCTCACAAAACTGGGAATGCTCCCGTTCTGTTGCCAGTTGCAGTAGACGTCTGCCAAGAGGTCACCAAACAAGTCTGGCATAAATGCATAAAGCTCGTAGGGCAGACCATTCAAACCTGGCGATTTACCTCTTGTGCAGTTAGCCATCGCTTCCCGTATTTCACCGGCTGTTATTGGCTTTTCGCAACACTGTGCTGCGGTCGTCGAGAGCCGAGGCAGTCCGTCGAGGTATGCACTGAAGTCCATGCCCCGATCCGGGCCGCCGCCGCTCCCGAACAGTACAGCAAAGTGCTGCTGAAAAGCTTCACACATCCGCTCGGGTTCGAGCATCACGCACCCGTTTTGGTCAGACAAAGACCGAATCGTGGTTTTGTTGCCACGTTGGGCCTCTGCCACCCGGGCCCATTGGACGGCTTTTGTCGCCTCGTGTTTCAGAGCACGCGCTCTAGCTCTGACAACGCAGCCTTCGTGTTTTGCGTTGAAGAATTGGTCGAGTGCCAATCTCGCCGCAAGCACGTCGGTTGCGATGCCTGTCCTAAACGCCTCTTCTAGCTTTCTGACAAGCTCTCCCTCTACTCTATTTTCCTCTATCACTACTCCTTTGCTAAACCTAATCGACTCTACTTTAATTGCCCTTTTCAGGGCGAACCACCACCTGTTGTTGACGACCGCTCTCGTCAACGCCCGCTTAACTAATAGGCTAATCCGGTCTCTGTAAGCTTTGCGCGCCGGGAAAGATGCGTTAAGCTTCCAGTAACCAGGCCCTTGTCTATGAAGTCTGTCTATGTCGATCTCACAGATCACAAATTTGTGGACTGTGTAGTCGACTATTTTAAATTGTGGACAACTTATACTAGCCTTATCTAGTTCTCTGCAGAATACCCTATTGAGATACGATCTGGATGACTCGATGCGGTTTGTCCATGTCCACATTGGCACATTCGAGTGATCCAGTCGATAACTGGCAGACAGATCAAAACGTCTGAGCAGGTTGGTGAGGCTCTTGCAACATCCTCCCCTATCCACTAGCCCCACACGATCCCAGCGTGCATCCAAGATACCGTTCCAGTCGCCAACTAACACTAAAGAGCGGGACGTTCCAAGAAAGGTCTCTAGACGTCTGAAGAAATCTGGCCGTCCTGCCCCTGTTGGGGCGTAGACGGCTACTAGCCTGAAAGCATTGCCTTCGCTGCCAGTCACGTCCAGCACCACGGACTTACCTTCTGGGTCTAGGAAGATAGCCCATATCGCGAGATCCAAGCCTCTCCGAAAAAGGACGGCAACCCCTCCCCCCGATCCTGGACGGCTGGGAGATGCGTATACATTGTAGCCGCCGAAGATCGGTGCGAAGGCTTGTGCTTCGGAGATTCTGGTTTCACTGATGGCCACCACATCTATGTTTAGTGACCTGAGGTCGCTGAGCAGGTGACCCTGCTTCCAAGATGACCCCAGGCCACGTGCATTTATACTGCCTATTCTGAGTACGGCCATGTTGGATGAGAAACGGGGCAAGTGAGAAAAGTCACTTACCTTGTTCGTGTGGTGAAGGGACAGTAGAACCGTCCCTTTCGCTGGTCATGGGTGTTTCCAAGAGGATGTCAGTGTATATCCTCTTGGTAACCGAACCTCTGAAGTCTCCAACTGCGTTGGGGAATTTTTGTTTTAAAGGTTTGTACTGTTCTATTGAGATCTCGATGATGCTTATGTTTGTCGGGAGAGTTCTTGGTGTTGGTGGGGTGTAGTAGTTTTTTCTGTGATGTCTGTGTGCTGCTTTATATATTGTATGAGTTCTTTTTTTGCCATGTTTATGGCTGTGTACTTTTTTTTGGGGGGGGGGGGTGATTTTGTTGCTGTTTGGCGTGTATGTCTTGTTGTGTTTGCGTTGTTGGTGTTTTTGGCGATGCTGGTGGTGGTGTGGTTGTTGTTGTCAGTGGTGCTTGTGGTGGTGTTGCTGCAAGTTTCCTTGCTGCCTTTACCCCTCTTTGTATGCCATCGTTTTGGGGGGGGGGGGGGTGAATCTAAGGGTTTTTTTCTTTTTTCTTTTTTGTGGCAGACCGTTTGCCACTTCACTCCCGCCTCAAAATCCATGTCGGATTCTGTGGCGTCTGGGAGCGGTATGTGCTCCACGGCTGTTAGTGGTGGTAGTGGTTCCCTCTTTGGCAATTTTGTTGCTGGTGTAGCTACTTCAAATGTAGCTATTGGTATTGCCGCCACTGATGATGCTGCTTTAGTTGTCCGTGGCCTTGGTACGGGTGCTACGGACGTTACCTACCTACTCATCGCGGAAGGGGCTTCTTCGTTTGTTGCCAGCCCTGCTCTTGGTAGCAGCGGACCAGGTATTTTGAAGGAGAGGGGCCTTCTTTGCTGTCTTCTTCGAGCAAAAGGCCCTGAGGTGACCCTTCGACTCCACAGAGATAACATTTTGGCGTCTTTCTTCTACACTTATAGGGAGTTGGAGTCCTTCCTCGATGTCTATGATATCGGGGATAGCGTCGATACATTCCTGGTCAGTTTGTATAAGCATGTGCATGCCTATACCTGAGCAGTTCTCTCTCCCTATTTTTTCTACTTTCAGCATGGTCTTCCTGTTATCGATTTCAGCAAGGACAGACGCGGCCAGCCAAGGTATGGGCACGCCGGGTGGGACCTGGGTCACTTTGACCCTCACAATTTTCTGCCCGCAGTAGGAGGGCACCAAGACTATCTCCTCACTCTTTAGCGTTTCTAAAGAGTGAGACTTTGCATCCTGTCTAGTCAAGTTATCTCAACTCCACCCGAAACTGACAACCATGTTCAATGACTGCTTGATGTCAGGTGAGGTACCAGAGTGGTTGACAAAAGGTACCACAGTTCTGGTAAGGAAATGTTATAGTCGAAAAAGAGGAAAATGGCAAAATGGCTAAGAGGACAGACAGGCAAATAATTTCACCACCAACACCACCACCGTCACCATCACCACTATCACGCCAAAATCTATAGTCAAGTTACCTAAACTTCTATTTCTACTTCAACTTCAACACCATTACTACAGTACTATGATCACATCACCACCACCACCACCACTGCCTCATTATCCCTACCGCCGCTATTCTCTCCCACTACCTCCTGCTAAGACATGCATCATAGTGTCCCCACTAAAAAAGGAAGGCATCAAAAGATATAAATAAACTGATTTGATGACCCGGTCAAAAAATCAAAAAACCCCAAATCAAAATCAAGACAGCACAGCAACAACGAAAAACGTAAAGAAAAGAAAAATGAAAAGAAAAACAAACAGACAGACAGAGAAGGAAAAGAAAAGAGAAAAAAACTAAGTCAGACATTCAAACATTACATTACAATGAAACTTATACTTATTCTTTTTGGGTTTTTTTTTACCTATTTGTTTGTTTGTTTATTTATGTTCGTCTACAACGTGAGGATAGTGCAACACTAAAATCACCGGGTGTGATGAAATCACCGGTGGTTATGTAACCATACATTCACCAATCCTCGATAAGAGTGTTTAAATGTCGAACCTAAACAGGTGAAGTGGAGACTAGAATGTCATGTGACAGACTCTCACCCAGCAGGTGCTCCCTGGCTCAGCAGCAAGGACCTGGCTGTCAACCAAATACTGCTGGTGTCGGAAGAAGAAGAAGAAGAAGAAAGAAAGGGACCAGAACCAAATGGACGAAAGAATTGAATAGAACTGTTATGCAATGGTACTTGAAGAGTAACACCAAGGTGAAAGGCTATAGGAAACGGATGCATAACATCTGGAACGAGATTCGTCTATTTAAATTAGATGAACAAAAATTGGCCGGGCAGGCTCGGGTAATAAGAACTAATGGGTGGATAAGCGAGCTGGAACTGGAGGAACTGAGCAGAGAGATTAGGTTGGAAATAGAGAGTGGAGTATGCCAGGCAAACGAGCCAGTGGGAAATGAAGGTGAAGAGGTTGAGAGAACGGAGGAACCATCCGAAGCAGACAATGATCTGAATGCTGAAATAAATAATACCTGGAACAGAGATACGGCCATTGAGGAGATGAATGCTGATGGGCTAGGACAAGATTTGGTTGATATCCTAAACTTAGTGGTAGATGAATTGAACAATGATAGTGGGAAGCATATGAACCTAAGATTTGTAGACAAGAAAAAGTTAAAAGAAACAACAGCTAAGATAAACAAAGTCATCCCATACCTTGAAGCGAGGAGCCTTCACCAGTGCAACAATATCCTCAAAGCGACAGCAAATGCGGTGAGGAAATTACTTGGCATAAAAGCGAGAGGAAACAACAAACAAGAAAGATAAGAGCCTTGGTGGAAGAAACGACTGAATGGTCAAATCAGGGAAATGTGAAATGACATTGGAAAGCTTGAGTCCCTATTGAATGGGACACTAAAAAACATAGACACTAATAATAGACTGGAAATAAAGTACAAAACTAGGAGGAAAAAGCTAAATATTATCATAGAAGAACTGAAGCAACGCATTGTAGCAAAGAGTGCAAAGATTAGGCGATACGAGAGCAGAATCAGTCAGTATAGACAGAAACGCATGTTTCACAACAACCAGAAGATGCTATTTGGACAGCTTGAAGGGAAAGAAAGAGGCAACGACGTGATGCCTGAGACGGAACAATTTAAGACATTCTGGAGAGGAATATGGGAGCAGGATGTTAAACATAATGACCAGGCAGTGTGGATTGAGACTGTACAAAAGAAGATTAGTGAACAGGCACACCAACAAACTGATTTGAGTATCACAGTTGAAATTCTTAAGGGGCAGGCCAAAAAACTAACCAACTGGAAATCACCAGGCCAAGATGGTGTGCAGGGGTATTGGATTAAAAATATAACATCCCTCCACCCGAAACTGACAACCATGTTCAATGACTGCTTGATGTCAGGTGAGGTACCAGAGTGGTTGACAAAAGGTACCACAGTTCTGGTAATGAAAGACCGAATCAAGGGTAATGATGTTACCAACTATAGACCTACCACATGTCTGTCCGTAATGTGGAAACTGTTGATAAGCATTATGTCTGAGGAAATCTACCATCACCTCCACACAAACAACTTGTTACCGGACGAACAGAAAGGATGCCGAAAGAAGTCCCGTGGTACAAAGGACCAGTTACTTATTGATAAGATGGTAATGAGGAATTGCAAGAGGAGACACACTGGTCTTGCATGGGATGGATAGACTACAAAAAGGCATTTGACATGGTGCCTCATTCTTGGATCACCAAAATCCTAGGGATCTTCAAGGTGGCAGATAACATCAGACATTTGTTGGGCAAAAGTATGAAGTCCTGGAAAACAGAGTTAACATCAGCTGGAGAATCCTTGGGAGGCGTGAAGATCAAGAGAGGTATCTTCCAGGGAGTTAGTCTGCCCCTCTGTTGTTTGTCCTTGCCCTGATGCCCTGACCATTATATTGCGAAAAGTGAGAGCAGGATACAAGTTGGGAAAAGGAAAGCTTACCACGAATCACCTCCTCTTCATGGACGATCTTAAACTCTTCGGGAAGAGAGAAAAGGTGATGGATGTGCTTGTTGACACTGTCCGTATTTTCAGCAATGATATATGTATGCAATTTGGTATTAGTAAGTGTGGAGTCCTTGTGATGAAGAGGGGTAAATTGAGCAGAAGCAACGGAATCCAGGTACCAACAGGTGAGATGATAAAGGAAATTGACACTGAAGAAGGATACAAGTATTTGGGTGTTCTGGAGGCTGAAGACATCAAGAACAAAAAAATGATGGAATTGATAAGATCTTAATACATTCGGAGAATAAGGAGCTTATTAAAGTCACATCTGAACAGTAGGAATGCCATAAGTGCAGTAAATTCCCGAGCTGTGTCTATTATTAGGTATAGTGCGGGAATTCTGAGATGGAATGTTGCTGAACAAAAAGAAATGGATAGGAAGACTAGGAAGCTATTGACTATCTACAACATGTTCCACAAGAGGAGTGATGTCGATAGACTCTGTTTAAGGAGATCTGAAGGCGGAAGAGGTCTTATCAGCATAGAGGACTGTGTTCAGATGGAGAAAAACAACCTACACAAATATGTGACTGATAGTAAGGAGCCAATGCTCAGAATTGTACTGAAGGAGAGAACAATAGACTAGGGGGTGTCCAAGGAGGAAATAACAACAAGGAGAAAGAGCAGTCTTCATGAAAAATCCCTTCATAGTACCTTCTTTGAGAAAACTGAATTCAGAGATCCACAGACATGGAACTGGTTGAAAAGAGGAGACCTTATAAAGGCTACAGAAGGAATGCTAATGGCTGCGCAAGAGCAGGGCTTCAAAACGAAGTGGTTGAAACACCATATTTACAAGGAGGAGGCTAGCCCACTGTGCAGGATCTGTGGAGGGAAAGAGGAGACTGTGGCTCACATTGTATCCGAATGTAAACACCTAGCCTAGACTCACTATAAGGGCTGGAGACAAGATGTGATGGGCAGGGTGATCCACTGGCACCTATGCAAAGTAAACAATTTACCACATTCTGAGAAGTGGTATGAGCATAAGCCAGAGGCGGTGATAGAAAACGATCAGGTGAAGGTGCTGTGGGATTTTAGGATACAGACGGACAAGAAACTGGAACACAATAGACCTGACCTGGTGGTTTTGGACAAGGAAAAAAGAACGTGCCTGATTGTGGATGTAGCCTGCCTATTCGACACAAGAGTGCAAGACGGAGAAACTTAACCGATAACAGGACTTAAAGTGAGAGGTAAAAAGGATTTGGAACTACCATGAAGTCAAAGTGCTCCCGATTGTCATAGGCGCACTAGGTACTATCTCAAAAAGTTTCCAGGGCTGGTTAAAGAAAATTGGCCCCACCACGCTTTATGGAACGCTTCAAAAGGCATGCTTGCTGGGAACAGCAAGAACCCTCCGATACGTCCTGAATATCTGAGGCTGCAGGTAGTGGCTTGATACTCATTTCAACAAACTTTCCAGTTAACTAACATCAATGACTGAGACTCAAAGAACAATAATAATAATAATAATAATAAAACTTCATGAAAAATCCCTTCATGGTACCTTCTTTGAGAAAAATGAATTCAGAGATCCACAGACATGGAACTGGTTGAAAAGATAAGACCTTAAAAAGGCTACAGAAGGAATGCTAATGGCTGCGCAAGAGCGGGCCCTCAAAAGGAAGTGGCTGAAACACCATATTTACAAGGAGGAGGCTAACCCACTGTGTAGGATCTGTGGAGAGAGAGAGAAGACTATGGCTCACATTGTATCCGAGTTTAAACACCTAGCCAAGACTCACTATAAAGGCTGGAGACAAGATGTGATGGGCAGAGTGATCCACTGTCACCTATGCAAAGTAAACAATTTACCACATTCTGAGAAGTGGTATGAGAATAAGCCAGATTCGGTGATAGAAAACGATCAGGTGAAGGTGCTGTGGGATTTTAGGATACAGACGGACAAGAAACTGTCACACAATAGACCTGACCTGGTGGTTTTGGACAAGGGAAAAAGATCGTGCCTGATTGTGGATGTAGCCTGCCCATTCGACACAAGAGTGCAAGACGGAGAAAATTAACCGATACCAGGACTTAAAGTGAGAGGTAAAAAAGATTTGGATCTACCATGAAGTCAAAGTGCTCCCGATTGTCATAGGCGCACTAGGAATTATATCAAAGAGTTTCCAAGGATGGTTAAAGAAAATTGGTACCGCCCCGCTTTTTGGAACACTTCAAAAGGCATGCTTTCTGGGAACAGCAAGAACCCTCCGATACGTCCTGAATATCTGAGGTTGAAGGTAGTCGCTTGATATTAATTTCAACAAACCTTCCAGTTAAATAACATAAATGACTGAGACTCAAAGAACAATAATAATAATCATAATAATGTCATAAGTGCTGTAAATTCCCGAGCTGCGTCTATTATTAGGTACAGCGCGGGAATTCTGAAATGGAATGTTGCTGAACAAAAAGAAATGGATAGGAAAAGTAGGAAGCTATTGACTATCTACAACATGTTCCATAAGAGGAGTGATGTCGATAGACTCTACTTAAAGAGATCTGAAGGTGGAAGAGGTCTTATCAGCATAGAGGACTATGTTCAGATGGAGAAAAACAACCTGCACAAATATGTGACTGACAGTAGGGAGCCAATGCTCAACATTGTACTGAAAGAGAAGACAATAGACCAGGGGATGTCCAAGGAGGAAATAACAACAAGGAGGTACAGCAGCCTTCATGAGAAATCCCTTAATAGCACCTTCTTTAAGAAAAAGGAATTTAGAGATCCACAGACATGGAACTGGTTAAAAAGACAGGAGACCTTAAAAAAGGTACAGAAGGAATGCTAATGGCTGCGAAAGAGCGGGCCCTCAGAACGAAGTGGGTGAAACACCATATTGACAAGGAGGAGGCTAACTCACTGTGTAGGATCTGTGGAGAGAGAGAGTAGACTGTGTCTCACATTGTATCCGAGTGTAAACACCTAGCCCAGACTCACTATAAGGGCTGGAGACATGATGTGATGGGCAGGGTGATCCACTGGCATCTATGCAAAGTAAACAATTTACCCCATTCTGAGAAGTGGTATGAGCATAAGCCAGAGTCGGTGATAGAAAACGATCAGGTGAAGGTGCTGTGGGATTTTAGGATACAGACGGACAAAAAATTAGAACACAATAGGCTTGACCTGGTAGTTTTGGAAAAGGAAAAAAGATTGTGCCTGATTATAGATGTAGCCTGCCCATTTGACACAAGAGTGCAAGAGAAGGAGAAGGAGAAAATTAACCGAAACCAGGATTTAAAGTGGGAGTTAAAAATGATTTAGAACTGCCATGAAATCAAGGCGTCCCGATTATCATAGAAGCACTAGGTACTATCTCAAAGAGTTTCCATGGATGGTTAAAGAAGATTAGTCCAGCCCCGCTTTTTGGAACACTACAAAAGGCATGCTTGCTGGGAACAGCAAGAACCTTCCGATACATCCTAAATATCTGAGGCTGATGGTAGTGGCTTGATATTCATTTCAACAAACTTTCCAGTTAAATAACCTCAATGACTGAGACTACAAGAATAACAACAACAATAATAATAATATTAACATAGTAAGATATATTAAAAGTAAAATAATATGAATCTTTCAAAAAGGTGCTAATAAACTAAATTACTAGAAGAGAAAGATCAGTGCGTAACACGAACACGTCTATATTCAATAGTTATATTATATAAATAAGTAAATGAGATTACACTCGACACTAGAAACTGCCTAAAGGGGAAAAAAACATCAATGCTTCTGTTTAGAAATGTTATTACATTCATACCACACTTTGAATTGCATCAAATTAATGAGATGTGTTATTTTATCACTAAACTTTGCTCTTTAAAAATCCATCTCACAATCCAGCACATATAATCGAAACCACTATTATCATTCAATTTTCTTATTTATGGTTATATTTTCTGTTGATTTTTATTTGTGTGTGTTTGTTCTTTTATTTTTTTAAAATCAACAATCTGCTTCAGTATTTCTCTGGCTTCCAGCATTAATGTTTAAAAAAATGAATGTAGTCATGGTCTGCATTAATATATAATTGTTTCTACTTTAGGCACAAGGCCAGCAATTACCCAGTGCATTACTGGTACTTTATTTTATCGACCCCGTAAGGATGAAAGGCAAAGTCAACCTCGGCGGGATTTGAACTCAGATCGTAAAGGGACGTAACTATGCTGGAAAGCATGGCGTCCGACCCTCTACTGATACTGCCAATCCACCGCTAATATATAATATATATATATATATCAAGTAAGTATGTTTTGAAACAGTGAGCAGGTTTGAAATTAGAAAATAGAATAGCTTTCACCGTATTTTTGACTAAAGGAATTTTAACCTGATAATGGGGTTTAGAAGCCTCAGATAAATGGAAAAAGATGAGTATTGATGTACATGGGAGTCGAACCCACATCTTTGGTTATCGCGACCACTGTGCTACCATTACGCCAACACATCACCCAACTATCTCCATTCAAATTAGAAGCTACATTGTTAGCGAGTTTAAATGGCAATCTATTTCCATTTACCTGAGGGTTCTAAACCCCATTATCAGGCTAAAATTCCTTTAGTCAAAAATACGGTGAAAGCTATTCTATTTTCTAATTTCAAACCTGCTCACTATTTCAAAACATACTTACTTGCCATTTAAACTCGCTAAGAATGTAGCTTCTAATTTGAATGGAGAGAGATGGGTGATGTGTTGGTGTAATGGTAGCACAGTGGTCGCGATAACCAAAGGCCTGTGTTCGACTCCCATGTACGTCAATACTCATCTTTTTCCATTTATCTGAGGGTTCTAAACCCCATTATCAGGCTAAAATTCCTTTAGTCAAAAATACGGTGAAAGCTATTCTATTTTCTAATAAATATATATGTGTGTGTGTGTATATATATATATATAATGTAATATTGTATATATATATTATTATTATTGTTCTTTGAGTCTCAGTCATTGATGTTATTTAACTGGAAAGTTTGTTGAAATGAATATCAAGCCACTACCTTCAGCCTCAGATATTTAGGATGTATCGGAGGGTCTTGCTGTTCCCAGCAAGCATGCCTTTTGAAGTAGTCCAAAAAGCGGGGCTGGACTAATCTTCTTTAACCATCCTTGGAAACTCTTTGAGATAGTACCTAGTGCGCCTATGACAATCGGGACGACCTTGATTTCATGGTAGTTCCAAATCGTTTTTAACTCCCACTTTAAATCCTGGTATGGGTTAATTTTCTCCTTCTCCTTTTCTTGTACTCTCGTGTCGAATGGGCAGGCTACATCTACAATCAGGCACGATCTTTTTTCCTAGTCCACAACCACCAGGTCAGGCCTATTGTGTTCTAATTTCTTGTCCGTCTTATCCTAAAATCCCATAGCACCTTCACCTTATCGTTTTCTATCACCGACTCTGGCTTATGCTCATACCACTTCTCAGAATGTGGTAAATTGTTTACTTTGCATAGGTAACAGTGGATCACCCTGCCCATCACATCTTGTCTCCAGCCTTTATAGTGAGTCTGGGCTAGGTGTTTACACTCGGATACAATGTGAGTCACAGTCTCCTCTCTCTCTCCACAGATCCTACACAGTGAGCTAGCCTCCTCCTTGTCAATATGGTGTGTCATCCACTTCGTTCTGAGGTCTTGCTCTTTCGCGGCCATTAGCATTCCTCCTGTAGCTTTTTTAAGGTCTCCTCTCTTTTAATGTCTGTGGATCTCTAAATTCCGTTTTCTTAAAGAAGGTACTATGAAGGGATTTTTCATGAAGGCTGTTCTTCCTCCTCGTTGTTATTTCCTCCTTGGACATCGCCTGGTCTATTGTCTTCTCCTTCAGTACAACTTTGAGCATTGGCTCCCTACTGTCAGTCACATATTTGTGCAGGTTGTTTTTCTCCATCTGAACACAGTCCTCTATGTTGATAAGACCTCTTCTTCCTACAGATCTCTTTAAGTAGAGTCTATCGACAACACGCCTCTTGTGGAACATGCTGTACATAGTCAATAGCTTCCTAGTCTTCCTATCCATTTCTTTTTGTTCAGCAACACTCCATTTCAGAATTCCCGCAATGTACCAAATAATAGACACAGCTCGGGTATTTACTGCACTTATGACATTCCTACTATTTAGATGTGATGTTAGTACGCTCCTTACTCTCCTTATGTACTTATTATGATCTTATTAATTCCTTCATTTTTTTGTTCTTGATTTCATCTGCCTCCAGAACACCTAAATATTTGTATCCCTCTTCAGTGTCAATTTCCTTTATCATATCACCTCTGGTACCTGGATTCTGTTGCTTCTGCTCAATTTACCCCTCTTCATCACTAGGACTCCACACTTATTAACACCAAATTGCATACATATATCATTGCTGAAAATACGGACAGTGTCAATAAGTACATCCAATTCCTTCTCACTCTTCCCAAAGAGTTTCAGATCGTCCATGAAGTAGTTGATGGTAAGCTCTCCTTTTCCCAACTTGTATCCTGCTCTCGCTTTTCGCAATATAATGGTCAGGGGTATCAGGGCAAGGACAAACAGCAGAGGGGACAAACTATCTCCCTGGAAGATACCTCTCTTGATCTTCACGCCTTCCAAGGAGTCTCCACCCGATGTTAACTCTGTATCCCATGACTTCATACTTTTGCTCAACAACTGTCTGGTGTTATCTTCCACCTTTAATATCTCTAGGCTTTTGGTTATCCAATAATGAGGTACCATGTCGAATGCCTTTTTTTAATCTATCCATCCCATGGCAAGACCGGTTTGTCTCCTCTTGTAATTCCTCATTACCATCTTATCAAAAAGTAACTGGTCTTTTGTACCACGGGACTTCTTTCGGCATCATTTCTGTTCGTCCGGTAACAAGTTGTTTGTGTGGAGGTGATGGTAGATTTCCTCAGACACAATGCTTATTAACAGTTTCCACATTACAGACAGACATGTGATAGGTCTATAGTTGGTAACATCATTACCCTTGATTCGGTCTTTCATTACCAGAACTGTGGTACCTTTTGTCAACCACTCTGGTACCTTACCTGACATCAAGCAGTCATTGAACATGGTTGTCAGTTTCGGGTGGAGGGATGTTACATTTTTAATCCAATACCCTTGCACACCATCTGCGCCTGGTGATTTCCAGTTGGTTAGTTTTTTGGCCTGCGCTTTAAGGGTTTCAACTGTGATACTCAAATCAGTTTGTTGGTGTGCGTGTTCACTAATCTCCTTTTGTACTGTCTCAATCCACACTTCCTGACTATTATATTCAACATCCTGCTCCCATATTCCTCTCCAGAATGTCTTAGTCTGTTCCGCCTCCGGCATCAAGTCGTTGCCTCTTTCGGTCCCTTCAAGCTGTCCAAACAACATCTTCTGGCTGTTGTCAAATATGCGGTTCTGTCTGTACTGATTGACTCTGCTTTCATACCGCCTAATCTTTGCACTTTTTGCTACAATGCGTTGCTTCAGTTCCTCTATGATAATATTTAGCTTTTTCCTCCTAGTTTTGTACTTTATTTCCAGTCTATTTTAGTGTCTATGTTTTGTAGTGTCCCATTCAGTAGGGACTCAAGCTTTCCAATGTCATTTCTCATTTCCCTGATTTGACCATTCAGTCGTTTCTTCCACCAAGGTTCTGATCTTTCTTGTTTATTGTTTCCTCTCGCTTTTATGCCAAGTAATTTCCTCGCCGCATTTGCTGCAGCTTTTAGGATATTGTTGCACTGGTGAAGGTTCCTCGCCTCAAGGTATGGGATGACTTTGTTTACCTTAGCTGTTGTTTCTTTTAACTTTTTCCTGTCTACAAATCTTAGGTTCATAGGTTTCCCACTATCATTGTTCATTTCATCTACCACTAAGTTTAGGATATCAACCAAATCTTGTCCTAGCCCGTTAGCATTCATTTCCTCAATGGCCGTATCTTTGTTCCAGATATTATTTATTTCTGCATTCAGATCATTGTCTGCTTCGGATGCTTCCTCCGTTCCCTCAACCTCTTCACCTTCATCTCCCACTGGCTCGTTTGCCTGGCATACTCCACCTCCATTTTCAATCTAATCTCTGCTAAGTTCCTCCAGTTCCAGCTCGCTTATCCACCCATTAGTTCTTATTACCCGAGCCTGTCCGGCCAATTTTTGTTCATTTAATTTAAATAGACCAATCTCGTTCCAGATGCTATGCATCCGTTTGCTATAGCCTTTTACCTTGGGGTTACTCTTCAGGTAACATTGCATAACAGTTCTATTCAATTCTTTCGTCCAGTTGGTTCTGGTCCCTTTCCTTCTTCTTCCTCCAACACCAGCAGTATTTGGATGACAGCCAGGTCCCTGCTGCTGGGCCAGGCAGCACCTGCTGGGTGAGAGTCTGTCACATGACAGTCCAGTCTCCACTTCACCGTTATTCGAACTGTTTAGGTTCGAAATTTAAACACTTATATCGAGGATTGGTGAATGTATGGTTACATAACCAGCGGTGATTTCATCACCCCGGTGATTTTAGTGTGGCACTATCACACTGATTAATGAACATAAATAAATAAACAAATAAATTGGTTAAAACTTTTTAAAAATAAGCATAAGTTTCATTGTAATGTAATGTTTGAATGTCTGACTTAGTTTTTTTGTTTGTTTGTTTGTTTTTCTTTTCTTTACGTTTTTCGTTGCTGCTATGCTGTTTTGATTTTGATTTTTGATTTTTTGATTTTTTGACCGGGTCATCAAATCAGTCTATTTTTATCTTTTGATACCTTCCTCACTTAGTGGGAATACTACTATTCCTCTGCCTTAGAAGGAGGTAGTGGGAGAGTATAACGGCGGTAGCGATAATGAGGCAGTGGTGGTGGTGGTGATGTGCTAGTAGTACTTAGCAGGAGATAGTGGGAGAGAATAGCGGCGATAGCGATAATGAGGCAGTGGTGGTGGTGGTGATGTGATAGTAGTACTGTAGTGATGGTGTTGAAGGTGAAGTAGAAATAGAAGTTGAAGTAACAGTTGGCTTGGCGAGATTTTTTTGTGTGGTAGTGGTGATGGTGGCGGCGGCGGTGGTGGTGTTGGTGGTGAAACTAGTTGCCTGTCTGTCCACGTAGCGATTTTCCTCTTTTTTGATTATAACATTTCTGATCCAAAATTAAATATTAAATATTGGGGCCCTAGGCCATAATGTGATGCGTTGTTGCTTGCTGAGAGTGAAAACTCTAATCTTATGTGTCATTTGTAATGAGAATTATTCTATCACAGTTGTTTTAAATATGTAAAAATCAAAAACATACGGGAGCGATTCCATAACATGGAAAAGAATGAAATGAAATTTCATTTCTCACTCTTAGTACGGCTGATACTTAAATATAAGTATGTATACGTACATACATATATGTATACAGACATAGAGTAGTATGTATATATTTACATACATGCACACATATATATATGTACGTATGGGTTTACCAAACATTTATTATAATGCTCGGTTCGTTTGTAAACAAACAGCCCGAATTAAGCCGTACAGTGTTCGGCAACCATCGTTGTCCTTTTGTTCAACACTGACAAAGAAACGATGAACTAGTTTCAAGCTTATTAGCTATCGTCAGCATCGTATATCTTCCTGTCAGATGATTGAACGTTTGAAAGTATATACTTTCCTTATGCATATTAACGGCTGAGCATAGCTAATAAGCCAATAAGCTTGAAACTAGTTCATCGTTCCTTTGTCAGTGTTGAACAAAAGGGCAACGATGGTTGCCGAACACTGTACGGCTTAATTCGGGATTTTTGTTTACAAACAAACCGAGCATTATAATAAATGTTCGGTAAACCCATACCTACATATATATATGTGCATGTATGTATATATATATACATACTACTGTACGTTTGTATACATATATGTATGTACGTATACATACTTACATTTAAGTATCAGCCGTACTAAGAGTGAGAAATTTCATTTCATTCTTTTCCATATATATATATATATATATATGTGTGTGTGTGTGTGTGTGTGTGTGTGTGCGTGCGTGCGTGCGTGTGTGTGTGTGTGTGTGTGTGTGTGTGTGTGTGTGTGTGCGTGTGCGTGTGTGCGCGCGCGCGCGCGTGTGTGTGTGTGTGTGTGTGTGTGTGTGTGTGTATACATATATATATACTATAATCTACAAGGGGAGAAACTGCTTCCAAAGACGTACACAAAGCATATATGTACCTATTGCTTCTCCGGATCAAATGTCCTACCTTAGTTAAATATAGGAAAATAGTAACTGGAAATCAGTACCCCAAATTCAAAGACGCATGTCAATACTTTAAAAACCTAACCTAACCATTGTTATTAAAGAATATACTAAGACAGTAACTCCAAATTCCAATCAAAACTTCGCCATTTGTTTGCCCTTCTCATTACGCCCTTTAATGAATCGAATGCAATGCCTCTGAGGGTAAAGCACAAAAGAATTTATGCTAGAAAACATCTCACATCAATCCATAATCCGTATAACCAACCCTCAATTGGACTTCATAAAAGAAGTGATCAACTTCCAAGCTGGCAGATTTGGTATAGTTAATGTGTAGGAAGTCTTTAAATGATCACTGCATCCAGTTATCTAAATGACATTATCAAAACTTATTGAATATTGGGATTTCAGGAGAAATATCATATAAGATTATTCTGTGAAGGCGCGTGGCTGAGTGCTAAGAGAATTGGATGCGCAATCGTGAGTTTGTGAGCTCCATTCCTTTATTTCACGTTGCTCCTTCTACCTGGTGTTGCGACCGATAGATAGTCTTAGCAATTGGAAAGACCAACGGAAACATTGTTTCCTCGGTCCGATTTGACTAAAGTCAATCGACTGTCGCTTATTCACGTAGTGGTGAATGTTCAAGAAGTTGAGATAAAATTTGTGTCAGAATACGGAATAGACTGCATTGGAGTTAACCGATTGAACTCTGCAAAGGAACTATGAATTTTTCACTTAGAAGCAACTAGAAGAACTCGCGAAACAGTTCTTATCAACTTCATCTTAGCCGAAGTCACATATCGACAGAAAATTACCTTTGCTACAGCCTCGTATAACATAGATTCAGACATTCTTCAAGCCTAACTTCCTCAGATGCACATGCATTCAACATTAATACATATTAAAAATTGGCAGTTCTGGAAAGTTGGCGAATGATTGTGTGGTGTGATTGTACAGTGATCTAGAAACTTTCCCTTGAAGCACTAGATTAGCCACTGTGTGATATGAGAAAGCCCAATGACATCATGGGCAGAGTACCATTGCAGCACACAGTTGGTTTCCACCAAATTCCGCATGTTATTCCCAAGAGTACTCGTGTAGATGAGCTTCATACCTGTTTCAGGCTTTCTCTCTCTAGACTCCAGAATTGAACCCTATCAACTGCTATAAGGATTTTCCTTTAAACATATAGAACTGCTGGTGAATATGCCAATGTAAGTCTTTAAATCGACAGTGTTCCAATTCCAGCTGACAATGACGGACTAATATAAATAGCACATCAGTGTGGAAATCAGACTCAGTATGTAAATGAGCTGGTTTCAAAATTATACCCAATTACCATCAGGAAAGAGCTATACTAGCCCACATAAATGAAATAGTAAATAGCATTTGTAGTGTTTAGAATTTCCAGAAGAGTCCATTAGATAAAATATTTTCACGCTCCGTGACAAATCTTTCTGGCGATTATAAATTCACTTAGGATTTCCACAAATCTACAATAGAGGCTCATTTTGAGCCCTCATAAATAAATGAGCCATTATTATTATTCTTAGAACTTTATATGCTACGCTACTTTAAGGTAGGACTAGTATTGAAGAAAAGGGTTCTGAAGATATCAGAAGTAAAATGTTGTACCAAAGATGAAGGATCCTTTTAACCATGAAACGTGTGTCCTCCAAATGTAAATGAATTCCGCTTAAGACACATTTCATTTGCAGTGAGCATCGAGAAATGAGGAGAAGGAATCGATCTGAAATTCTGTTCTTTTTTCTAATAGTAAATTATTCGTTACTTTTTCGTAGTTGGAAACAGCAGAAATATGTTCTCTTTAGCTCCTGACTATAACACTGAAAGTAGTGTATACCTTCAAGCACTACAACAATCAGAAAGAAGTTATTGATTAGAAAAATAATTCATTTAGAGTCATTATGTAAATTAGCACAGTGTCTTGGGAAAACATGTTTTAACCGAAACTAAAAATATTACTGTAAAATATTATTTTAGTTTCGTATTTTTTTTTTTATGTCTTTCCTTATTGCCCATTTTTATGAAGCTCAACTTGAACCATTTTTCTGTATTGCTTGGTTGTAACAATTCTGATTGAATCAACATCCTCAAACCATCAGAATCATTTTAAAACAATTTAGGAAACGTCTAGCGAACTCATGTGCCTGTGTATTTATTTTATGTATTTATACACACGAGGAATGTGGGGAAGCGGTACTAACATACGTGTACCTGCGCAGACATGCAAATATATGTGTGTTTTGGTGTGTGCGTACATACTCACATGCACATACTCACGCACATGCAAACATACAGGCACACACACACACACACTGACATCTATATATATATATATATATAGTTGATAAATGAAATAAAACAAATACAGAGATGCAAAAAGACAGACACGTATTGGTTCACGCTGAGAGGAAGTGGAGGAGGGTTCATATAAATATATATATATACTGAATTAAAAGTTAAGTGGAAATATCCAAGAGTAAGAGCACTCGGTTCATAAGACCAGTTTAGTATAAATAATTACAACAGTGACATAAGCAGGTACTCAAATTTCGTTGGGTCTGGGCCCCTATTTCTTCAGCCTGTCATGAGAAAAATGAAAGACAAAGATGACCGCCTATGATTAATTGAGCTCTCCCTATGGGGATATAACAAGATAGTTCAACCCCTTTTTTTCTATATTTTTTCTGAATTACCTGGCCCTGCGTGAACTCTCTTGTTATATCCCCATAGGGAAAGCACAATCAACCATAGGCGGCCACCTTTGTTTTTCATTTTTCTCATGATAGGCTGAAGAAATTGGGACTCAGCACACAACGAAACTTGAGTTCATGTTTATGTGCCTACCAGTAGTACGCAGCGTTGCCTGGGTTGGTAAGATAATATCTGCTTTGATGAAAAGGTGTTGATCTTAGCGACTGCTTCTCGATGACTCATCTATGGCCACACACAGGCCATGCGGGGGAGGGTGGTGATGGTCTCTATCATTGAGAAACGCGGGTGACTAACGAAGGGGCATGCTGGGGGAGGGGGTTTCGAATTTGAACGAAATCGGTTGAAAAATGTTGGAGCTAGAGCCGAAAAGGCGGAAATTTGAGCGAAAAGGTGGTATTTTCGAATATTTAAGCGGCTGCCACGCCGTCCCTGAACAATAAATGCAAAATATAAAGGCATTAGAGGATGTGCAAAGATAAATTCTATTTTGCTTTAAAATTTAAACGAAATCGGTGGCAAAATGTAGCAGCTAGAGCCAAAAATCGTATTTTTCGATACCTAAAAAAAGGTGACCCCTCTATCGATTTTTATCTGTAGAATGACCCCGGAATAAAAGAAAACGATACGCTGATATATAGAAAATACTCGCCGATGATGATCTACGAGCCTGTAAAGTTTCAAAAAATCGGTCGTAAGATGTAGGCCCCTATAGGTAATACACAGACACACTCACACATAC
>OZ024740.1:80321921-80444421 GCA_964016885.1 Eledone cirrhosa | reverse complement strand
TACGTGTCCCAACGACTTTTTTTAGCCGTTGCTCGCACCAACCGGAGGTATATGGTCTTTAAAGCGATGAAATGCCTATGATAGTTGGAAGATCACTGATGAAGGACAAACTTTTTTCATATGTAACCCATTTGCAACTCCGCAGCGCCCTTATTATATATATATATACATATATATATATATATATATATATATATATATATATATATATATATATATATATATATATATATATATACACACATATATATATATATACATATATATATGTATGTGGGTGTGTGTGTGTGTGTGTGTGTGTGTGTGTGTGTGTGTGTGTGTGTGTGTGTGTGTGTGTGTGTGTGTGTGTGTGTGTGTGTGTGTGTGTGTGCGTGTGTGTGTGTTTGTGAATGTGTCTGTTGACACCTGGAATATAGCTTAAGAGAAACTTGAAGATAATGGTATGATAGGCACTCAATATTTTGAAGTGGTCTATAGAATTCTCTAGGTCTTTGTCACTCTAAGAAGAATTAGCTTTTAAGGAATTTCCCTTTTCTTTAAATCCATCAACCATGACTGACCCCCAACGATCTTATAGACACCTGAAATATAGGCATTGTTAGCTTAAGAGAAACTTAAAAATAAGGAGTGGCACCCCATTCTGAACTTGTTTATAGAATTCTTTCTGCCTTTGTTAATCTAAATATAAATTATAGCTTTAAAGAATTAGCTTTTAATGAATTCCCTTTTCTATCAACCAATGACCTTCACCCATCCCACTCCCCACTCTCTCCTACCACCAGAAGAGACCTATAAATACCATATTTATTTTTTGATACCCAGATTCCTGTTGTTTTCTAAAGAATGAAACAGTTCTAGTCCTGTAGAATCTCTTCATTATTAAAACCTTTATACTCTGCTATGTATTGAGTACCTTACTTACTGTGGTTACCTCCGATTCAACCCGGAATAACGTATATATATATATATATATATATATAATAAATAAATAACAAAGAACGCTTATAGCATATGCATATCTTTACTTGCTAACATTGTTTCATCCGCACTATAAGTGGGACTCATCAGAGCATAAAGGTTAATTACATACCATACAAGCAATAACAAATCCAAGACATTGAAGAATGAAAGGTAATAATAGACGATAGAGGATAAGAATAAAAATAAAAATAAAAGTAAAAATAAAAATAAAAATAAAAATAAAAATAAGGGGTGCTATCAGTCACAGTTGGGCGGGGTGCTGTCAACATATAGTTACATACAAGCATACACATGGATAAGAGTACAGACAAGAGTAGACACATGGATAAGAGAACAGACAAGAGTAGATAAGATAATGGGATTAGGTAAGAGTAGGTAAAAAATAGGTAAAAAATAGGTGAAAAACAGACTTATAATATATATAAAAAGAAATACAAAGAAATACATAACAAACTTACATATAAAATATAAAAAATAAAATATAGGGTAAGGAATGAGATAAAATAATATAAAATTAAAAATTAAAAATTATATACATAGAACATAATATAGTATAATCGTAAAATAAGATAAAATAAGGTAAACTAAAATCAAATAACATAGACTAAATTAAAATAATATAATATAAGATATAATTAAATGTATAATTAAATATAATTAAATGTAATTAAATAAAATAAAATAAAATAAAATAAAATAAATAAATAAATAAATAAATAAATGCTAATGCATGTGAATTCTTCTACCTCCTTTGATGCACCTCTCTGACCAATTGACTCCTGCCCGTGTGTGAACCGGTTTGTGATTACCCCACCGCTCAACTGTGTGAATGCACACCCATGACTTTCGAGTGAACTTTCGAGACTGCCCAACCTGGGACGCCTCCATTGCCTTGCAATGGTCAAGTGATACTGGTGACTGTGACACTTAGTGCCTTCGTGGGCCCCTGATGTTTTCATGAAAAATATTTTTTAAAAAATTGGTCAAGTGAT
The DNA here is from genome assembly GCA_964016885.1 of Eledone cirrhosa. Lineage (NCBI taxonomy): Eukaryota > Metazoa > Mollusca > Cephalopoda > Octopoda > Eledonidae > Eledone > Eledone cirrhosa. The sequence goes on along the minus strand of OZ024740.1, from coordinate 80,442,448 downwards.
ACATATAACTGTGACATTTAGTGCCTTCGTGGGCCCGTGATATATTCAAGAGATATATTCTAAAAAAATATATATCTTATCTCAATTTACTTTATTTCATTTTATTTCATTTCATGTTATCTAATTTTATTTATTTACTTACTTGACTCCATTTATTTATTTATTTATTTATTTATTTATTTATTTATTTATTCATTTATTTATTTAAATTTAAATTTAAATTTTAATTTTGATTTTGAAATTTTAAAATTTTAAAATTTAAATTTTAATTTTATTTATTTATTTAATTTTTAATTTTTAATTTTTATTTATTTATTTATTTATTTATTTATTTTATTTTATGTTATTTAATTACATTTAATTACATTTAATTATACATTTAATTATATCTTATATTATATTATTTTAATTTAGTCTATGTTATTTGATTTTAGTTTACCTTATTTTATCTTATTTTACGATTATACTATATTATGTTCTATGTATATAATTTTTAATTTTTAATTTTATATTATTTTATCTCATTCCTTACCCTATATTTTATTTTTTATATTTTATATGTAAGTTTGTTATGTATTTCTTTGTATTTCTTTTTATATATATTATAAGTCTGTTTTTCACCTATTTTTTACCTACTCTTACCTAATCCCATTATCTTATCTACTCTTGTCTGTTCTCTTATCCATGTGTCTACTCTTGTCTGTACTCTTATCCATGTGTATGCTTGTATGTAACTATATGTTGACAGCACCCCGCCCAACTGTGACTGATAGCACCCCTTATTTTTATTTTTATTTTTATTTTTATTTTTACTTCTATTTTTATTTTTATTCTTATCCTCTATCGTCTATTATTACCTTTCATTCTTCAATGTCTTGGATTTGTTATTGCTTGTATGGTATGTAATTAACCTTTATGCTCTGATGAGTCCCACTTATAGTGCGGATGAAACAATGTTAGCAAGTAAAGATATGCATATGCTATAAGCGTTCTTTGTTATTTATTTATTATATTACGGCTCTGTCCTTACATTGAGCTAACCTCATACTGCCTGCTGGATAAGTGGAGTGTTATACACCCCTGATCCTTTCCCTAGCATACTATATATATATATATATATATATATATAGTTTTAATATAGAAGAGATTCTACAGGACTAGAACTGTTTCATTCATAAGAAATCATCAGGAATCTGATATATATATATATATATATATATAGGAACGAGTAGGACCCCGACGGCTAATTCTGGACTAGTCCAGAATTAGCCGTCGAAACGGTTTGAGCTCAGCCGTCGGGGTCCTACTCGTTCCTATTACCCACTTTACTACCCTAAGTATTGAGTACTTTGGTGCGTTATGCTCCACCTGGTTCCTTACCACATTTCCTTCGTTATATATATATATATATATATATATATATATATATATATATATATATATATATATATATATATATATATATATATATATATATATATATATATATATATATATACATATATATATGACAAACCTGGGCCCCTGGAATTGATGGTAAAATTCAGTACAGGGTTTCAGCGACACCTAAATCAATTACTTTCAATAAGCTTTTGGTATAATGATCGAACACGGAATATCACGTTATCAACAGTTATTTTGTTCTGCGCCAGTAATGTGGATGACAGAGTGCTCCGTAAAAGCACATGTGTAACTCACAGAGGAAAAACCCCAGATTTTGGCAAATGAATTCAGTATGTGTAAATCATGCAAATAAAAATTCCATAAATAGCACAAATCGAATAAGCACTCGACCGGGTAGTTTTTAAAATAAACTTATACAATTAATCTGTCAATAGAATTATTAACAGGTTAAAACTCGGGAGATTAATACAAATATAAATTTAGCGAGAATATATATATATATATATATATATATATATATATATATATATATATGGGGAAGCATAGATAGAGAGGTATATAGATAGATAGATATGTTTCTTTATTAGCCACAGGGGCACAAACGAAGGGGTCAAATACAAAGGGGGAGGTTTACATACAATAAAAACGTGTAAAATATTATCACAAATGCAATTTAAAAATTAGTCGATTTTCCCCAATAGGGGGAGACAGTTCATATGGGTACACATACCCCCGAAAAAATGTGCAACCCTCATCTCCAGGAGTACGAAGAGTTTGTACTCCCTTCCTCTCCTCCTCCTTTTCTTCAACCTACAGGCTGATATAGAGAGAAGGCCCATTCACTCGGGCCATTCTCGCCACTTTCACCCACCTTTCATAAAACTTGCTGGGGTACAGCACCTCTTTCTCCATCCTGATTCTTCTTCCAAAGTGGTATTTGAAAAAAAGAATCAGTTGTTGGCCGGATAGATAGATAGATAGATAGATAGATAGAAAGATAGATAGATAGATAGATAAATAGATAGATAGATAGATAGATAGATAGATAGATAGATAGATAGATAGATAGATAGATAAACTTCTTTATTAGCCACAAAGGTACAAAAAAAGGGAACAAATACAAATGGGGAGTTTATATACAGGTATATGAAAATAAAACTATTAATAAAATAACAAATAAGAATTGATATCCCCAATAGGGGGGAGGGGTTATACATGGGTTGTACACACCCCGAAAAAATGTACAACCCTCATCTCCAGGAGCACCAAGAGTGAGTACTCCCTTCCTCTCTTCCTCTTTTTCCTCAACCTACAGGCTTATATAGAGAGAAGGCCAACCACTCGGGCCATCTTTGTCACATTCACCCACCTTTTATAAAATTTGCTGGGGTACAGCACCTCTCTCTCCATCCTGATTCTTCTTCCAAAATGATATTTGAAAAAACGAATCAGTTGATCGCCGGAGAGAAAGGTGTCTGACCTCAGCCCTTTTAACCTCGTCCACCATATAACCTCTTTCACCATAGCCATAACACATACGAAAACCGCCTCTCCCTCGTTTTTGAAAGAGCATGGCGGTTTGATCATGACAATGGACTCAGTGGTTAACTGGATTGGTCCCACCCGCGACAATAGACGTTCTACATAGCCCCACAGGTCGATAACGCCCGGGCCGTGTACAAATATGTGCGCGACGATTTACTCGTCGCACACGCATCTCGGACAGATCTTTTTCGAAGGGGCCCTACCCGGGTGCCCGTGTCTGTAGAGCTTGTCTCGAACTGGTAGAGCTCCTCGGTAGCACTGCCAGGCCAGAGACTTTTGGAGATTGTCCATTGGTCCCGGGTGGAAGGTCCTACCGAACAGACTGGCCAGTTCGTCCTCCTCTACGCCTAGAGTTTCTCCGAGCACGTCGTCGCACTTGCTGCGGACCAACCCTCTATAGAATGTCCAAGTGGAGTCTCCACTGATCGCCGGGTCCGTTTGCCAGAGACTGTGAACGCCTGAGCATATTCGATGTGCCAGTCGCCCATTTTCTTCGGTCTTTGCTAGACCCAGGACTGCAGCTCTGTCAGCGAGACGAGTCGTGAGAAGGCTCGCCTCATGAACGGGGCCCACACTGGCTCTCCGGTAAGGAATACGTGGAGGTGCCGCAGCCTGAGAGCGTGTTTGCGCATCGTCAGCCACGGCATCCGCAGCCCTCCGTTTGAAGGGTGTTGGCAGCAGATGGATCTTCTCACCAAAGGAGCCCGTTTCTTCCAAAGGAATTGGAAGAGCGCGCGCTCCATTTTGGTGAGCGTTTTAGCTGGACAAGGCACGACGGTCAAGCGGTAGTAGATGACGGACGTCATAAAAGTGTTCGCCACCTCCGCACGACCTTTCAAGGATAGTTTGCACTCGGCCCACTTCTGGGTGAGCGCAAACACCTTGGCAGTAACTATAGTTACTGTTGTTTAGTCCAGCTCAACCCTGATTGAGAAATATATTCCAGGCAACTATGTAGACAAATGTCTCTAGTAAACTTCTTATTGTAAATGTTGCAGAAATGTATTAGTTGTTTTCAATTGTCTTGTTCGTGTAGACATAGCTGTTGCTTTTGTTATTGTTGTTTTTTCTCTTCATTTTTTTAAAGTAATGATAATCAGCTCTGTGTTGTTTAGGAATACGAAACAATACTATTCTTATTGACGTTGTCACATTGTTATACTATGTTAGTCATGTCTAGATACTTTATTTCATGTTCTAGCTGGCAGAAATGAGTTTTAGCGGTAAATTAAAGAGTCAGCCATGTAACACACTGCCATACTGGATCTTCCGCTGTTTCTTTCATCGAACAAATGGAATATTCATCGTCTAAACCAATCATGGGCAACCCTTTTCTAACAGTGGGCTGCATAGGTTGCTCACCATAAGATGGGCCGCACTACTGAACATTTCAAATTAATAATGAAGTTAGGTGTGTCGCTTAGAAATCTAAACGAGCCGCAGTCTGGCTATGACTGGTCTAAACCGATAGAGATAGCCACATACAGTGTATCCTCAGTTCACCAATTTAATTCCTTCCTGAAGGTCATTCGTCACCAGTAATGTTCGTACACCGAAACTATGTTTTCCATACAAAATGGTGATACGAGAGAAATACAGTGAGAGAGAGACTGTGTGAAAGACGGATAGATATCACCATAGTATCTAACAACACGGCAAGTGATACGTTCCCGTCGATACGCCAAGCTTGTTGCCAACCGTTGTTGCCGGCTTGCGTGTTGTTTACTCGCAACACCATTCGTGAACGGGAAAAATTGTTCGTGATGAGAGGCATTCATGAACGTGATGAGAGGCATTCACTGTATATATGTTTTGAAGTAGCTAAAATCATATACTTGCGACTTTGGTTGTATTTTCCCACCTCTTTTCTACTTACTTGTAACCGATTTGTTCGTGATGAGAGACGTTCGTGATCTGAAGTTCCACTGTATATTTTTTTTGAAGCAACTAAAACCATAGACTTGCGATTTTTATTGTATTTTCGCACCTTTTTTCTATTTACTTGTAACCTAAATCACAAGCAAGTAGTAATCTACTTTTTGAATATTTTTTTAGAATATTCTAACTAATGAATACTGACAGGCAGAAACAAAATTTATTCAATAAGTACACTACGAAAAATATCCTCTCGGGCTTCTCCCAAATGTCAGTCCAGCGCATATATAATAAGGTATATATTATGTTATCAGCACACAGCACTCAAATTTCAGCTGCTATATACATAGATACTTTATTTTTTCATATCTGCAAACATGTAAGATGTATAGGCTAACGTATATCCATCGTAAACTGGTTAGTTTTTTTTTTTGCTTTTTTTTTGTTTTGTTTTTTTTTGTTTTTTGGTGGTGAGACATTGAAGATTGTTGTCAATATAGTAGCTATTCGGATATATTGAAATATGAAATATGAGTGGCAGAATAAGAAGCACTGTATGTGATTGTATTGTTTAGATACTTGTTTTGCATCTACGTGATCACTAATTCGGAAACTATTAAGTGACAACTTGCAACTTGCACAGACGTTTTCTCTCATAACAGCAGGGGGATCCCTCATATATATATATATATATATATCACGATAAATTAACGGAGGCATAGGCCCTCGCTATTCCCTGTAAATAATGTGCTCAAAGGAGAAGAGATCCTGAGCTCTTTAAAATACAATATGTTGAGAAGTTAACACACCAGAGAGAGATATACAGTGCGTTATCAATAATACAGGGAAAAAACCACCAGTGTATGGAATCTATAACCTATGAAAGGCAGACTATAGACACGATAATTAAAAATATAAATTAAAGCGTAAATAAATACCTTTATAACTATATAACACACGTACAAATCCAAAGATATGTTTCACCAAAAAATTGTTGAAAGAAATGGTCTAGTCTCGGTTCATCAGCGTGTGTAAGGCCATACATTTCAGACAACACTAACAGAATTTTAAAATTGACTGTCCAGCTACACGTGGGAGAGGGAAGTCACAGCGTGTTTAAGGGCTGTGAACCAGTGGCCTCTGAGGGGCGTACTGCTAGAAAGGGCAGCCCAAAGACACTCAGAGAAGTGTGCTCAACCAAACAGAGATAGGAAAGGCTGTTATTAGGAGCGAAATATCACGATAAATTAACGGAGGCATAGGCCCTCGCTATTCCCTGTATTATTGATAACGCACTATATACCTCTCTCTGGTCCAACTTCTCAACATATTATATATATATATATATATATATATATATATATATATATATATATATATATATATATATATATATATACACGTACACTCTACAGCTGTGAAATCTTGCATATATTATTTTCTTGTCTTTGTTATTAATAACTGCATTGTTTCTTTCCCGGAACTATGTTAAAAAATAAATCTCATTTGGTCATTCCATGAGAGTATCTTGGTCAGTCTATGAACTTTTCAGCCGATTCCCGTAGTGATAAAATGTGCTTTAGTCATAACCGGAAGATCTGACTGAAATTTGTAGCATTTCGAGAGATCACACAAATGATTTATTGTTGGTTTTCGTGCTAATTAGCGACAATGTATCCTTGAACGAACGTATTGAACATACGTATGGTGAAGGTATTCCAACCATAACAAATCTATCCTTCTCACATTGCTGAGTGTTGAGAACCCCATTATCCAATATTTCAAAATGAGTCTGCTATTTGCAACATACCGAAGTACTGTTTGGACGTAAAAACACAGTATATATTAATACATAGAGTGGTATCCTTATGCGCGGAGATGCTTTAATATAGCTGATAAAATAAGCTGAAGACACCTAACCACAGAAATAGAAGTCATCATTGGAGGATACGGGGTTCGATTCCTCGTAGCAGCTGATGGCAACTTCTTTTTCCATCTTTAAGGGTCTTCACCCTATTTCATAAATTGTTTCATATTAACTTTATCCCTCCAAGCGCTTCGTAAAATTTAGAGAGATTGGCTACGTGTGCTCAATATATGTTGTTTTGGTTGCAAATGATGTGTCTACGATAGTCGTCTGTCTTCTGCTTCTTCGCCCACTTATTCCTAAGAGGGTCGTAAGGGCAGAGTCCTCAGACCCCACCCCACCCAGTGGGTCCTGTCAAAAGGAACCGTATCCTCCTAATCTGGCTGAATCTACAACCTTGATCAGCCAAGCTCATGGATAGTCGTCCGCAAATTAATATTAATCTTAACATTCAAACAATTGAGATAAATTATTGTGAGTACTAAATTATAATACAGACACGTATTGACTATGTAAATTGAGTGCATTTGATATGCTCACCCGCTAGGATTGCTAGAAAATGTATAATATATATATATATATTTTTTCTAATTGTATGAACTCTTTCTAAACAATTTCTTTAATTACAGCATGGAAATGTATACATAGAAGCATGTGTTTTGTTAGGAGAAGATTACGCTGATATAAAATGTATTTACAAACCACTTTTGCTTTGATAATTTAAAGTCATTCATCTATTGTGAAAGCTGCTCTCAACTCAAGTTACACGCGTGCTGATAATATGTTTTCCCTGTCGGTGGTGATCGTACTCGTTCACCCACAGTACATCCGCCATATCTATGTATGCATGTACGTATGTATGTATGTATGTATGTATGTATGTATGTATGTATGGATGGATGGATGTACGTATGTATGTATGTATGTATATATCTATGTATGTATGTCATCAAACCATACAATCTTATTCACATCTGCATCATTTGAAGAAGATCTTGCCTCTTCTCTTCATAGAGGTTAAAGATATGTGTGCAGAATCTTTATTTTAGGCTTCAGGACACGTAAACGCAGAGATTGATTCGATGAAAAGGATTCAGAAATATTATAGATCCTGCAAATGAGGTATAGATTGCATTAAATATTGCTTAATCAAATATATCTGAAAAGAAATGTACTGCGGAGACAATTGGGGATCCTGAAAAACACGGAGTGTGTAGGCATATTTATATATATTCAATTACCTTCAAACATGATTTTTAAATAAAATATATATCTTGTTAGGTGATAAATTGGTAGAATCGGATAGAATGCCTTGTGGTATTCGTTCCACCTCTCTGCTCTCTGAGTTCAAATCGCGCCGAGCTCAACTTTACCTTTCATCCATTCAAGGTCGATAAAAATAACAATATAGTACTGGGTCGATTCTTATTCTACATCTCTCTCTCACTTTCTATCCTTCTCTGGAACAAATCCCCTGTATTCGGTCAGGCTTGGAGAGAGATGGACTCCGACAGGGTTTAAAGCCCTAGAAACGTCGTATGCTACTACGGTGCCCCTACGACTCCATCAAGAGTTACAAGATTATGCATGCCATACATATATCGTGTTAAAATAGATATTTGGTCTTTCCCACTCCTCTACTACTCACCTTCGATCCAAATATGGGTCTATTTTTGTCAGTGATAGTGGCGGTATTCTGAAGCAATGGACAAAGTATTTCACACACATTTTTCATAACCTATACACAATAGAGGGAAATGTTATATATCTTCCATAGTACTATTTTCTGGATATTAATCTCAAAACAGAGAAATTCAGTCCAAAATATACAGTTCAATTCTAAAAAGGCTCTAGGAGTTGGTGTACTATCTGAGGTTATTAGGCAAAGTATGGAATGATTCCACAAGATCATAGTGAATTAAAATGGTATGTAGAGAATTCTGGAAAAGTTTTATGTTTGTTCAAATACCCACTGGTATGAAGGCCTACTTCAATTCTAATGTTGTTCTGTTGAAATCGATTGCCGTGGACAGTGCTGACAAGCGCGTGCTACTCTCCAGTAGTAACGTCTAAGCAATTACGGACTGTGAAATATATTTGTCCATTATCTCACAACTATTCAATCTAAACCACTTTAAAGATAAAACAGTCATCTTTTAGAGCTCTAGGTAATAATGTGTTGCACACGATTGTGACAATATGACTGTGCTGGGAGTATACTGCATGCGGAGGCAAAAATACGTATCAAGGGCACAAGACTTCATGTACTAGATTCTGTTGTATACCTCCACTGTTGTGTCTCTCGGAATTGATTCTTAGATTCTTAGATCAACTTGCGGATTGGGTAGACTTCCTTTGCATTTGGGAAACTCAAGAAGCGAGCTTGGTCCAGCAGGAACTTTAAAGCTTTCGTCACACTTTGTATTTATAATGCTTGCGATATTACATCCATGCTATCCTCATCTACTACATGGATGCAATTTCGACGGGCCATCAAAATCCTCGTCACTCCCTTTTCCTTTTTGTCATCGGAAAAGTAATTTGCTCGGGGAAAGTATACAATGAACGAACGTATTGGCCACAAAATTCCCTATATAAGATAAATAACCACCATATTGAAGCATTCGCCACCATATAACGATATAGTTACTGTGGAAGTATCAAATACACACATATGAATATATCTTCTAAACATGCTATTACGAAGATTGAAATTTACTATTTGATCATAATTAGCAATTTTAGACCTTACATTTTATATACGCTTGATTGATGTTTTCGTATTTTGTTCAAAATCGGTTTCATGATATATTTCAAATGTTTCTTTTTCTTGTTTGTTTGTTTTTCTATTCATAACTAATTTCAAGAGTGTACAAAAAGCGATCTCGGTTGTAATTAAATTCCGTAATTTATTTAAGAAAAAGCACGCTTCACACGAGTATAATTTATAACTGAAAGAGTGGATATTGCTGACGGCACAAGGTAATCGTGTTGAAGGGCTGACGTGTTAAGTCTTCTATTACATTACAGTGGGCTCTGAATGTATTTGATTATATCACCAGTACTAGAGATGTTTTTTGTCAGGAATTACGAGTCATTTCTATACTGTTTCAGTTTTAATTCAGAGTAACAGCTCTTATGGCTAAAGGAACACTGGTCGGTCGCATGCACTTATTTATTCGAAGCGACTGCACTCTTAAATGGGTTGTCTTCCCTGCAGAGTACAGAGTGCATATTTACCATGTACAGTTTTATTTCTTCAGAGTTACTGCTTTCCTAGACTGATTGCTTTGCTTGCGGCTTACGGAACCCACTTCTATCCAACAGATAGATTCGATAATTGTATGACTACGAGCGGGGGATATATAATAGGTTTATGGTTTTGATTATTATTAACATTATTATTGGCGGTGGATTGGCAGGATCGGATACCATGCTTCGCGGCTTAGAGTTACGGCTTTTTACGTTCTGAGTTCAAATCCCACCGAGGTTAGTTTTGCCTTTTATTCTTACGGGTTCTATAAAATATAGTACCAGTAACATACCATAATTTTTGGCCTTGTACCTAAATCAGAAACCATTATTATTATTGTTATTGTAGTTGTTGTTATACTTAATCTAATAAGTAGCCGCCATTTGAGTATATTACGTGGATAGGCGAGGAAAACGACTCTCAAAAACGAGGTGGTGAAAGATGAGTTGCTACAAGTGGGGGATCCAGCCAGCAGTTACCATTAGAGTATATCAGGAATAGATGTGTGGGGCGGGAATTACATGGTGACAGACATCAACAAGCCTTCAAAGATCGTGGTCATTAATAAATTAATGATAAACAAAAGCAAAATATTTTAGCAAAAGTCAATTTTAAGGAGAAAAGTCAAGTTTAACTTAGCTTCAACGTCGGAAATTAGCAAATGAAAAGAATATGGCAACAGGTATATAGTTTCGAGCACGCAGCGCCAATAGAAACACATGAGCGAGCGAGATAGGGGGAGAAAGAAAACGAGGGATAACTAGCTAGATAGACAGACAGACATCAACAAGCCTCCGAAAACCGTGCGTGTTTGTGCCTGTTTGTGTGCGTGTGTGTGCATATATACTTAACATTTAATATTCTACCATACTATTTCATTATAATATCATAATTTTAAAGGATTGTAAATAAAACGAGTAAATCACAGTTGGAATTCCTTTTATTAATATAAAACCGCTGTTAATTCTCACAACTGAAAGACCCTAACCTATAAATATGGATTAATAATACTGAGTTGCAATACGTTACAATCCATTACTACAACAAACGTTCAATACAAATACATCGTAACGTATGTGATGGATGTGAAAACTGTAACTGCCTTGTTCTAGATGTGAAAATAGTGATGGATGTGAAAACTATAACTTCCTTTTTCTGCACACATACAAATTTGAACTATACAGAAAATATCCTCATACTGCAACCACCATAATACACTTACATACCGGCTTAAAGTGCTTGTATTTCATGTAATGCCTTGCCACACAGTACTCATATATACATGATACATTTGCTTGTTCCATCCCTCTATATATGACTAACGCATATACTATCTATTTAATTTGATTATAAGACAATTATCCTGTAGTATCTGTAATATCTGTCGCATGTATTCCAACCTATGCTTTTAATCTTGTTTTTGAATTTTGATTTTAATCTTAATTTGAATTACTGTACAAATATAGTATAATATAATATATGTCGCATCAACTCCACACTGTACATCAATATATATATATATGTATCTCTATGTCTCTTACGTTGAGTAGGAGGTAAATTATATATGTACAATCATTAAAAATGCTCCGAAGACTTCAAGCCTAGGTTTGGAAGAAACAATTGTCAGCGGATAAATGTTTTGAACATAGCTTTGATTTGTGAATCCAATATATATATATATATATATATATATATATATATATATATATATATATATTGTAATTGAATATAAAAGAAAAACGAACACAGATATATACATATATGTGTTCAAATCGCAAGGGACCAGATTCGCTAAGGTGAAAAGAATACTAACTATAGACAATAGGGTTGGCCTGACTCAATTTTAAGAATAAATCAAGAAAATAAATACAAACCAGAATTGTGGTAACTACAAATCACCCAGACAATATATATATATATATATATATATATATATATATATATATTGCTGCCATATTTTATATACTGGTCCCATATTTCAGTGGAGCTGCTCTATTAGAATGAGTTCTTGAGCTATTTCTAGCTTTCCCAATAACCTCTTTGCTATCCAAATGATGCCAAAAAAAAAGCACATGTAATGCATTCATTCAACCATGATATCATATACCTATCTAACAACAGATATGAGGCAGTTCTTCAATTTGTCTCCAAATGGGCAGATTGTATTTTGTTGTACTAGTTTAAAGAGATTGCCTACTGAAGAAAATCTAAATCTTTGGATTTGCTAGTTTTACCTTGTTTATTTTATCTATGGTAACTAGTGGATATTTTATCTATGATTTAAAATAGCTGCGTAGGTATGATTAGTAAAGTAAGTTACATATTTTTATTCTGATTACTTTTGTACCTTGTCATATGTATTATAAAATATAATTAATATTGTTTCTGAAATATTGTCGTATAAGTGTACTATATTATATGGTATTTTCACATCTTATTTTGGTAATGCTGTTTCGCAATATTAATTGTGAATAGAAATGCCAATCCATGCTCGTCAGTGGGTGAAGAATTAGTATCCTAGACACTTCTAAGTATATTAAGAAACTGAATATTGTGCTTATATAAATAACGCACGTGGTATCCGAACTTAGCGCGTCTCACAAACCTACACGACGAATATAAAAGAAAAACGAACACAGATATATAGATATATGTGTTCAAATTTGTTGAGCTAATTCAAATGTCGAATAAACCTGGCTACTATTTTTAGTCGTGTAGGTTTGTGAGACGCGCTAAGTTCGGATACCACGTGCGTTATTTATATAAGCACAGTATTCAGTTTCTTAATATACTTAGAAGTGTCTAGGATACACATTCTTCACCCACTGATGAGCATGAATTGGCATTTCTATTCACAATTAATATTGCGAAACAGCATTACCAAAAGCTGTCTGGGTGATTGGTAGTTACCACAATTCCGGTTTGTATTTATTTTCTTGATTTATTCTTAAAATTGAGTCAGGCAAACCATATTGTCTATAGTTAATATTCTTTTCACCTTAGCGAATCTGGGCCCTTGCGATTTGAACACATATATCTATATATCTATGTTCGTTTTTCTTTTATATTCAATTATAATATACGGCTCGGAAAAATTATCTTTCTTAGAGCTATTTTATTATAAGAGAGTATTTTGAGTTTCTAACTCAATATATACCTTTGATATATATATATATATATATATATATATATATATATATATATATATATATATATATATATATATATATATATATATATATAAAGAGGATAACAAGTTATCGTTATAGGTAATCCAAATAGAGGCTGTGAATACTTCTTATCATGGATAGTTTTAGCGTACGGCATTGTATGACTCAGCAAGTGGTTTACGTAGATGACAAGTTTATGATTTCACTTGCATTCCTATGTAAGTTTATCTTGGAGTAATAAAATTGAAAAAAATAGAGAATAACACGGTCAACAGTACAAACAAGGAGGTTTATTTACAGTCTAACAATTGTTTCACTGATAGAGTTGTCTAAAAATTGCTAAACACTGAAAGTAGTGCCACTCAATTTAAAATACAAGTTGACCCATCATATCTTCAGAAACTGTGAAAAAATATAAATATATGCGTAACCGGCAAATTTACAAATTCAAATTACAACATCAATAATAATATTAATAATAAGGATATAGAGAGAGAGAAAAGGAAAGGGAGATATACATAGTAAAGAGAGAAAGGAGGGGAAGAAGAAAGACGAAGAAGGAAAAAGATACAGAGAAAGAAAAGGAAAGTAAGAAGGAGGAATTATTACAGCTAAAAATAAGATTTATAGAAAAGCACAAGTGAAGAGAGCGTAGGAAAGAGAGAAGAAAGTAGGGGTGCAAACGGATGAATATGATAGAAAAACACAAGTAGAACCAGGATAGAGAGATGAAGGTAGGGGGAAATAGATGAATAAACGTTAATACATAAATAAAGGTAAGAAAAATGAAGATAGATATATAGAAATATATGAGGAGATAAATGAAAAAATATATAAAAAATATACAATAGATAAATAAATAAATAAATATATAAATAGATAAATAAATAAATAAATAAATAAATAAATAAATAAATAGATAGATAAATAAATGAATAAATTACATCTAATGTAATATAAAATGGTATAATATGTGGAAAATGAAGATGAAAATAAATAAATAAATATGTAAAAGAAGTAAAAAAGTACGAAAGATATTTAAACATGTTAAGATTATTGAGAATAGGTTTTGATATTGAGTTGAAAATATAATAATGTTAAATACATTTATGTGTGTATTGGTTATTTTAATAGGTAAATTAACTAGTTTTAAGATGTATTATATGATAAGATAAAATGACCGAGGTGAAATAAGTTTAGGGAGAGGAATGCAACGATAGAGAGTGAAAAATAGAGATATAGAAAATAGGAATGTAAATATAAGAGATTTTGATGCTGTTCTTTAGTAATTATAATGGTGAAGATGCTGCTGATAGTGTGATATTGTAGCAGATACAAGTGGTACAATCAGGGATATGGAATAGATAAGAAGGAATTAAGTTGGTCTAAAGTTCTCGAATTTTGTTGCTGATTTGTGTCGACAAAAAATAGTTCGTTCAATTTTACTATTAAAAGATTTTTTTTTTAATTTAGAATTTGGAAAAGTTCCATATTACAGAGACTGCAGTGGGACATACCAATTTGATAAGCCCTCGCTTTTGATAGTTTCGCCCAGCTGATTTCATATTCTATGTTTGCATTCTTGAGTTGCCAGATTTTATTGGCGAGAGTTGTTGTATTCGAGATATACTTGCTAATCATAGAATGTCTGTGTACGTACCACCTTTTCTTAAATTCACCAGCTGTGGAACCAATGTAATACCATGCCGAACTACCCGAATTTATAGTACATAGGTATACTATGTTTGTCTCTAGGCATCTGTTATGTAAAGGGCAATTGTCAGGTAGATGGCAGTTACATTTAGATGCTTTTCTATGCGCCGGTTCTTCTAAATGGTTTTGCAGGTTGCTATGTATGGGCTGAGAATTGGGTTTGTTGATGTGTTGTGGTGAAGTGCTCTGACGTGTGTTTGGTTGTGATGATGTTATATGCTTGTGTTTTGTATTAGGTGTTATGGGGTCAACTTGTATGTTAAATTGAGTGGCACTACTTTCAGTGTTTAGCAGTTTTTAGACAACTCTATCAGTGAAACAATTGTTAGACTGTAAATAAACCTCCTTGTTTGTACTGTTGACCATGTTATTCTCCATTTTTTCAATTGTATATATATATATATATATATATATATATATATATATATATATATATATATATATATATATATATATATATATATAGAGAGAGAGAGAGAGAGAGAGAGAGAGAGAGAAATCTACCAAAATATGCGGTAGTGTCCAATCCGTATGAAGAACTTAATGTAATCCAAATATTATGAAATGAGGAGATACTTTCAAAAATGTTCGATGAAAATCACAGGAAAACAGAGTCAAGATAAATTAATAAAAACAATGAATAAAAACAAAGAGCAAGTTCCTTATATTAAAAAATTCATCATTTTACGATCGTTTCTAGGATATATATGTATATTGGTATGTATATCATATAGATCTATGTAAAAATATTACAAACTATCAGAGGAAATATACATATCTTCACATATATATACTGTCTGAAGACTGCATATATATGTGAAGGTATGTATATTTCCTCTGATAGTTTGTCATATTTTTATATATACATACCAACACATATATATATCCTAGAAACGATTGTAAAATGATGAATTATTTTTAATATAAGGAACTTGTTCTTTCTTTTTATTCATTGTTTTTAATTTAAATATATATATATATATATATATATATATATATATATATATATATATATATATATATATAGAATATTTACGTTTCGAGAGAGAGAAGGAGAGATAGGCGATACATGTAGTTATTTGCCAATAGCGTATGCAGAGAGTGCTCAATACTAGTGCCAGCAGTGTTAAATATTAGAAGTGTTCATATCTAGTGGGCGAGAGAATTAGCAGAGCGGAAGCACGTGGAGAAGTAAATAAAAAAGAACAAACCGTTAAAACATGTTTATTTAAAATTGCACCTACGTACGTTTCGCCCGAATGGGCTTCTCAAGGGCATAAACAACTAAAAAGCGTTCCTTACATGACTCGGAATGGGTTTTTAGAAATAAGTTCACGTCAGAGTTCATTCTTCGTAAAAAAAAAATGTATTGATTTTGCAGTAGGTCAAGGGAGATAACTCTAGCCGGTGTTAGAGCAGTCTTTTCCGGAGTATTTTTTTATCCGTTACTACTACGTGAACTTATTTCTAAAAACCCATTTCGGGTCATGTAAGGAACGCTTTTTAGTTGTTTATGCCCTTGAGAAGTCCATTCGGGCGAAACGTACGTAGGAGCTATTTTAAATAAACATGTTTTAACGGTTTGTTCTCCTTTATTTACTTTTTCACGTGTATATATATATATATATATATTAGAAAGTGAGGATTTTTTTACAAATTGAAAAATAACCGAGGTGTCCTACACGAGTGAAAGTCTAAAGAAAAAGAGATGAAATCAAAAATGCAACTGGAGTCTTATTTTTTTTTTAAATATATATATTTATTTGGTTCATTTACCGTTTCGCAGTTCTTCTGCTTTTCAAAAGTAGAGTTGAGATGGAGGGTCTGTGGTTTTTCTCACATGTGAGAAAAACTACAGACCCTCCATCTCAACTCTACTTTTGAAAAGCAGAAGAACTGCGAAACCGGTAAATGAACCAAATAAATATATATATTTTAAAAAAAAATAAGACTGCAGTTGCATTTTCGATTTCATCTCTTTTTCTTTATATATATATATATATATATATATATATATATATATATATATATATATATATATATATATATATATATATATATCATTATCATCATCACCGTTTAGCATGGATTATATATATTAGCCCAGATTAAAATTTAAGCAAACAATTTCAGGATTTTGGTCTTTGTATTTATTATTACTACTGTATATAAGGGCGGTGGATTGGCAGTTCGGAAAATATGTTTTGTGGTATATAGTTACTCCCTTTACGATCTGTGTTGAAATCCAACCGATGTTAGCTTTGCCTTTCATCCTTACGATAAAGTAACGCCCTGGGGTCGAGTAAATGACCCCCCCCCCCCTCCAACAAAAAACATTGTTGGCTTTATGCTTAAATCAGAAGCCATTATTACTACTATATATTATGTACGTGTATACCGAGACGGGCTTCCACTTACGGTTTGATCACCATTTTGTACTTATAAGGCATTCCTCTATAGAAGAAAACACTTACTCGTGTACACAAGGAGTGGAACTGAACCGAAAATCACGAGATTGCGAAGACAACACTTTAACCAGATACTCATTCTTTCAGTTTTACTGACATAAAGAAAAGAAAACACAATGTTTTGATTGTAAATTATGTGCTTATGTTATTCCTTAATTTGAAAATAATGTTGATCTTAGCTACACATGGAAACATTTAAGATAAACTTTTAGAAGAAAATTAAGTAAACAATGATCGACATTTGAACACGACAGCATATTGACTGGATAATAAAATAATAAATAATATAATATAATAATCTAAAAAACAAATATAATAATCTAATCTTGTATATTAAAAATTATCTCTCTCTATGAGAAAATTTACAATATTCATTATTTCATTTTTTCTCCAATTATGCTGTTTCTTTCTAAATAGATTATTTCATGCCAGCATGTCTTGCTAGTAAAATTATGATTTTTGTTTTCTTACCAAGGAAAACTTGAATCTACGTTTGCCTGCTTTCCTTATAAAATCATTAGATTTCTTTACAGAAGAAATGTAAAAATAAATGTTTTGCTGCATTGGATAATCCTGCAAAAAATAAACTAATTAATATTGGTATTTCTAGTATAAACCACGTCCAGTTTAGTTTCTATATTAATTCAATATCATTAAATGGCTTGTAGGACGTCTACTATTTATTATACAAAAGGACATTACAGGCCATTAGAAATATTTTAATGTACCAGAATATATTAATTAAGTTTATAAATGTATATATTGAACGCTGTTATAGATATTAAATTGTATAAAATTAAAACTAAATCTTAAAATACTTGTGATGATAGATGATTCTAAAAGATAATATTTCTATGTTTAATGTTGACGGTGGATGTACAAACGTAACACTTCCAGTAATTCATCAGCTATTTATCTATCTATCTATAACTTCCGCCTGTATATTAGGTCTATCACTTCCGCCTATGTTTTCGCCTATCTCCTCCGCTCATCTCTTCCGCCAATAGATATGTTCGTTTTTCGAAAGCAGACTAAATTTCTTAAGTGAAATTATACATGTACTAACACGAACAATCTACGAGTACGAATGCTTTGCCTCCACTTCCTTAAAACACTACTTCTGTGTTATGAAACTAAGTGCTTAAGTCCCAACTTTAACTGCAAAGATACATGTACAAGAATACTATTCCAAACACACACGTAATGTATCCTGTAGAGATTCAGTGGTTTCTTCACGAACTTACACAAATAATTACCGGATTATAAAAGTCATCGTATGACACATAGGTGTATGACATTGAACAGAGTTTGATTGAACACAAAATAATGAGGTAGAAATCATATGACAAGATGAAGCAATCGTACAGAAACACAACCACATACGCACATATATATATATAATTTATATATATATATATTTATATGTATTTATGTAAGTATGGATGTATGTATGTGTAAATCCTATTTAATAGAGTAATGGCTCCAACAGGACTAGAACTGATTCATTCAAAAGAAATCAATAGGAAAGCCTTCCAGATAATGTATTTTGAAAGAAGTACATCTAGTCATGTAGAATCCATTTCTGTATTAAATATGATGTTTCCACTCTACTAATGTATTGAGTACTTTCCTAACTATGTTTATCTCCGATTGAAGGCGGGACTCATATATGTATATATAGCTGAAACCACTTGGCGTCAGGATCGGGAATTTACGTCTCTCTCTCTCTCCCTATATATATATATATATATATATATATATGTGTGTGTGTGTGTGTGTGTGTGTGTGTGTGTGTGTGTGTGTGTGTGTGTGTTTATGTGCCTGCGTCTGTATCTCTATGCATATATGTATATATATTCTTATTTTTACATATGTATATATATATATATATATATATATATATATATATAGACATATGTAAAAATAAGAATATATATAATTAAGTTAAAGTGTACATCTACATATGTATACGGAAGTATTAGTATGCATATAAATACACACATGTATACATATGTACATGTACTGAGTTTTTCACTAGACACTTTACAGTGAGTGTCAGCTATAGAAAAAGCATATAACGATATGTGCTTTTACAATTCTCCAGAGAAGCCGGAAGATGGGTAAATATTGCTGATGAGATGTAATAACATCGAAACTAGTCCAATATTCCTGTCTGGCTCTCTGGAGAATAGAGGAAATGTGTTTCCTTGAAAACTCGTATGACTCTAAAACCCGGTCCGTCTGTGTGGTTACATACAGACTAGCTGACACTCACTGTAAAGTGTCTAGTGAAAAACTCAGTACATGTACATATGTATACATGTGTGTATTTATATGCATACTAATACTTCCGTATACATATGTAGATGTACACTTTAACTTAATTGTTTAAGCGTCAGTCATACAAAAGTGAGTTAGAAGCGAAACGAAATTTAATTTCGTTTCGTTATTTGTTTTTAGAATATATATACATATATATATATATATATATATATATATATATATATAGGAACCAGTAAGACCCCGACAGCTGAGCTCAAGCCGTTTCGACGGCTAATTCTGGACTAAATGAAAATTTATCCTGGTATTTAAATAGCCGATCTTCTCAAGGGGTAATTCCATATATGGTCAAAGTGATTGTCAAAAATCAGTAGTAATTCTGTGGTTGCAAATTAGTAGGGGAGATGGTGGCTAAACCTGCCAGTAGGAGAAAGAGGGGAGGGGGTGGAGTAGTCCCAATCCAGCGTTGGTAGTGCCAGCTACAGCTGGGCATGAGGTCAAAGAAGATACAGGGGAGGGGGAGGGGGAGGAAGTCGGAACGGTAGGTAGAACAATGGGGGGTAGAAATAGGAAAGAAAAAGTACTGAGAGTGAAGAAAAGCAAATAAGTGTAAAGAAAAAATTAAAGTAAATTAAATTCTACGACCTAGGTCTCAGGCTATTGTTAGGCTAGAATAAAATAAAGAAAGAAAGAAAGAAGTAAAGAAAGAAATAAATAAAGAAATAACGAAATAAGTAAAAGAACTAGGTGGGACGAAATAGGCAAGGACCCTTTTAAGAGGTATAAGTACGTAAATGATGCGGTGACGGGTCAACAAAAGGGGCCAAAATACTAAAGAGACTACCACGAAATAAACAATAAAGGTTTCCATCCCGGGCCAGCAACGACCCAATGCAGCAAAGTGAACTTGTACGAGATAATAATTCTGAGTCCCGAGAAAAATATATACTAATGCTAACTCTAAAAGATCTAAAACAAGCTACATGAAAGTTCGTACGAAATAAAGGTAGAATACGGAGAAATAAATTCAGAATCCACACCGCCCAGAAGAAAAGCGAAGCAAGAAATACTGAAACGAAAAAATTAGGCATAAGTGCCACTAAGAAATATAGAGGGCACCGAGAATAGTGGGAGCGGTCGGAAAAAGGGGGCAAGTATCCGGGGTCTAAGCCAACTGCTATAAAGGGCGGAGTCCGCCAAATCTATCATAGACTAGGGGAGGGGGTGGTGGGGTACTAAGGCTACATGGGGCCAAAGGGCAGCCTCGGGTGGGCGAGAAAAGACGCCGACAAAGGAGAAGAGCTGGGGTAGAAGGACTAAGGAGAGAGGGGGGAAGGAAATAAAGGAAGCGATAAAAGAATACAAAGAAGATCTTACGTCTTCCTTGGCAAGCAGGGGTTACCCATTGCAAAATCGGCAAGTGGGGTGTTATAGCCCTAGTCTACCCCCCCCCCCCCGGGTCATTATGGGGTTTGAGGGCGAGGTAAGTCCTACGCAATCTATGTTTACATGCAGTGACCAGTTCATCTTTCTTGTTTAGGAGTTGGTCCGTCGAAAACAACATTTGTAAAGTTTCCTCCGAGCATAAATTGCACGGACGGCGTCCTCCCGTGTAAGAATTGGCTCTGGACAGTAATCTCCAAGTGAGATCATAGGTGATGTTGTTGTCCTTGAGGTCCCATATGTGGCCCGAAAGTGTAGTGGCGTGACGCCGGGCCGGGTTTCGGAAGGTATGTCTATGTTGGTATAGCCGGGTCTTGAAGTCACATGCGGTAAGTCCTATATAGGCTTTGTTGGAGGTATCCGTCCTCACGTTGCACTGGTAGATCACATTACGGTCTCTGCATCTATTGTCGAGTGGGCAAATAGATCTATCCGGGCAGTTACACCTCCTGGTCGGTTCTCCACTGCTATTTAGGTTATTTCTGCCATCGGGGTTGAGTTTTTTGTTGTTAGAGGAGACGATGTTTTGTGCGAAGTTTGGTGTAGTGCTGTAAGAGAGTTTGATGGTATTTTTGTTAATTATGTTGTGGTAGCGGTGTTGTAATGGGAAGTGTTTTTCAATGAGCCTAAAGAATAGTTTCCCGATGGGAGTTGTCACCTCTGCGTTGTGGGGAGGATTGAACCATGTTACATTGCGTGAGCGGCGGTGTCTCCTGCTGGTTCCGCTAATGGGAGCTGGACAGTAGGATATTTCCTCCCGGAAACCACTCCGCTTGAGGGCCTGGTTGTAATAAGGCGCATGTTCATCGAATATCCGCTCATTAGCTGACAAACGGGATATGCGGAGGGAGATGTTTTTGACCAGGTTGTTTGTGATGTTCCTAGGATGGTTTGATCGGCGGTGGATGTAGTGCAGATTGTCATTAGGTTTCCTGTATGGGTAGTACAGGTCGTTTTCGAGGTCGAGGGTCACGTCCAGGAAGTTTACTCGGGTCAGGGACGTTTGTAGGGTTATTTTAAATCCCCAGTCGCGGAAGAATCTGATTAATTGTTTCCGGACCCGATCTGTACTACTGGGGTTGTACCCTTTAAGGGTAAGGAGCCCATCATCAAGGTACAATCCACCACCGAATGCAGGAAACATATCAGTGAGTTTGGCTATTAGGAATAATCCTATAAGATCTGTGACCTCCGCCGAATCCGTGGCGCCCATTCTGACGTCGAAGGGTGAGTCGGGAGCTCTTTTTATCCATTTAGAGTCGTCAAAGAGTAAGACTGTCTTCCTGGCGTGGAGGATGATTTTTCTTTCCTGGTCGGTGATGGGCACAAGTGTTTCGGCGAAGTCCAAGGCGGCAGTAAGTAGCGGTAAGGTGATTGAAGCATAGTAGCTCTCTATGTCGAACTGTATGAATTTAGTTTCTCGTTTATCCTCCATATTGCTGAACCAGGAGATTACTTCCTGGGTGTTGATCCATAGGCTAAGTCGGGTGTGTTGCTTGACGCGGTCTAGGATTTTTTTGCTGATTCTCCCTATGTCGGACTTCGTTGGGTTTAATAAGCCTGATAGAGGGTTTACGGTCAAAATCGGATTTATGGTCCTTCAGTGTGAAGTATGGTGTCCGTGGGTCTAGAGGTTCCGTGCGGTCGGCGACCCCGAGGCTGGAGGTGATTTGTTGTCCATCTCGATTTATGTCCTCGATGCAAGAGTGGTTGGCCTTTTTATAGGTGGAGTTTAGGCTGCTCCTGATCAGTGTGTGGTATCTGTCAGGGTTGACAAAGTATAGGTTCCCAGTTTTATCCGAATGCACCATGATGTAATTTGTGTTATCATACTCTGTTAAGTTGCTACGGAGTTTTTGTAGGAATCGGTTGTGTCTGGGTTTAAATTTAATGTTCTTGACCAGTTGGAAGAGGTCATTCTCGAAGGGTGCGAGCAAGGGGTTCAGGGGCGGAGATTTGTAGGTAATAAATCCGAATCTCTCCTTGGTGCCGAAGTCTTGGTTGTCGCAATATCTGTCATAGAAAAAAGTTCTCCATCTACGTCTTTTCGCAAATAGATCGATTTTTTGCGTGAGCATCCGAAGGTAAAGTTTTTTCGGTGGGATTGGGATAAATAAATAGATAGTTCAAGTTTTAGGTGATTGTTTATAATATTAATTACGAGGGACGTTGATTTTGTATTTTATGTAAATAAATAGGTAGTTAAAATTATGAATTTATATATTTGAATATCTTGTTCGGCTTTGAGAATGTTTTAAATAATGTTTATATGATTGAGAAAGTAAAGTTAACTCTAATTTTGTTTGTTAATCGATACATTTTTTTAAGAGTTAGTGTGAGATTAATTAATTATTTAGTCGAAAGAAATGTGAATGTTTAAACATCGTCTTGAATAGGATACATTTTCCTAACATCTTATATGGAACTTAAAAAGCAAGAATATAGACTATGCAATATCTTGGAAAACGGTTTCGAAAGCACCTGCGTACCGAAATGTGGCTGTATCAAAATTGTGTATTGAAGAAATTTTTTATATAATTAATTGTCAAAACTCTATTAATCTCAGGACAGAATTATTTTCTTCTTGCAGACATCGCCAAAATTCTACATTCTGAACTATGTGTAATTTATAATATTCCTATAAAT
The DNA here is from genome assembly GCA_964016885.1 of Eledone cirrhosa. Lineage (NCBI taxonomy): Eukaryota > Metazoa > Mollusca > Cephalopoda > Octopoda > Eledonidae > Eledone > Eledone cirrhosa. The sequence goes on along the minus strand of OZ024740.1, from coordinate 80,418,784 downwards.
CTTCAAAATGATCCTATTTTCTTTAACAATTTAAATTTCTAATATTTTCATATATATCTCTATATTGTAATATCTCTAATATTTGTAGTACTTTCACATTTCAGCAAAAATGTATTTCAATATATATATATATATATATATATATATATATATATATATATATATATATATATATATATTTATTTATATATATGTGTGTGTGTGTGTATAGATATTTATATACATTTATGTATATCTATATAATTTTAATTTTAATTTTTTAATTCTTTAATTCTTACATTATATTTTTCCAATGACACCCTCTAAAGCTATTTTTAAACGTAGATTAATAACCTTTAACTGACATTAGGAAAATATATCCAATTCAAGGTGATGTTTAACAATTACGTTTCTTTCGACTAAATAATTAATTCTTAAAAGATTTATCGATTAACAAACAAAATTGGAGTTATCTTTACTTTCTCAATCATAAAAACTTATTACATTATTTAAAACATTCTCAAAGCTTAACAAGATATTCAAATATATAAATACATAATTTTAACTACCTATTTATTTACATAAAATACAAAATCAACACCCCTCGTAAAACGGACGGTCGCTTAAAAAATTATCTTAGTGAAATGTATAGCCTTACACACGCTGATGAACCGGGGTTATTTCATTTCTGTCAACAACTTACTGGCGAAACAGATCACTTTGGATTTGTACGTGTGTTATATAGTTATAGAGGTATTTATTTACGCTTTAATTTATATTTTTTTTATCGTGTGTATACTCTGCCTTTCATAGGTTATATATTCCATACACTGCTGGTTTTTCCCTGTTTTATTGATAGCGCACTGTATCTCTCTCTAGGGTGTTACCTTTTCAACATATTATATATATATATATATATATATATATATATATTTATTAAAATAATTTGGCTTCGTTTATTACTGCTATATATATTTCGGTGACAGCCATCTTTGGTTGTGACCTCTTCAAGCAGTCCGAATTAGTGTGGTAGAGACGAGTACACATGTTGTTGAGGTGTTTAACTTTGTCAATACTCTGATATGCCCAGTTCCTGGTTGAGTTGTTGTTTCATTGAGGAACTGGAATCATATGAATTTAAACAAACGAATTTCAGTGTCAAAGGACATCTCTCATTGGTCAGTTGTGAGAACATTCTTCAGTCAGAATTCTATAGAAATTCATTCTGAGGCAAGGCCATCTGTAGTGGTTTTTCTTGTTATTGCTAAGTATATCTGATCTACTCTTATGTTGGTAGTGGTGTTGGTGTTAGAGTCAGCTCAAAAAAATTATAAAGTGGTAGAAGGAATAAGGTGGTAGAGGAACCAAATAAAATAATCAAATAAAATGTGTGTGTGTTATACCCAATCTCAATGTTATAAAAATGTGTAAGTTCCCTCCTCCCATTGGTCAGTTTTGAGAGCATTCCTCAGTCAAAAGTCTATAGAAATTCTTTCTGAGGTGAGGTTCCCTGTAGTGTTTGGTTTTGCTATTGTTAAGTACATCTGACCTCTACCCTTAATTTGGTAGTGTTGTTGGTGTTTTGGTCAGCCTATGTCTTGCTGCTGCTGACATTTATAAGCATCTGTGTGTGTTTCTTCATTCATCCTGCCACCATCTCTTGTGGCGGTGGGGGGGGGGTCTGCCATGTATATGAAGAAATAGAAGGCAATAAAATGAAGAAAACAGAAAATAAATAATAAATAGAAAATAAATGAAAAATTAATTAATGAAAAATGAAAGATGAGAAATGAAAAATAAAAATGGAAATTGAAAAATGAAAAATGAAATATGAGAATGGAAAGTGGAAAATAGAAGTGAAGATTCAAATAAAATAAAATGTGTGTGTGCTATAACCAATCTCAGGGTCAGAAAGATGTTGGATAAAGTGGTAGGAGGAACAAGATGGTAAAAGAATAAAACGAAATAAGATAATTAAATAAAAAGTGTGTGTGTTATAACCATTCTCAACTTAAATATAAGGCAATGAGGTGAAAACAAAACAAATGAAAAATCAATGAAAAATCAATGAAAAATCAAGTAAAATAAAATATGTGTGTGTTGTCCAAATTAGAAAGGTTGTGTCAGAATCAATCTCTAGGCTATCATGGTGTTTGCTCCGCCTGGGTGGGTCCCTATGGCTTGAGGGGAGTTCCCAACCTATGGTGTTGTTACTGCCCATATAGCTTGAGGGAGGTCTGGCCGAGAGGTGTCTACATGTTCTGGAGAAGTCTCTACAGCTTGAGGGGAGTTCACATCTCAGTGTCTTGCTACTGTCCATATAGCTTGAGGAAGGTCCCGCCCTGAGGTGTCTGCATGTCCCGAAGAAGTCAGTTCTGAGGTTTATCAGGCGGCTCCCACCTCTTAGTATCTCGAGGGTCTCGGTCAGACATAGTTTGCATATGCCAGATCTCCCTTTATCGGGTGGTACCTTCCTGATTATGGACCAGGCCATAGAGTACGGGGTCCTGTCCAGCTTCAGCTTCCAAATCAGGTCGGAAAGAGCCGTACTTTTCCTTTTGGCCTCCTTGTTGAAGGAATGGCGATGGTTATACCAACGGTCTTTAAAGCTCGTTGATGTGGCTCCTATGTAGAGGTGTTCGGAGTTGGGGGGTTTTAACCCTACATCCGTATATTAGGTTTTCGGGTTTCTGCAGTTGCAGAGGGTGGTCGACCTCTCCATGCCTAGTGTGGGGTTCTCGTTATGTGTTGCATGGTGATCTTCCCCCGAGCACGGTGGGGGGTCCCCGGGTCTGTTTGAGTTTCTTGGGTGGGCACTAGGTCCCCCCTCCTTCCTTCCACATGGTTCTGCTGGGTGCTTATATTGCCATCTTCTGGTTGTGTGTGTTTTTTAAGCCTACTCCTGTTGATGCTAGCTATGTGTTGGGCCAGATTTTTCGTGGTGGAAAACGAGAGCTTCACAGTGTGTCTGTTGAAGATCTTGTGGTATCTATAGTCCCTCGGGAAGCATTTATCAAGTGCCCCAAAGAGTGATCGGGCCAAGCTGTTCTTTAGGGCGGCTGAGTAGGATGCGTTGTACCACGTGATTTTTCTGCGTCTACTACTATATGGGTGGGTTGGGGGCGTCGTGAGTTGTTGGAGAGTTGTTGGGTTGCTAGTAGGTCCTGCATTGTTGTTTCCCCTTTGGGCGCTATGCGTTTAGCTATCTCCACGGCCCGAATCTGTGGCGTAGTCGTTGCCCGCGCTGGAAGATCCACTGTGGGGTGGTCCACCATTACCCCCCCCCCCCACGTGTCCTGCGGTTGGGGTCGTCGGACCCGGGGTGGTTATCATCACCCCTAAGACTGCTACTCATATTGGGTTTCATCTCATGGTTAAGGGTACTCGTCACCATCGCGCGTGAAGTGCTGTCGGGCTCATGGTGCTTATTTGTTTCTGTTCTGCCTGTATTGTTAGGGTTCGCCTCCTCCCGGACAATGCGAGTGTGGGTGTCCGTAGGGCCATTCCCATCATGGCGTTTCGGACTATATGTTATATTTTGGCCATATGCCGCCTTATTTAGAGCTGCATTGTAATATTCCGCGTTGTTATCAAAGATGTTCTTATTAGCGGACAGGCTGGAGATCCTGTCCGAGACACTCTTCACGACGGCCTTGGTTATGGATCTAGGGTGGTTTGACTTGGCGTTAACATACACAAGTTTCTTGTTGGGCTTGTGGTAGGGGTAGTATTGCTCGGTGTTCAGGTTTAGGGTGGTGTCTAGGAAGTTAACTACCTTTCTCTTTGGGTCTAGTTCGATACTGAGCCCCTGGTTCTTAAAGAAATGCCGAATACGCCTCCTCATTCCCTCCAACTTAGTGGTGCTTGGTCAAATACTGTGAAGAGAGCATCGTCACGATATAATCCGCCGCCCAGGCAGGGCATTTCATCTTTTATCTGCTTCAGCAGGAAGAGCCCAACCAGGTCTGTTACCTGTGCTGAGTCGCTGGAGCCCATCGTGATGTCAAAGTTATTTAGCCAATCACTCCTGGTCCAAAGGTCCCCTTCGAAACGGATTAAGGTCTTGCTTGCGGCGTGGATGATGCTCACTCCTCTCGGGTTAGGTCCGTATTGGACATCGCTAGAAGTAGAGCCTTATTGAGTACTATGGGTGAGACTGAGGAGTAGTAGCCTGCGATATCCAGTTGGATAAAGCTGGTCTTACTTTACTCATGTATTATCTTAAACCATTCTATTACCTCTTCCGTGCATGACCATTGCTGTAATCTAGTTTTTTTCCGAAGCTTGGGCAAAATCCTATCTAGTATTCTTTTACTGACGATCCCTAGGTCAGATCTGGAGGGCGCTATTAGTCTGACAGGGAGGTTGGAGTCAAAGTTTGGCTTGTGATATTTAAGGGCAATCCGTGGCTTTCTTGGTTGGTATGGGGCCGTCCTGTCCTGTATGCCGAGTACAGATATAATCCTGTAAACTGTGGCATTGATCTCATCCAGGGTAAATCCAGGTGTTTTTTGTAGCACTTCCTCAGTTCCCTGAGAATTAGCTTATTATACAGTTCAGTGTCCATGTTGTAGAGGTTGTTGGTTTTGTCAGCATGGACAAGTATTCCAGTTGTCTGTTTAAGTACTGTAATCCGGCACTCTCTTTAAGTACTGTAATGAGGTACTCCTGACTTCTGGGTGGGTTTTCGGAGAATTTGAAGTTTGAGATGATGTTAATCATCTCATTTTCAAACTCCTCCATTAGTCTGTTGTGGGGGGGGGGGGATTCCTCCTTGATCGAAAAAGGTACTCTATTTTCTGTGTGTTGGCAATTTTTGGTGTTCCTCTTTCATTTTATTGCTTCTTCATTTTATTGCCTTCTATTTCTTCATATACATGGCAGACCCCCCCCCCCCCCCCCACGACCACCACCACAAGAGATGGTGGCAGGATGGGTGAAGAAACACACACAGATGCTTATAAATGTCAGCAGCAGAAAGACATAGGCTGACCCAAACACCAACAACACTACCAAATTAAGGGTAGAGGTCAGATGTACTTAACAATAGCAAAACCGAACACTGAAATTCGTTTGTTTAAATTCATATGATTCCAGTTCCTCAATGAAACAACAACCCAACCAGGAAGAGGGCATATCAGAGTATTGACAAAGTTAAACACCTCAACAACAGGTGTACTCGTCTCTACCACACTAATTCGGACTGTCTGAAGAGGTCACAAACAAAGATGGCTGTCACCGAAATATATATAGCAGTAATAAACGAAGCCAAGTTTTAAACATTTGACTTATTTATTTTATTTTATTTTATATATATATATATATATATATATATATATATATATATATAGGAGGGAACACATGAAAAGAACATGTTTTTTCATTACAGGGTATTTTTACCACGAGACATATAAATTGTGTAAGGTACGAGAAAAACATTATAATCAAACAGATTAATAAATTTAAAAGAGTACCTCAATAACTATTACACCTTGTACAGTCCATGTTAGGATTGTTTCGCTAATTCGCAGCAATGATCACATTTTCCATAGTTCATCACCAGGTGTTTCAGAATATGTGCCTTGCGCGTTTAATATTAAGTTAGAAACTTGTAATGAAAAAACATGTCCTTTTCATGTATTCTCTCCTATATATTTTGAAGAGCCCGGAAAAATGTCCTTGAGTCATTATATTACAAGGAACAACGCGACTCCTTTACTCCGTTGCTTCATTTGATATATATGTACCCACGTATATATATATATATATATATATATATATATATATATATAATTGGATATATGAGAGGGATGAGCACATGTGTTCCAAAGGGTATCAAAGGCTATTGCCCGATATAGGTTTGTTATTTTTATTGATTTATTACTTTAAATCGAGTTAGGCAAACCATATTGTTTTAGATTAGTATTGTTTCAACCTAGCTAACTTGGTCATTTGCAATTGGAACACATGTATACTTATATCAGTGTTCATCCCTCTCATATATCCAATTATATTAGACAGCTCGGAAAGATTCCCTTCTTTCAGCTATTTAATTGTAAAAAACTATTTTCAGTTTATTACTCAATGTATGATATTCTCGGCTCCGTATGTAGAGCTAACATTAGTCTCATAAACCCAGCTGCTATTTTTAGCGGCATGAGTATAAGACGCGCTAGGCCCTGCGACATGTGCGTTTTACCATCATATCTTTCAGTCTTCTTAGATCCTTTGAAGTGAAAGGTACGAATTTTCCTGGATACCCGCTGATGAGCACAGGAATTCTGGCTTTCACTTGATAATTCTTGCAAAACAGATTTTGGTCTGTCAGGGTATCAAAGGCTATTGCCCGATATAGGTTTGTTATTTTTATTGATTTATTACTTTAAATCGAGTCAGGCAAACCATATTGTTTTAAATTAGTATGTTTTCAACCTAGCTAACTTGGTAATTTGCAATTGGAACACATATATACTTTTATCTGTGTTCATCCCTCTCATATATCCAATTATATTAGACGGCTCGGAAAGATTCCCTTCTTTGAGCTATTTAATTGTAAAAGACTATTTTGAGTTTATAACTCAATCTATGATATATATATATATATATATATATATATTTACTAGCAGAAGTACCAGGCGTTGCCCGGGTGTAAGTCGACCTTTGGTCTGTTGTTAAAATGTTTGAAAGTTACTTCCCGTGCATCACAGGTGCAAAAACCTTCGAAGCTCAAGGAAAAAAACAGAGGTTAGTATACGCAGGTGTGTAATTGAGCATAAATAATGGATCAATTGTAGGTTCACAGTGTATCGTTGAAATTGTTCTTTGCAAGACTGACGGAAGTCAAATTCACTTGAAATTGAATTTTCAGTTGATTTTTAAAGAAGGGTGAAAAAGTCGATTTTTTCAAATATATTTTTTTTTTACAATTTTGGCGCTCACATGTGCAGACGAAGAAATAAAAGGGACTTTATCTGAATCGCGGCATAATGGACGATTCATTTGCGACAGTTTTCACGAAAATCGGACGTTCCTGTAAAAGATTATCCCATCTGCAACTTTGCCTTGTTTTTTGCGCAAAGTCGAACCCCTGCTTCAGTTTTATTGATTTTTTACATGAACGCGTGACCTCTGAAGTAGATTTGAGTAGCTAAAGACCTGTCCCGGTAAATTTGCTATATGTGAAAAAAAGTTGATCAAAATTGCGTCTAGGGTTATTGCCCTTTGCAACAGCCTCAAGAACATGTAATTAAAAAGATTTACCATGGACTATCGTGCACGTTGGTGTTGTGTTTAGCCTGCGAAAATCGGTGATCAAATGAGGCAACAATAAGCCATACTGATGACGTTTAAGCTGGTGGCAAGGAATTGATGCGGCATAGATAGACATGGGAGTCTTGAAGGAGCACAGCGGTCAGGCAAAAGAAAGGGCCGAGGATGGGATCATGGCTGACAGTGCATGGAGGCGGCATCCTGAGGCATGAAGATGTAGTGGGGCGACGGCCAGCAGGCAAGGAAGAGGGCAGGGGTGGACGGTGGCAAAGATGCCGCATGGTGATCCATGGCAGTCTTGAAGGAGCACTGTGGGCAGGAAAAAGAAAGGGCCAAGGAGGGGATGGCGGCTGACAGAGCATTGATGCGGCATGGTGATGCATGAGGATGCAGTGGGACGACGGCGTGCAGGAAGGGAGATGGCCGGGATTGACGGTTGCAGGGATTCCGCATGGTGAACCATGGCACTCGTGAAGGACCAAGTCGTGCAGGTAAGGGAGAGGGAAGGTGAGGGCATGGTGGCTGACAGAGCATGGATGCGGCATGGTGAGGCATGACGATGCAGTTGGACGACATATATATACACACACACATATATATATATATATATATATATATATATATATATATATATATACGCACACATATATATACACACACACATATATATATACACACACACATACATATATACATAACTATATATGTGTGTGTTTATCTATCTATGTATTTTATCAGCAGGCAGGAGGTTTTGGCTGCGCCAGTGAGGTGGAAGAGAGGGAAAGAGAGTATATACATTACTATATATGTGTGTGTTTATCTATCTATGTATTTTATCAGCAGGCAGGAGGTGTGGCTGCGCCAGTGAGGTGGAAGAGAGGGAAAGAGAGTAAGTTAGAGTTGTCCTGATTTTTGCCTCTGGTGATCCAATTATCGATTTTTCGAAAATTGAATGTAGCGCACGTTTATCCCCGGATCAAAATACACACTTGCGTCGAGTTTCATCGATTTTTGGCTTCTGGGGTCCCGATTATCGATTTTTCGAAATTTTCACGTAGCCTATTCCACTATACGCGTTGAGTTTTATATATGTGTGAGGTTTCATGAAAATTGAATGAACGGTGTAGCATGCAATTTCGGTACACCAAACAACGCCCAACTTCATTTTATATATACATATATGAGCCACGTAATGATTATTGGCCATTTTGAATTCATTTCTGGCGGGGATCATGGTAGAAGAATCTTAGTCCAGTCTGAGGTATCTCCTGGTGAGTTCCGAGCCTCGTGGATTTATCCAAAACCAGATATATCCAAAAAGTAGAACGAAACCGCCGGTTGGTAGAGACTGAGAATTCTGGTAAAGTTTATGTGCATTTTTTTCTTCTAACTTCGATGTTGTACCTAATTCCGTGTTATTAACTATTTGTCTAGTCAATTTCTACAGGCTAGAAGGAATATTAGGTAAATATCATGTAGCTGTACATCGCGGAAAAGAAGCTATATCATTTGTCTATTATTTCTTCATAAGTACATTTTAAACTTATTGCCTCGTTTAAATGATTTTTTGTGTGGTTAATTTATACTGATTGGGAGAGGAAATACTGTATATATTGTATCTAATGACTCTTTTGACTTACATTTATATATATATATATATATATATATATATATATATATATATATATATATATATATAATATAGAAAGGCTTCTACAGAACTAGAACTGTTTCATTCGGGAGAAATCATCAGGAAGCCGACTGTCCAAGTAATATGGTGGTATTTATATCTTTTCTGGTGGTAGGCGAGGGTGGTGATTGGGATGGGTGGGGCTCATTTGTTGATGGGTTTAAAGAAAAGGGAATTCTTTAAAAACTATATTTAGAATAACAAAGGCAGAAAGAATTCTATAGACAGGTTCACTCTGGGAGTGCCACTCCTGATTTTTAAGGTTCACTTAACCTAACAATGCCTTTGGTCAGGTGTCAACATGTGAGGGGAGGGTCGAATACGTTGTGTGGGTGGGGGTTATTGGGGGTAGTACGGGTGTGTATCGGTGTGTATGTAGGTGTAGATGAGTGTATATATGCTGGTGTGTGTTCGTGTGTGCGTTGTGATGTGGAAAATGGGTTGGGGGGTAGTATTATTAGTGGTGGGGTGGTCGAATGTGGATGTGTGGGTGGGGGTTAGTGGTGGTAGTAGGGTATGTGAATGGTGTGAGTGAGTGTATATATATACTGGTGTGTGTGCGTGTTGAGAGTGTGAGTACGTGTGTGGTAGGGGAGAGATGGGGGTTGTTAGTATTATTTGTGGTGGAGTGAACCAAGGGGGTGGGGTGGCTGGAAGTGGAGGGGACTGTTAATCTTGGTAGTGTTTTAGTGGTGTTAGTAGAGGGTGTAGGGCAGAGGGAGGGGAACGTTCGAAGGCTAAAGGAAGAGGGGTGCGGAGTTCCAGCCGGAGGTTGAAGGAGGTACAGCAGAAGGCATGCCGGACAGAGAGAGAGAGGCTGTTGGGACCCTGGAGGGTGGTGGTTTTGGTAATGTGGGGGCAGATGTGCCAGAGTGGTCTGGAGCAGGGAAGGGAACTGGGGGGAAACGGGGATTGGGGGTAGGGAACCGCGGACGAGGGGGTTGCGCGCGCGTTTGAAGGAAGGGAGTGGTGGGGTTGTGAAGATGGGGGGTGTGGAGGCGTCGGATGGAGACGTTGGAAGAGGCGTTGGATGGTTCGGGGGGGTAGGTGAGGGGGAATGGAGATGGTGGGTGCGGGCACGGGGCGTGGAGTGAGGGCGGTGGAAAAGCGGACTGCACGGGCGCGGGTGAGGGCGGAGTGGACGAGGGAGAGCGTAACCTCTGCGGGTAAAATGGCTGATCAGAGAAAGAGGCTGGGTCTCTTTAATTCTTTTTATAGAGACATTCTTAGTGTAGTGAAATGCATTTGATATCTCGACAGGTCTTGAACACCCAATGCAAAAGAGAGGTAGTCGTTATTGACAACACAAAGAACAAACAGAAGGAGCAGGGCATCTGTGAATAAGTGATTCGTACATTTTAGTGAATGAGCTTTTGCCAATTAGCTGGTTGGCTATATCATAAATACCGTTTATAATATTTGTGAGTGTACTGACTGCATTTTTCCAAATATATGCGTTTGTATTTCTGGTTTATTGGTGAGAATCATCAATGGATCAATGTAGGAAGCCTAACCTTGATGCATAGTAAGCAATATAAAACATGTACAGTGAATTAGCAGAACTCTTAGAGCATCAGTTTAAATGTGGTATTTGTTCAAATCTTCTCGTGGTAAACTTTGCTTTTCATCCTTTTGGGTTCAATAATATTAAGTAGTTATTAAAGAGCAGCGTATTGGGGAAATTGTTATAGTGTCACTTGAGATGCCTTGTGAGGTTTTTTCCTGCTCTTTGCGTTCTGAATTCTTATTCCGCACTCTGTCCACCCTGTTGTTGACCAAAGTAAACAGGTACATTTAAAATCGGCATAGCTATCGGCAGTTCGAAATAAATAAAAAAAAACAATTGGTTAGTTCCTGCACCATCAGTATTGTCAGTGAAGTAGTATAAAAGAGTAGAAGACTTGCTCAATGAGATTACGGAAGCGAGTTGACATATAATTCTCTATGTTATATCCGTTTTGTTGTTTTTGTTGTAACGATGTAGAGCGGTGGATTGGCAAAATCGTTAGAGAATCGTTAGGGTGTTGGACAAATTGCTTTGTGGCATTAACGTCGGCTCTTTACAAACTGAATTCAAATTCTACTGGGGTCATCTTTACCTGTAATCCTTCTACTGTCGATAACGTAAAGTGCCAATCAAGTACTGGAGTCGATTTAATCGACCCTCTCCTACTCCAAGTTGCTGGTCCTGTGTCTAAGTTACAAGTCACTATTTTTGTTGTAACTTTGGTGGGGGATACAAGATAGGGTGGGAGATTTAGTGCCCATTAATTACCTTTGCAGGCCCTCCCAGACCGATGAGGGTGATGCTGTCATTGTTTTGCGTAAATTCTTGCATGTTGACAACTGCAGGAAAGACAAGTCCAAAGAGAGGATTCTTCAGGACCGATAATCTGGCAAGTTTAGGGAGTTTTAGGGAGTCAGATAGACAGACAGACAACAGACAGACATTCTCTCTTTTAGATATACTAGCAGAAAAACCACCCTCGGGTGGTTTTCTGCTAGCATGTGGAGTATGTATATTGATATTATACACAAATATATATGCATGTAGATATGATACGTCAAACAAAATCGTAATTGACAATATACACAGAAATTGAACGAAGACTGCGTTACATTCTGTTATGTAATCCGTAAAGTAATCCATGATACATTAAAAAAAGACGTTATTATATATAAACTGCATTAGGAGAAAATTAGCGACGGAAATATATGCGATATTTTTTAAGTGTTATAATATAACGGCCGCTGAACAGAAGTGTTGACATTTAAAAATTTTAAAGAAGTGAATCATTAAATAAGCTATAAAATATATTTAATCAACAGCCACGAAATTTAGCACATGAATTATGTAATATTCATTCATTATTTATTCAAAGTAATCCAACTTATTTTACAAACGGGGCAAAAAATATATTCTGGACGGAGTCCCGCACTCCTCCCTTTATTATAGTTAAGATAGATGAGCAAGGGAGTTATTACATGTCTATCGTTAATTGTTATTTGACCATAAATTTTCTGTCGTCTAAATAACGGTAGACAGTTGAATTTTAAACATCTTAGACGTTGAAATGTAAATAAATTATTTTTATTAGCACATGTAAAGCCTGCGTATTTTGAACTGAGCAAAGAAATTATATGTGAATATTGATGCCAAGTCCAAAACAATTATTTTTTCTTTAATAATATATATGGAAAGAAAAGTGAATTAGTTTCGACTGCAAATTTAAAGTAATGATGAATAAAACATCGTGACAAATTGGAAGTATTTACTTCGGTTTTAGCTGTTAGCATAGAAATGTTGTTTGCATCAAAATAAACACGTTCGGGGAGATTTTAAACACGTATCGACAGAGCGCTGGACAAAATGTTTTTGTGGTACTTAGTGAGGACTTTCTACGTTCTAAATTGAAATCCCGCTGCCGTTAACTTTACATTTCATCTTTCTGGGGTCGATAAAATAAAGTCCTTGTCACGTACCGGGATCGATATAATTTGAACTCGGAACATAAAAGGCTGTAAGTCTATGCTGCAAAGCATGGTGTCTGGCAGACGCTCTGCCGATTCTGCCAATCCTCTAATAGTTATAAATTTTTAATTAAAATTGATGAAATGTGCGGAGAAATGTGCGGAGAAAATACATACATGAACCAATACATACAACCGTTTTGATATTTGCATAGCATGAAAACTGAGAACAACAACAATAGCGACATCAGCGACATTGACAATAAGAATATAGGTACAAATAACAGCAGCTGCAAGATCAATTGAAAACGCAACAACGAAAAGAATAGAAATACACATATTCAAACAAAAGATAGAATTGTTGTCTCTATCTATACGAGACATAAATATGTGTCTCATATCAATGGTTCTACGATGACGGGAAAGCTAGTGTAAAATATATGTCTCATGTATGTAAGATTAATATAAAATTAACATATTTGAATAAAATATTATCATATGTGTATCACATAAACAAACCGGAAATAGAAGACATAAATTTTGTGAATATGACCGCGAGTTACTCACCACACTCTCTACAGTCTGAAATCACGATTCTCTGTTCACTTTCATTTCACCATTGCACACTCCAATGATTTTATAACACATTTTTATCCAAATTTGTTTTTGTTTTTCTCTACTTCGGGAAGATCAAGGAGTCTGAAACATTGATATTTCTCTCTTTCTTCTATACATGATATATTTAATTCACTATTTATGTCCTTGTATGTTGTGCATAACCTGCCAATATGCGGACCTGAATTCAGTAATGAGTTAAAGAAACTCCCTTAGTTTTACAATTCTGCTATTATTTTTGCCAATAAATCATATTATTCGGTGAAACCTAATTAAAACTATCAAACAAGAGAACATCTACAAACTCGTTTGACCTGTTATAATAGTAGCTAAATCTCCTTTAAACCACAATTCACCATCTTAAATAAATAACAGACACATTGAATAATTTGATCCTAGATGCAGAATATCTGTAAAAAAAATAATTGAATGGCCATGAGAACAATGTTCTATTTGGTCAGAACTGACCCGGAGCTAAACAAAAAACCAGCCTACTTACCTCTATCGGGAATTTAAGGGCCATGATTATAGACACCACATAAGGTCAGTGACAAGATAAAGATGTCTATCCTATACACTGTTGTTTTAATTGAATTCTTGTTAAATCCTGATCAGACCTGTTCGAGCAAAATTATTAGGGATAGCTAGTCGAGTCTAAGTCATGGTTTTGTATACCTATGCCTACATCAAGGCGGCAAATTACCAGAGTGGTTAGAGGTTAGCGCCTCAATCAAATAACACGTGATATTTGTCCTGATCCTGAGTTCGAATCGCTCCGATGTCAATTTCATCTAACACTGTTTCGAGGTGGATAAATAAAGTACCTGTCTAAGGTAGTGCATTCGTGGAATTGTTAATACATTCGACATCATGTCTTGTGATATATCTTTCTGTCATTTGGCTGCAATGTAGCTCGTACTAAGCTACGTCAGCCATTGCCTTTCTGTGGCGCAGAGATGAGGGGCTTTGCATGTATTTGTGACTACTAGTCTTCCACAAAACAACTTCTGAACATTCTTGATGCAGATCCATGGACATACGAGATATACTTAGGTTTGGGATATATCTATATTGTCCAGTTTTTGATACTTTGTTTAAAACAGTGAGATGTGATCGAAGAAAGATCTGACTGCTCTTTCTAGAAGACAGAGTGGCTGCTTAGAGATCCATTTTGTTGAATTATATTCTTCACTAGATATTCAATAATCTCTTGGGTCATACATTGTAGCGCAGCACGTGTTCCTGAATATCTCATCTTACTAGTCATTGAAGTGTATTTAGAAACTAACGATTTAATTGGTGGCTATAATTGTAAGAGTAATTGGGCTTTTGAGTAAATTCCTGAGAAAGAATGAAGACAAGACAATGAAACAGGTTCCATTTAGAAATTAGATTAAAGCAACGACCTCCTGCATTTCACAGAAACAATTAGTAACCAAATAACTATTAAGCTTCCTCTTCAAGATAACGTTGCTATTCATCGTTAATGGAAAGTTAAGCAAATAATGAAATAATGTTAGTCTCATATGTCATAGATATTCACTTCAAACACTATATATAACTGAAACTAATGTGAATAACGGTAACTTAATTTACTTGTATAGAACTTCAAATATATAGCGTTCCTCTTCATCAAACAAATTCAAAGGAAATATATTTTCAGATGATAGTCATGTTAAAAGAAGATTCTAAATGTAACCGATTTCCCCGTCCTTGTGAAGCCAGAAGACTTAGAGTTATTTAATCTTATAAAGACATATATGAACCCATATGCGATATGCTTCCGTATAATAAACATATACTTAGTGTCGCTATGAACATTTCTATTTTGAATCACGTTGTGCTACAGCTATCGTGAGTTAGTCTTTATTTCATTTACTATTTTATTTTTTACTATTATTCGTCTACTAAACTATACCCTTCCAAGGCACTGCCTTGAAATGATTCAGTCGATCATATTGACAGAAATACTTGTGTTATCAAGTCTAGCACTTTTCATATTGATCGTTTTTAATAGAACTGCTACGTTACGGAAACACAAACATGGACACACACATACACACACATACGGACACGTACACGCAAACACACACATACATACACCACACGCACATATATATATATATATATATATATATATATATATATATATTTCATGAAATATGAAATATGAATATATATATATATATATATATATATATATATATATATATATATATATATATATATATATATTCATATTTCATAGTGGCGAAAAAACGCAGTTTCCGAACATGCTAATATATAGTATGAAGATTCGTTTACATGTGTATATGTTTTTATTGTGTATCAACTTGTTACGCACATGATTGACACAAGTTCACACATGGATGTTATTGACCCGCCCCCAGTATCGACCAGCTCGTTAGACTGGTGATTCAACAAACAATAAAGTGTTTGTGATGGCCGGTTGTATCGTGTATATATATATATAAATATATATATATACGCCGGCCGTAATTTCCGTGGGTGACCTTAAGTCAATCTTCTGAGAATCGCGTGTAACAGGTCGATACACAATAAAAACATAGTTACATGTAAAAGAAACTTTGTCATTCTCCTCACTATATACACTCTATCTGTACATAGTGCTCATATTTGTACATCACTAGTAATCCATTGAATCACATATACTATATATATATATATAGATATATGTGTGTGTATATATATATATATATATATAAATGATAGTAAAACACTGGAGAGTTATATCCGTAGTAATAGAGCACTCAGTCTATACGACGAGTTTGGTAGAAGTAGTTCCATAACAGTTAGTTCACCATACCGATAACAAATGTTTCAACTTATGTAGATTTTCAGCTCGGTCTGAGTGGAGTTGAACGGAAAAGGAAAAACAACCGTATGAAAACGCATGCGCAGGAACGGTCACTTCTCCTAGGCAATGTAATCCCACGGTCGAACGATATAAAAGAGATAACTGCGAATCTCCGGAATAAATTATTCGAGTTGATCAGAATATTAGAATGATGATGTTATTCAATCTGGAGGTTTGTAATTAAGCAAGAGGTGTTTCCACGCGTTGTCCTCAAATGCATGGAACACTTCCCGATTGCATGAAAACCGTGGAAATAATTATAAAGATTAAACGATTTACATTATTATTT
The DNA here is from genome assembly GCA_964016885.1 of Eledone cirrhosa. Classification (NCBI taxonomy): domain Eukaryota; kingdom Metazoa; phylum Mollusca; class Cephalopoda; order Octopoda; family Eledonidae; genus Eledone; species Eledone cirrhosa. The sequence continues at coordinate 80,402,593 of OZ024740.1, read as the reverse complement.
TTGTTATTTTTATAAAAATCTCCATCGTAACTAAATACTACGTATGAGAGCTTACTCCTGCTTGCTCCTGTTTACATAACAATCTCTTTGGAACACACACATATATATATATATATATATATATATATATATATATATATATATATATATATATATATATATATATATATACTATAATAAATAGACGCACTGATTTATTTTCTCTCTGCTTGCATAAATTCCACAGAACATTCCATAAAGTATACAGGTAATATCTAATACCTTACTAGTTTAAAATCCTTTTTCTCAAAGGGCTATATATCTTTTAAAAATATACCCATCTTTCTACCTTATTTCAATATTATTTATTATATATTATATAATACAAGTTACTCATTCTATATCATTCCTCTTTATCACTTTCCTTTCTTCCTCTTTCCTTTTTAATTTCTAACCTCTAATATGTACTTTTTCTTCCTAACTATTTCTCAATTCTTATTATTACTCACCACAACATTATCCATTCTTCCATCTTTCTTCATATCATTGGCCATAAAAATTATTATTATCTTTTTAATACATTATAGTATTACCTTTAATAGTCCTTCGTAAACATAAACATTTTTTTTACGTTAGATTTTTCTTCCTTAAATTCCTTATCTCTTCCTTTCATGCTCGTTTGACTTTTACATATTACAATACATAAAAACAACTTAAACCCTAACTAATTTCTTTTAATATATTATATTATTACGATTAGAAAATATTTCGTAAACATATATATTTTTTGATGTTAGATATTTGCTTCTTTGCTTTCTGCGCTCATTTTTAAACAAACTATTTACGTACATATATTACGCACACATATTACATTACATAAAATCAAACTTAAACACTAACTAATTCCTCTAAATTCATAACTCATCCATTCTTCTACTTCTTTTCACATTATATCCTTAATAACATTAATATTTTTATTTTAATAATACATATGAATAATTTCTTTTCCTCGCACATATTATTAAACCCTTCAATATACAAACCTTAATTTAATTTATTCTTAATCCCTTTTTCTCTTCATGCATAAAACCTCATCAACTTTTAATTTCAAATTCTTTTAAATTATCTATTATCTTCCAACGGCTTTTTAACTTCTCTCTGTGAGACAATATATATTTTTTCTCAGTTGTAAAGGATATCTCTCTCTCTCTATCACCCATCTCTCCTCCTCTCTCATCCTTCCTTCTTATACTCCTCCCCCACCATTCTTTACTCTCATCTCCTCCTCTTCCTTACCTTTTCCACACCCCCCCCCTCACTTTTTCCCAATCTCATACATCAATCTTAAATTATTTTTCATATGTTGATTTAAAACTTCACTATTCGCAAGTGGTTTTTAAGCCTCATATCATGTATCCCTATTTTATCTGATGAAAACGCAGATATCATCCCATGATGATATTTGTTTTTGAAATGCGCATAATAAAATACTTGGAACTCTTTTAACCATCTTTTGATCTTATATTATACATGTATATATATATATATATGTATATTTATATATGGATATATATATATATATGTGTGTGTGTGTGTGTGTGTGTGTGTGTGTGTGTGTGTGTGTGTGTGTGCGTGTCTGTTTGTGTGTGTGTGTGTTATAAGTTAAATTACGGAATTTATTGACCTGCCTCCAGTATCGACCAGCTCATCAGATACGGCGAGCCGTAATAACAACATGCTGCTTCGTTCGTCTCTGGGTCAAAAACATAAACACACTACTGTATTTTCTTTGCTTGTTTCCTTAAAGTTTACCATCATTCCGTTTGTATACATCTATTACGCAATTTTCACCTGAAGATGTCACCAGGTTCTTACGCAAGCTGGACACTGAAATGTGTATTGTGTTTGCAGGAATAAATAATTAAGGAAATTTAACATATTTGGTTGGCCTCCTCTAATTTCACTTTATAATACATTTACTCCGTTCCCGCACAACCAACATGATTCAAAGTTGGATGCGTTGCATATCGTTGAGTGGTTTTAACAATGCAGAACCAATTCTACCCAGTGATAAACCACCAAATTTAAGCGTATATGTGTATAAATATATATATATATATATATATATATATATATATATATATATATATATATATATATATATATATATATATATATATATAAGTATGTACACGTACATACATATATGTATACAGACGTATGTGTGTCTGTGTTGATGTGTCTGTGTGTCTGTGTGTTTATGTGTCCGTGTGTCTGTGTGTGTTCATGTGTCCGTGTGTGTAACATTTTCGGTCCACCCGGCCGATTAACCCACTGGATATGCAAATTGGGCTACTCAGCCGTTAATATGCATAAGGTAAGTATATACGTTCAACAATCTGGCAGGAAGGTATACGTTGCTGACGATAGCTAATAAGCTTGAAACTAGTACAGCATTCCTTTGTCAGTGTTGAACAATCGAGCAACGAAACGATGGTTGCTAGACACTACGGCTTAATACGGGATGTTTGTTTACAAACACACCGAGCATTATAATAAATTTTCGGTGAATCTATACGTACACATATATATGTGTGCATGTATGTATATATATATACATACTACTGTACGTCTGTATACATATATGTATGTACGTGTACATACTTATATTTAAGTAACAGCCGTACTAAGAGTGGGAAATGAAATTTCGTTTCATTTTTTCCGTTTATATATATATATATTTATATATATACTCAATTTTGAGTAGTGCCATCGCTTGATACTTAAGCATGAGCATCACGGACAAGGCGTTTTAGTCCTGCTAGGGACTTGCCTGTGGCCAGCAATACCATGCAATACACATATCAAACAATACACATATCAAACGATGCCTGTGCTTTTTTAAGTGAGGAAAGGTTTTCCACGGGGCCAATCCTACTGTCTGAACATCGAATGCATTTGCCCAAAAGGGAGAGCTGGTCTACATCATTGGATACAAAAGACGTTGCAGGTTTTATATCAGATTGACCTTCTCCTAAAGAGATGTCTTAATGAAAACAAGGATTCTCTTTATATATATATATATATATATATGTGTGTGTGTGTGTGTGTGTGTGTGTGTGTGTGTGTGTGTGTGTGTGTGTGTGTGTGTGTGTGTGTGTGTGTGTGTGTGTGTGTGTGTGTGTGTGTGTGTGTGTGTGTGTGTGTGTGTGTGTGTGTGTGTGTGTGTGTGTGTGTGTGTGTGTGTGTGTGTGTGTGTGTGTGTGTGTGTGTGTGTGTGTGTGTGTGTGTGTGTGTGAATAGGGAGAAAAAGACGATTATTAGGAAAAAAGATTTTTTTTTTCCTTTTCATTTTTCTCTGTTTTTCTGGGTTAGAAAATGTTTAAAATGAAATATTTTACTTCGTGTGAAGTTTTAAGGTATTAGTTAATTTATTTATTAATTAACAATACCATTTAATTTATATATTTATATATTTAATAATAGTCTATTACCGGTTTCAGCATTTTATGCATTATCAAAGAGGGGAGTTTGTATTGGTATAAAATGCTGGAGAGAAAATAATGTGATGTTGAACCTGTTAAGGAAATGGGAAAGAAAGAATAATATTATTTACAAACAAGGTTTTTGAAGTAAAAAGAAAAAAAGAACAAAAAGGAGGGTGATGTGGAACATGATAAGATAAGGTAATGGGAAAGAAAGAATTATATATATGTATATATATATATATATATATATATATATATATATATACACACACACACACATATATATATATATATATATATATATATATATATATATATATATATATATATATATGCAAAAGTTTTATTTAAAATGTTGGGTTACAACGAGTAAATATTTTATAACTGATATAAAAGCACTCAACAGATTTTGGAGTATTTTACGATATTAAACAAATGGAAAATTACATTTATAAAACCATATTTATTTCATTATATATATTTCAGGGATATCATATTAAAAATATGGTATGCCCTCTTCAGACAAAATACAATATATAGACAAATTTGACATACCTTAGAGTTTACAACTTCCATTTAAAAAGTTGTTACGGTAGTGAAAATGTTAGGACGGTTAGAAAGAAAGACGGAGAAAAAAGAATAGAAATTGAGAATAATCATAGAATAGTCAATTTCCTAGATGTAACATTAAATCTCATCACATGTCTTCACTATCCATTTCACAAGTTAAATGAAAACTTGAATTATGTCAACTTTAACTCCAACCACCCCAGATCTGTTAAAAATACTATAGTGAACTCTGTTCAAAAACGTATCTCTAGAATCTCATCTAATAAAAATATTTTCGACCAAAAAGCCCACTATTACAATGAAGCGTTAGCTAGAGCAGGATATAGTGATAAAATTATGTACATCGATAATAATAGACAAACTAACCAAAATAACAACAATTTTAATTACGGTAACAACTTTAACAACTATAATAGAATGAATTACAATAATTCCAAAAACCAGAAAAGGAATAGAACTAGAAACATAATTTGGTTTGCCCCCCCCCCCCCCCTTTCTCACTAAACATTAAAACCCACATCGCTAAACTATTTTTTAATGCTCTTGACAAACGATTCCCTAGAACACATAAGTATCACTCAATTTTCAATAGACATACTATAAAATTAACCTACTCGTCCACCAAAAATTTAGCACAAAATATTAATAGAATAAATAATAGAAATCTAAAACCTAGCCAAAATACCGATAATAGCATAAACAATATTCAAGTAAACAACTGTAACTGAAGAGATAGATCTAAATGCCCGTTAAATAACAATTGCTTAGTTAAAAATATAATATACAACTGTAATGTTAAAACTGACTTAAATTCTTTTAATTATGTTGGTTCCACCTCGACAGAATTTAAACTTCGCTATAATAATCACAAGAATTCTTTCACAGATCCAAACAAAAAATCTTCAACATCACTATCAGGCTTACTCTGGCAACTTAAACATGATAACGTTGGATATTCGACGGTTTGGAATATAGTCTCCTTTTATTTCCTCCTCTGAGACATGTGACCTCTGCGCAGAGGAGATATTCTTTATACTAAAATCTAAAAATTCCCTTAATTTACGGACCAATTTATTCAGTTGCTGCAGACATAGATTGAACTCAACTTTTAAATATAAATATAAGTTTAAAATGTAATATATTTACTTAAGACTTTTAATTATTTTAGAAAACTTGGCGATAAATCTTTCGATTCCTTCAATTTTTTAAACCTTCTTCATGAATATATAATTAATAATGTAATTAAACTACCTTAAAACGGTGATGATCCAAATCTATTGAATAAAATTTGTAAGCTAGATAAACTTCTAGAATAAATATAAGAGCATCTGTAGAACAACCGAGTATCCTAAAGTTTTTTTTGAATGATTTCTGCTAAATAGGTTTGGTGAATAATTTTGGTTTTGTTTGCTTTTGACTCTGATTGCTTCTAATAAACTTGGCAATATTGTCAAATAAATTGGAGGGATTGATTGATATGCTGAGCACACTGTGTTTTTACTACGGCCCTAGATATTCTGGGGAGAAAAATATTCTTGGCGTTTTTAATATTTTAATATAATCTATATTTTATGTATATTTATATGTATGTACACTTATGTGTATGGTAAAATCTTTTTAACGCAATGAAGATTTCCATGTGAAATAAAAATTTACAGAGCTGATCATATAAACTCACATGTGTCTATAATGTCAGTTTGAGATAACCTTCTCTTTTTCTTTCTCTTTTCTCTTTTTTCATGAAAATACATATATACCTATGTATTCCAGTATTTTTTGAGGTTTTATCTCAGATTTTGATTATAAACCTATGAATTTTTAAAATAAACATAGAGTCACTATTTTTTCACACGTTATTGATATGTGTCTCATTCATGAATATTGATGTTTACATTATAATTCATAGGAATTGATAGACTGATGAAACATAATATTTTAAAACTATCATTTTTGTTTCTAAATATATCTCCTCTCCTCCTACCTGTACTCTTATATCGGCTGTTTTAACTCCATCTCCTGTATATCACCCCTCCCCTATCTCTCCCACCTCGTATAATAGATATTACTCGATCTACCTCTCCTTATTTATTTTTGTTTTTATCTCTCCCCGTATCCTTAACACTAAATAAATAAATAAACAAGTGAATAATTACAGTACCCCCTTCCCTTATAGATCTCATTCGGTGGTTTTCCCTTTACATACATTTCTTCATCTTCTTCACCTTCCGCTCTTTCTTTTTCTTTTTTTTCTTTTCTCCTTCTTTTTCTTTTTCCTTTTTTCTCCGTCTTTCTTTCTAACCGTCCTTAACATTTTCACTACCGTAACAACTTTTTAAATGGAAGTTGTAAACTCTAAGGTATGTCAAATTTATTTATAAAACTGTCTATATATTGTATTTTGTCTGAAGAGGGCATACCATATTTTTAATATGATATCCCTGAAATATATATAATTAAATAAATATGGTTTTATAAATGTAATTTTCCATTTGTTTAATATCATAATATCGTATATATATATATATATATATATATATATATAACGAAGGGAATGTGGTAAGGAACCAGGAGAACCATAACGCACCAAAGTACTCAATACTTAGGGTACTAGAGTGGGTAATAGGAACGAGTAGGACCCCGACGGTTGAGCTCAAGCCGTTTCGACGGCTAATTCTGGACGAAATGAAAATCTTTATCCTGGTATATGAATAGCCGAGCTTCTCAGGGGGTAATTCCATATATGGTAAAAGTGATTGTCACAAGGATTGATCAAAAGTTTGTTGTTGAGACACATAATTCTATCATGGCAATTTGTGGAAGGAAGGGGGTAGCTGAACCTGCCATGCGAAAACACAACATCGACTTGTCTACCAAGAACATCCCAGTACCACTGAAAAAACTTTACCTTCGGATGCTCACGCAAAATATCGATCTATTTATGAAAAGACTTAGATGGAGAACTTTTTTCTACGACAGATATTGCGACAATCAGGACTTCGGTACCAAGGAGAGATTCGGATTTATTACCTACAAATCTCCCCCTCCGAACCCTATGCTCTCACCCTTCGAGAATGACCTTTTCCAACTGGTCAAGAACATTAAATTCAAACCCAGACACAACCGATTCCTACAAAAAACTCCGTAGCAACTTAACAGAGTATGATAACACCAATGACATCATGGTGCACTCCAATAAAACTGGTAACCTCTACTTTGTCAACCCCGACAAATACCACACACTGATCAGGAGCAGACTAAACTCCACCTATAAAAAGGCTAACCACTCATGCATCGAGGACATATATCGAGATGGACAACAAATTACCTCCAGCCTCGAGGTCGCCGACCGCACGGAACCCCTAGACCCACGGACACCCTACTTCACACTGAAGGACCACAAATCCGATTTCCACCGTAAACCTTCTATCAGGCTTATAAACCCAACGAAGTCCGACATAGGGAGAATCAGCAAAAAAATCCTAGACCGCGTTATACCAAAAGTTAAACAACACGCCAGACTTAGCCTATGGGTCAACACCCAGGAAGTAATCTCATAGTTCAGCAATATGGAGGACAAACAAGACACTAAATTCATCCAGTTTAACATAGAGAGTTACTATGCTTTAATTACCTTACCGCTACTTACGGCTGCCTTGGACTTCGCCGAAACACTTGCGCCCATCACCGACCAGGAAAGAAACATCATCCTCCACGCCAGGAGGACAGTCCTACTCTTCGACAACTCCAAATGGATAAAGAGAGCTCCCGACTCACCCTTCGACGTCAGCATGGGCGCGACGGATTCGGCTGAGGTCACAGATCTTATAGGATTATTCCTACTAGCTAAACTCACCGATATGTTTCCTGCATTCGGCGGTGGATTGTACCATTATGATGGGCTTCTTACCCTTAAAGGGTACAACCCCAGTAGTACAGACCGGGTCCGTAAACAATTAATCAGCTTCTTCCGCGACTGGGGATTTAAAATAACCCTACAAACGTCCCTGACCCGAGTAAATTTCCTGGACGTTACCCTTGACCTCGATAATGATCTGTACTACCCATACAGGAAACCCAACGACAACCTGCACTACATCCACCGCAGGTCAAACCATCCTAGGAACATCACCAATAACCTAGTTAAAAACATCTCCCTCCGCATATCTCGTTTGTCCGCTAATGAGCAGATATTCGAGGAACATGCGCCTTATTACAATCAGGCCCTCAAGCGGAGTGGTTTCCGGGAGGAAATATCTAACTGTCCAGCTTCCATTAGCGAAACCAGCAGGTGACACCGCCGCTCACGCAATGTAACATGGTTCAATCCTCCCCACAACGCCGAGATGACAACTCCTATCGGGAAAATCTTCTTTAGGCTCATTGAAAAACACTTCCCACTACAACACCGCTACCACAACATAATTAACAAAAATACCATCAAACTCTCCTACAGCACCACACCAAACTTCGCACAAAACATCGTCTCCTCTAACAACAAAAAACTCAACCCCTATGGAAGAAATAACCTAAATAGCAGTGGAGAGCCGACCAAGAGGTGCAACTGTCCTGATGGATACATTGCCCCTCGACAACAGATGCAGAGATCGTAATGTGATCTACCAGTGCAACGTGAGGACGGACACCTCCAACAAAGCTTATATAGGATTAACCACATGTGACTTCAAGACCCGGCTATACCAATACAGACATACCTTCCGAAACCCGGCCCGGCGTCACGCCACTACACTTTCGGGCCACATGTGGGACCTCAAGGATAACAATATTACCTGTGATCTCACTTGGAGCTTACTGTCCAGAGCCAACTCTTACACGGGAGGACGCCGTCCGTGCAATTTATGCTCGGAGGAAACTTTACAAATGCTGTTTTCGACGGACCAACTCCTAAACAAGAAAGATGAACTGGTAACTGCATGCAAACACAGATTGTGTAGGACTTACCTCGCCCTCAAACCCCATAATGACCCGGGGGGGTAGACAAGGACTATAACACCCCACTTGCCGACTTTGTAATGGGTAACCCCTGCTTGCAAAGGTAGACGTAAGATCTTCTTTTATATCTTTTTATCGCTTCCTCTATATTTCCTTCTTCCCCCAATCCCTCCCTAGTCCTTCCACCCCAGTCCTCTTTCTTTGTCGTCGTCCTTTTCACTTTCTCGCCCACCCGAGGCAGCCCCTCGGTCCTTTGTAGCCTCAGTACCCCCCACCCACTTCCCCTATTCTATGATAGAATTGGCCGACTCCGCTTTTAATAGCAGATGTGATAGACCACGGATACTTGCCTTCTTATCCGATGGCTGCCCCTTTTCCGTGCTTTCTACATTTCTTAGTGGTATCTTTGCTTTAATTTCTAGTATATCAGTATTTTTTTTTGGTGGGGGGGGGGGGGGTCTGAATTAATTTTCCGTATCAAATTTTTCATATACTTCGTACGAGCATTTATGTAGTTTGCACTAGAATTTTTGTAACGTAGCGGCACCCTTAGAGATAGTATTAGTATTCTTTTTCGGGATTCTGAATTATTATTTCGTATTAGTTTTTTTTTGCACTGGGTGGTTGCTTTCCTTGTGCCTAGGGTAGAAACCATTATTTCGTATTAGTCTCGGGACTCTGAATTATTATTTCGTGGTAGTTTCTTTAGTATTTTGGCCCCCCACTTGTTGACCCGTCACCGTAAGATATACTCGGTTGATTACTAATACCTCTTAAAAGGGGCTCATTATAATTCCGTCCCACCTAGTAAACCTTTCTTTAGTCTAGCAGTACCAGTGAGAGATTGATAGCTGTCCTTAGGTTATAGTAACCAGAAATGGTTTGTTTTTTTTATATTTAATTGTTTTTTTAACATTCTCGGTATTTTTCTATATATTTACCCCTTATTATTTTGCTTATGGTTTCAACTTCCTCCCCCTCCTCCTCCCTAGTATACTTCCTTGACCTCCTGCCCTGCTGTAGTTCGCACTATCAACGGATGACTGTGTTTCCTCCACCCCCTCTCCCTCTTTCTTCTACTGGCAGGTTCAGCTTTCCCTTCCTACCACAAATTGCCATGATAGAATTATGTGTCTCAACAACAAACTTTTGACCAATCCTTGTGACAATCACTTTTACCATATATGGAATTACCCCCTGAGAAGCTCGGCTATTCATATACCAGGATAAACATTTTCATTTAGTCCAGAATTAGTCGTCGAAACGGCTTGAGCTCAAGCGTCGGGGTCCTACTCGTTCCTATATATATATATATATATATATATATATATATATATATATATATATATATATATATATATATATATATATATATATATATATATATATATAGTTATGTAATAAACAACATAAGATAATTATTTCATTTACCAGTGGGTTCTTGAAAGTAAACGAAATTTGCTTTCATTCATCAGAATTAAAAATTCCTGGTGTATTTATTGACCGGATTTTAAAAACAAAAATATAATCTATATGAAAGTGAGGCTGGAAAAGGAAGACGAAGGGGAAAAGAAGAGAGAAAAAAAGAAGAGGAAAAAGAATAAATATAAAAGTAGATAAACAGACATGCACACACACACACACGCACACACGCATATACATACATATAAACATATACATATATACATACACACACATATATATATATATATATATATATATATATATATATATATATATATATATATATATACATACATATATATATATACATATATACACATACACACATATATATAGACACATATATACATATACACACATACATACATACCTATGTATATATATATATATATATATACACACACATATCCATACATACACACGCACATGCATATATATGTATATATGTATATATATATATATATATATATATACGTATATATATATATATATATATATATATATGTAGATAAATCTACCAAGAGTTTACGGTAGTGTCCAATCCGTATGAAGAACTCAATGTATTCCGGATATCATGGAAAGAAGAGATGTAATGAAAATCCACTTTCGGTGAAAGATAAACGGTATACAGAGTCAAGATAAAATATTAAACAAATAATGAACAAACAATTCCTTATATTAAACAAAAAAAGTTCACTATTTAACGATCGTTTCTAGGGCATATATGTGTTATAATTGGTATGCATATTTAACAGATCTATGTACAAAATTATACAAAATTATACAAATTATCAAGATTAAATATACATACCTAACTCATATATACGCCGTCTGGATTATTTCTGAAGACGGCGTATATATGAGTTAGGTATGTATATTTAATCTTGATAATTTGTATAATTTTGTATAATTTTGTACATAGATCTGTTAAATATGCATACCAATTATAACACATATATGCCCTAGAAACGATCGTTAAATAGTGAACTTTTTTTGTTTAATATAAGGAATTGTTTGTTCATTATTTGTTTAATATTTTATATATATATATATATATATATATATATATATATATATATATATATATATATATACATATATACACACACACAGTCATACATATATACACACACGTACATACATGCACATATATACACACATATATACACACATACATACGCACACACATATATATATAGATATATGTACACACACCTACATACGCACGTACACAATTAATTATAAGAAAATAATAATAGAAAAATAATAATAAAAAAATAATGCTGAAGGCCGTCACATCAAAATAAAAAAATATACGACTTAAGAAAATAAAAAATAATAAACATTATTATAACGTTGACAGCGATACAGGAACGGACACAACTAAATAAACAAACACACGTGGTAGGCAATACACACATATTTACGCATACGCATACATACATATAAGTAAATAAATAAATACATACACACACATATACATCCATATATATAATTATACATACATACACATATATACACATACAATTACATACATATATATATATATATACACTCACGCATACATACACACACATATATATATATATATATATATATATATATATATATATATATATATATAAGAAAATACACAAATATTATATATATATATAAATAAAAAGGTGGAAGGGGTAAACAAATAGTTGGGAATACGACAAATAATAAATAAATAAATAGATAAAGGTATAAATGTTTATAGCTGATTTAGAGCACTCAACAAGTTCCTGGAGTAAATGATCAATGAAAATAAACATGTAATCACTCTGTATGAAATTAAGCACATACATACACATATATATATATACACATACACACACAAACACAACCATACAAATACACACATATATATACATATATATACACATACATATACATATACATATACATAGGAAAACGTATGACTCCGACGGGAGAGCTCAAGCTGTTTCGACGGCTATTATATATATATATATATATATATATATATATATATATATATATATATATATATATATATATATATATATATATAAACATATACACATATATGAAAATATATAAAAAATAAATAACATAATAAAAAGTTTAAATACAAAGGGAGATAAGGGAGAAAAAGAATAAAAGAGTACAGAAAGTGAGTTCAGAGAGAAATAAAAATCGTAGTGGATGTAAGGCGTAGAGAGCAGAGAAGAAGTTCAAGGTGGTTGAGTCATCGTAGGAATGTCAATCCAGTTACAGATCAGATGTGATTTCAGATGAGGACAACATCTGAAGGTCTTGGAATTCAGGCAAGTTGAAGTGGCTTTCAAGTTTTGTAAAATCCTAAATTTTTCCGTGGTACACAAAGAACAATACTTTGTGCCCCTTTGGTACTCCCTCGAATGGTCTAAAATAGACCAATCGATAGAGTACGGGATGTTTTTATCCTTGAATTCCCACACCTTATTTGCGAGAACCGTTGCTGTTCTTTTATCAGAGTGTTTAAAAGAAGCGACATGTTCATAAAACCTGGTTTTGAACCTGTCCTGGGTCATGCCAACATATCGTTCACTCCTGGCTGGCTGGTTATTAACAAAAGGTGTCACTTTGGCCTCATATACAACGGATTTGGTGTTACATTTGCCCTGTAATGGGCATTCACCCGGCTTCCTGCAACTACATCCTGGATTTATTCTCGTACGATTAGAATTAGTGATTTTAGACTTCATTGATGGGTAGCAAGAGTAACTGATTTTAACTACATTTCTATTAAATATCTTATAATATCTATGATTAGGAGGAAAATGTTTATCTAAGAGGTCAAATTATTTCCTTCCTACATTAGTGTTGACAGTTAGAGAGAAGGGGGGTGTAAACCAAATAATTTTCCTTTTCCTATTATTGTGGTTAGTTTTAGGAGGAGGGGTGGGTAAATATTTAATGTGTTCTGTAAAGCCACTGTTATTGAGGGCTTTATTATAATAAGGGGCGGCTTTGTTAAAGATGTCTAGAGACGAAGATGAGGTAGAAATCCTATGGCTAATGTTGGGAATAAGATTTTTTTAAACTATAGGGGGATGGCAAGACTCTTTGTGTATATATCTAAGATTTTCGTTAGGTTCATGAAAAGGTTTAAAAGAGGCAGTAAGTAGATCAAGATTAATGTCAAGAAAGTTAGCATTGGTAAGCGCTGTCAACGTTGTAATAAGGTTTATTATTTTTTATTTTTTTAAATCGTATATTTTTTTATTTTGATGTGACGGCCTGATGCATTATTTTTTTATTATTATTATTTTTTTATTATTATTTTCTCATAATTAATTGTGTACGTGCGTATGTAGGTGTGTGTATATATATATATATCTATATATGTGTGTGTGCGTATGTATGCGTGTATATATGTGTGTATGTATGTGCGTGTATGTACGTGTGTGTATATATGTATGACTGTGTGTGTATATATATATATATATATATATATATATATATATATATATATATATATATATATATATGTATATATATATATATATATGCATGTGCGTGTGTATGTGTATGTATGGATATGTGTATATATATATATATATACATATATATATATATATATATATATGTATGTATGTCTGTATATGTATATATGTGTCTATATATATATGTGTGTATATGTGTATATATGTATATATGTATATATGTATGTATATAGAGAAAATTGAGTTACAAAAGAACAGTTAAAGAAACTTGGTTTTCGATTATTTTATATTCCGCAGTGTAGATAAAGAATGATTAACAAAACAGGTAGACATCATAAAAAGTAATTTATTCCAAGTGTTTACAAATGTTTCTTTAGTAGTTACACAGCCTAGTCATGCTATATGCAAATTAGTAGTTATTAATTTGCAGATACTCAATTTTCAAATGTTGCTCGTAAATAATTCCAAACTTGATACTATCAACACAATGCCTAAGTTGTCACTTTGAGAGTAAGCTAAATAATTAAACCACTTGTTGGACACCTGACATAGCATTTAGACTAAGCTATCTGTATCCTTCAAACCTCTCTACTCCTACATATCTATCTCTCCCTCTCCCTTTCTTTCTCTCTTCCTGTTATACTCTGTCTTCCCCAATAACTCCCTTTAAGAAATATAAAGAAACCATGATTCAACCATTCGTTCTGACCATGATTCAACCATTCGTTCGGTGGTACGAGTAGCATTTGAAAATTGAGTATCTGCAAATTAATAACTACTAATTTGCATATAGCATGACTAGAAACATTTGTAAACACTTGGAATAAATGACCTCTTATGATGTCTACCCGTTTGGTTAATCATTCTTTATATATATATAAATATATATATATATATATATATATATATATATATATATATATATATATATATATATATATATATATATGTATATATATATATATACATATATATATATATATATATATGTATATATATATATATATATATATATATATATATATATATATATATATATATATATATATATATATATATATATATATATATATACGACGAGCCTCTGCACTGTCTTCGTCAACCTATTTTCACTCACGAGCATTGGTCTACCCGAGGCTATCGTAGAAGACAATATCATAAGGGTCACGCAGTGGGAGAGTTATACATTGCGCTTCTATGCACTTTGTTTACTGACAACTTATATACTATATATAATTGTCCAAATATAATATATTTCCTTGACAATAAAAGAACAACGTGTTTCAGTCAAAAGTTTGTCGCCATGCTGTAGTACCCCCTTATATGAAAATCAAGAGAAAACCATGATAAGAAGTGACATGAGATGATGACAATCCGAAACAAATGACAATATGTTGTACAGCCAATACATCTTGTCTCTGCTATAAATATATATAACATTTTTTTAAAAATAAAAAAGAACAATGAATCGTTGATAATATGATGACAGTGATAAGGTCGTGGATTGGAAGAATTGGTTAAGAATCGGTATTTCTTCTAGATGTTTACATTATGAGTTCAAATTCCGTCAAGGCCAACTTTGCCTGCAATCCTTCAGAGAACGATAAAATAAAGTACCAGTCAAGTACTACGGCTAATATAATCAACTTTGTCTTTCCACGAAAGTTGCTGCGCTTATGCCTAATTTAGAAATCAATATCATGATCATCATTACTATGATTAATCAAAGTCCTTGGCTGATGGTCAATGATAATATTCTATCACTTGAACTTTGAAGAGAAATGTTTCACTTGTATTGAAGAAAATGACAAAATCTTGATAAATGTTGATAACAACAACCATAAACCGTTGAGATGCTAAAGAATAATCTTAATGGGTTTTTAAAGAAATGTCATCTTTGAAATTCAGGAACACCTGTAAATCTTTGGCCCATTGTTAATTTAAGATTTCTCTCTCTCATTTTCTCTCTTTTCCCCTTCCTTGCGCTCTCTCTCTCTATCTATCTCTCTCTCTCTCTCTCTATCGCTCTCTCTCTCTCTTTCTCTCACTCTCTCTCTCTCTCTCTATATATATATATATATATATCACTCTCGCTATCTCTATGTCTTTCTCGCTCTCTCTCTATCTAGCTAGCTAGTTCTTTCACTCTATCTCAATTTCTTTCCCTCTATTTTCCCTATTTCACATTCCTACCATCTGCATAATCTAATTAACACAATTTTTCATTGACATCCTCTTATTTCTCTTGTTATAGTCTAAATGTCAAGATCCCATGCTAAACTCTATTCGATTTGTCATTCTTAAAACTGCATCACACTATTCTTTTCCCTTCCGTCTTCTTTACCTCCAATCATTGACAGTGCAATGATTTTAAACAAGATATTAATCATATTAACCTATTCTGATTAAAGTATTGACACTGATACCCTTTTTCACGATAACTAATCAAGGAAGAACGAATTAAATGTTCGAAAGTGATTTATGAGTGGCAGATATATGGTTGCAACAACAATGTGAAAATTTTAAATTCACCATATGTCATTCGGATTGCTTAACTTTAAAAGAAAAAATAATAAAATAATTACTTGAAACAACTTTCTTAAGACATCAGTCATTTCCAGTAGCAACGTGTAAATAAGGAATATGTGATATAAAGTGTAAATTATGTTACCATATATGAAGTCATTTCTGAGTGTAACAACATTTTTTGCAGTATATGAAGCTGATCAACTTTAATTGATAAAAGAAACTGTTCATATATTTCTGTTGCTTGTTGTTTATTCCAGAGACAGCTCTCTGGTAAACTTAATCCATCGCTGGGTTTTGCACCACCACCTAGCTATTGAGTGATTTTGGCCGAGTCCAATCAGATGCAAGTAGTCGGACAAGGTCTCCGGTTTGATTATGCTTTCTACTTTCCTTTTGACTAGAATCAGAGGTGTTGAAAAAGATCATGGGTAGGGCCATTCTCTCTCTCTCTCTCTCTCTCTCTCTCTCTCTCTCTCTCTCTCTCTCTCTCTCTCTCTCTCTCTTTCTCTCTCTCTCTCTCTCTCTCTCTCTCTCTTTCTTTCTTTCTTTCTCTCCGCATAAACATTGAAAATAAATATCCATGATTAAGGTAGTCCAAACGGGAATATGTCGTATTTTATTCAGACATAGTGTATCTAGGAATATATGAGAACTTCCTTCATTTTAAAATTGGTATAGTGTGGGTTGAGAGAGATTTAGTTGCTCTTTCTAGAATATCAAGTATTGCGGTTTTTCAAATCCAACACATCCCTGATCAAATTGACTGATGAGCTAATTAATGTGTTCCAGATGTGAACATCCCATCTTTCACCCAGATATATTATAAGTAGGATTATACAGGGTGTATTAAAAAGTCCTCCGATCTACATACATATATCAATCGGGTGATTTTATTTGATACACCCTATATAATCAAATAATCCGTCCCTTTTTTTCTGAAATTGTAGGATGTTTTCATCTGATATTATATGTTTAGCAGATTGAGAGACTACTTTCAGTTCTTCTGTATTTCAATCGTTTATAAAAGAGAATAATAGAAAGGAGAGAACTAGCAGACTTCAAAGATCTGCTACAAAAATTAATGATGTGTAAAACAAAAAATTTTCTCGAGCCTAGAGATCATCAGGCCGGAATTGACCCCAGTTTCTTCTGGCATTAAGCATCTCAAACTACAATATTCCTTCATGGACGAGACGTTACTTTGTCCGAAGGATAACTCTCAGCAACTACTGCTGCTGTTGCTATTGCATCTGGTTCTCATTTCATTTGAGTGGACTAGGGCATTGCGAAATAATGTGCTTTGCTCAGGGATGATATGTGCTATTTGGATAGGACACATGTCATTACGATCAAGACCTTAAGTACAAAGCCACGCGTTTCACTCCTAGAGATTGTAATATACGTTTTCTACTCTCTCTATTCCAGAGCTGCATTTCTAAAAATTACCTTTATATGATTTTCTTTCAAATAATGACCGTCATAAGGTTAGAATGAATGCACATATAATATATTTCATCTTAGCGGAACAAGACTCCACCTTTTCCGACTAAATTACGGAATAAAGAAAACCATGCACTTATAAAAGAATGAGTAAATAAAGTCATCTGTGTAATACAAGCAGTGACTACTGGCAAAACTTGAACTTGACACCATGAAAATATTTAATATATTAACATACTTTAGGTCATTTATGTGGCGAATTGCCAGAGTAATTAAGGCTTCTTCGCCCACTTATTCCTGAGAAGGTCGTGGGGGCAACTGATTTAGCTGGATCCCCAAGCGAGACAAGCCGAACTCATGGATGTTATCCAACTACCCTTGGGTCTCATTCCGGTTGGTTTTGCCCGTAAAATCTGTCCAGCGATTTTTTACTGGGACATTCTAACCACATGCCCATAGTATCGAAACTGCGATCTCTCAATTCGGAGAGGTAGCAGCTCTTACCCACGATTAATGTCCATAGGTTAGTGTTGGTACAAATACCGAATTGAAGATAGGGCGTTTGGCATCCAACTTGGCTGCGCATGTCAATCCTTTTTATGAAAATAATGAACAGGAGAGGTGATAGTACGCAGCTTTGGCGGAGTCTGAATCCCACATTGAATGGTTTCGATTTAGCACCATTTATCCGAACACAAATTCTCAGACATTCGTATAGAGATATCAGAGCAACAAGAAGCTGATCATCGATCCCATACCCCTGCAGAATCTCCCTTGGAACGTAGTCATATGCCTTTTCGAGGTCTACAAAGTAATAAACACTTCTTGGAGTTTATCAAAGACCTCTCGTAATGTAATTTATCAAAGACCTCTCGTAATGTAAATATTTGGTCGGCTGTGCATATATATATATATATATGAAAACCACACTGTTCATAAGTTAACTTGGAGTCGACAATCTCCCTATATCTCTTTGCCAAACACTTAGCATAAATTTTATCAGGAAAGCTTAACAAGGAGATCCCTCAATAATTGGAGCAATCTCTCTTCATCCTTTTTGAAAATTGGGCGAAAGACAAAATACCTTGAGATGTTTGTTCCGATACTCTGATTTCAAATATGTAAAGTCACGTTTGCCGATCATCGTTTCGCTGTTGTTAAAATAAAGTGCTAAGCAAGAACATTGAATTTACGAAATTGTTTAAACGTCGGTCTTGTGATATTTGTGTTTGTGTTCAAAATCCCGCAATATCCTGCTTCAGGGTAGATATAATCCGTCACCTGATTTAATACCAGCACCTTACTTTTGGTTGATTTTAGCCGACTACACTATCTGATTTGAGAATACTTCCTTCCCTTCCACCACCTGTTCAAGAGACCTTAAATTATGTCACGGAAAATGCTTTACCATCTGTAATTTAACAGTAACAATTTTAAAGCACTAACTTGAGACAACACAGAGAAACAGGTCCACTGGCGGGATTGGAAACTTGTATTCTTAGCTTACCGGGAGACCACATTATCGATTACGATTCCAGCTTCTTAAATTAGATAGCGTAAATTATTTCTTCTACTTTAAATGTGCTATTCTATCTCCACCAAATATATATTGTCAGTTAGTCATTTAGCGTTAGAAGTGACATAAACTTGTTTCCCTTTT
Organism: Eledone cirrhosa; assembly: GCA_964016885.1. Classification (NCBI taxonomy): domain Eukaryota; kingdom Metazoa; phylum Mollusca; class Cephalopoda; order Octopoda; family Eledonidae; genus Eledone; species Eledone cirrhosa. Next base: position 80,383,043 of record OZ024740.1, on the reverse strand, counting down.
CTCTCTTAACTTTGTACTTTTAATGTCTTATGACATTTACATTAAAAATCCGAACTTTTAATTTATTCATCCATTCACACGTACAAACGTACAAACAAAAATACAAACACTGCTAGCTTGAATAAAAATAATTGTTTCTACTTTTGGCACAAGGCCAGCAATTACCCCAGTGCATTACTGGTACTTTATTTTATCGACCCCGTAAGGATGAAAGGCAAAGTTAACCTCGACAGGATTTGAACTCAGTTCGTAAAGGCCCGTAACTCCATGCTGCAAAGCATGGCGTCCGATCCTCTAACGATATTGCCAAAAAAATGCATGTTAGAGTGGGTTACGAATAAAGAGAAGTACAAAATAAATTGGCGTATTTAAATATTTTATGAGGAGGTGTATGTGTGGATTGTATATAGATGGATATGATGTGTACACTTGTTCATATATATATGTGTGTGTGTGTGTGTGTGTGTGTGTGTGTGTGTGTGTGTGTGTGTGTGTGTGTGTGTGTGTGTGTGTGTGTGTGTGTGTGTGTGTGTGTGTGCATGTATGTATGTATATATGAGTGTGCGTGTCTGTATGTGTGTTTCTAAGTAATTATGGAAAAATTACCTTTCCAGCTGTGAGCATTCTGTTATGTCTTAAACAAGAATCTTCTTCCTATTTGACTAAAGTTTAACAAAACTTCTTATTATCGCAGTTTTAATTAATTGCCTCCATGGCATCCTCCGATTTAGACTAACACAGAATATTGTTTAAAATCTTTTAAAATGTCATGATAAGTAGGAAATTCTTTGTGTTCTATTTGTCTGCTTTTTACCAGATATTCCATTCACATCTAGTATTAAATATTTTATATTGTTTGCTAAAAAACGTTCATGAATTTGAAAGAGAACCACCTTTTTACATCTATGAATGTGGGAAATCTAAATTACATACAGAATCAATTATATCAGAGTTTCACATACATACATACATACATACATACATACATACATACATACATACATACATACATACATACATACATACATACATACATGCAATACATACATACATACAGTCAACGCGATCAGTCGCATATTTTGGCGTGGGAGACTATTTATTAAATTTAAGATGAATACTATCTCCGACAGTAATGCCACAACTACAGTCAGGTTGAATAACTGGTTATTCTTCTAACTATCCCTTCTGAAAACACCTTTTATTCGAATTCGTAGAGATATCCGACTAAATACATAATTCATTTTACAAGGATTTGCTACAAACAGCATGGCTGAACACAACATCAACAACAAAAATTGAGGAAGTACCGAAGACAAATAACAAGGAAGGTAATCAAACTTTATTCAGTTGTAGCTACAGAAGAAACCGAAATTTTAAATCGCATTTCTCTTGGAGTTGCGAACTTAATAATGATTTATTTAATTGTTATAAAATGGCAAAAAACAATCCCTCCATTGGCTATATGAATAGAATGAAGCTACACTGGGACGAAATGCACCCAAAGTTAAATTATTTCACAGCGAAACAATTACGCCAACAAGCGACGTTTGTTGAACGTAAAAATAAGATAAATATTATTAATTGTAAGTCCCCCACAACAAACATGTTATCAACAACAAGTGCTACAAGTCGCCATGCTACTAGACTTCCTAACAGCCAGGTCGAACAGCGTCTTGAAACAGTGCCTGTAAGAAACTTGACACCACCTGTACCATCTAAGTCTACCTCGAATGCTGGGGAAAACACTATCGATAATAATAATAATCGAAGAAATTTGACACCATGTGTACCATCCGAGTCTACCTCGACTATTGTGGAAAATACTATCGATAATGATAATCAAAAGTATAAACAATTGAAAATTTCCCTCAATGAAATCTTCCAGAGAGAAATTAACTCATGTATAAATATCTCTCTTGCTGAACGTGTTAAAACGACAATGTTGAATAAAAATACAAATAATGAAATATTACGTGTTATTGACGAAATAGGGGATGAATATTTACGACGGATAAAAACCCCAACATTTTGGCAAATCAACGCCTGTTTATATGCCTTAGCAATGACAGTGAAGCATTATCTTGGTGATAGCAGAGATATTAACAAGAACAAAACACCACCAAAAATACCATCATATATAACTAAAATAGAAAAAAAGATTGCTGAACTACGAAAAAACATAGGATATGTGACAATGCTCCTTACATGCAAACAAACACAAAAAACCTCACTCCTCACCAACAAGGAGTGAAAAATAAAATAGAGACGATGTTTGGTAACAGTAGAACCAGAACTCTCCAATATAAACTGATCACCCTCAAACAAGAATTGAGAGCTGTCAGCGAAAAACGCCGATACCTGAAGAAGGTAGATGAGAGAAAAGTGCTTAATAAAAGATTCAGTCGAAACCAAACATCAGTCTATAGAGATATGAAGGGCAAAATAATAAGTGTCACTGAGGCCCCATCACAGAAAGACATAGATTCCTTTTGGAGCAAAATATGGGGTGAAAAGAAGAATTTCAACCAAGATGCAGTGTGGCTAAGAGAAATCCGAAATAACTATTGCTCCTACACTACAACTAAAACATACGAAATAAGTGAGGGTACCCTTGAGACTGTGATAAGAAAACTCCAAGATAAGAAAACACCAGGAAGAGACATGATTGTCGGCTACTGGTACAAAAAACTGATATTCTATCTTACTGACCTCTACCAACAAGTTCTTAAGAGAGATACACTTATACCAGAATGGTTGACATTAGCACAAACATTACTGGTCCCCAAGAAAAAGACACCCACTTGGCAAAAAAAACTACTGACCCATTGCGTGCCAGAACCCGATGTATAAGATGTATACAGCCTGCCTGAACCTATTCGTCCAAGATCACTGTGAAAATAATAACATCATCACAGATGAACAAGCAGCTGGAAAGAAAGGGGTTTGGGGATGTGCTAAACAACTCCTAATCGATAAAACTGCGATGTCGGAGGTGCGACAACTTAGGAGGAATATGACTACAGTCTGGCTGGACTACAGGAAAGCTTTTGATTCTTTTCCCCACTCTTGGATGATAGAGGCCCTCCAACTTGCTAAAGTCCCAGACATTATTGTCAAAGCCATAGAGAGGCTGTCTTCTTCTTGGGCTACTATCCTAAGGTTAAAGACAGAGAGGAAGGACTCTATTTTCAGTAATAAAATAAAATATTGCAGGGGTATATTTCAGGGGGACATTCTCTCTGTTGTATTATTCATCTTGTCATTAAACCCCTTGTCCTTTCTGCTCAAGAAATGTGAGGGATACATCATGTGCTCACAGGAGGACAGAAATACGAACCAAACCCATAATTTCTTTGTGGACGATCTGAAACTCTATGCCAAGAACATGGATGGGATGAAGAAAAATCTTGACCTGGCTACAACGTTCTCATAGGATATAGGAATGGAGTTTGGCCAAGATAAATGCTCATACATGACTGTAAAGCGGGGAAAAACAACAACCCAATCTAGCAACATTGTCATCAATGGCCTAACTGTTTCACCGATATCTGATGAGGACTGCTACAGATACTTGGGGATAGATGACGACATATCCTATAATGGTATCTGTAATAAAGAACGCGTAACCAAGGAATACTACACCCGATTAAGAAAGATCTGGTCATCGGAACTCTCTGCGCAAAACAAAACAGTGTCTCACAATGTGTTTGCTGTGTCTGTCCTAATACCAACGTTTGGAATACTCAATTGGACGATAGACGAAATCCGAGCGATTGATGCGATTGATGTTGGAACTCGAAAAATACTGAACAACACCGGAAACTTCCACATCAACAGTGACATAGACCGCCTTTACTTGAAACGTAAGCAGGGAGGCAGAGGCCTTACATTAGTCCAGACAACATTTGAATGTTGCATCATATCTCTCCGACAACATCTACGAACCTCGAAGCGTATGAGCCCATTTCTCGAGCAAGTCTCTCTGCATGAAACAGATAAGATCATGAGAGTTGGGAAGGAACTCCTGTGTGATAATCAAAAACTCACACCCAGGGATGTCGCTCAGCAGTATCGCAGTGAATCCATGGATGAAAAACTGCATGCCTAACAGCAAAAAATCATGCATGGATATGTTGCCAGGAAGCTCCAGAGTGAGAGTAATATAGATAAGGAAAGTAGTCTATCTTGGACCAACAACCGCTATATTGGCTCCCACTTTGAAGGATACGCTTTTGCAATCCAGGAAAAGGAGATTAGCACGAAATACTTGATTCACAAAAGAGATAGGGATGCAGGCAAAACACCTAGATGTGATAACAAGTGCAGACTCTTCAGAACTAACATCGAGGATATCACCTATGCCATCAGCAGCTGTCTAAAGATGTCATCGCGGTACTATCTACCTATGAGGCATGATGTAGTGGCCAAAACGCTGTATAATGCAGTTCGTAAAAAAGATAGCCCCGATAATAAACACATTAAAAGCTACAACAATGTGGAAGACATCCATGTACTTAATATGAAATAGTACTGGTGGAATGTTCCAGTAAAAACCCCAATAAAATGCAGGCATAACAGACCAGATATTATGATATGGGACAGGGAGAAGAAAGCATGCACAGTAGTGGAAATTAGCTGCCCAGCAGATGCCAATATAATATCAAAGATTAGCAAAAAGGAGAATATTTCTGCAGAACTGATGAGAAATCTGCAGATACTCCACCCTGATTACACCTTCAGATTTATGCCTGTGATTATTGGGGCACTGAGATATGTTAGTAACTGCCTCAATACAAATCTTGAGAAGCTAGGCTTCAGAGGAACAGAAAGAACACAACTAATTAGGAAATTGAAAGTACAATCCATTAATGGAACAGTAAAAATATGTAAAATATTCCAAAAATGTTGCATCTAATAACTGCATATACACATGTACAGATACCTTTAATTAATTATATATATATGTAAAAGGTAAACAGAAATAACAACAAAATCGGTACCGTATAAGGAATGATATATATACATTTTTATAGGGTGTTTATAGGGTGTTTATATACTTGTTATAGGGTGTTAACCCGCTGAAGTTGTAAATTCCAATGAGAGAGTCTTGTGTCTATGTTAGAAACCTACTATAGGGTGTTAACACGCTGGAGTTGTAAATTCCAATGAGAGAGTTTTGTGTCTATGTTAGAAACCTACCCTCTCTCTCTATTGGCAAACATTTGTGAAATTATAAAAGAACATACACACATACATACATATATACATAAATTCATACATGTATGTATGTATCTATGTGTGTATGTATGTATGTTCTGGTTTTATAATTTCACAAATGTTTGCCAATAAAGAGAGAGTAGGTTTCTAACATAGGTACAAGACTCTCTCATTGGAAATTACACAACATCAACTAGGTAGGTATGTATGCATGCATGTGTGTGCAGGCAGGGATTTTATTGTATGTGTGGATGTATATGTTTTGTGATGTATGTGTGCATGTACATATGCTTTGTATCTGTACATGTGTATATATATGCAGTTATTAGATGCAGAATTCTTGGAATGTTTTACATATTTTTACTGTTCTATGTATGTATGTATTTATGTAAAACAAAACCTGACAAAGGGCGGAAGAACTCATAAGAGTTAACGGCCATCCAAAAGTGTGTAAATATGTATATGCACATGTACATATGTATGTATATGTGTATATACATGGGTGCATGTGTATGTATATGCGCGGGGACATAGAAATAGTCGGGCTGCACACCCGATCGCGCGGTTAAACCACTGGGAGTAAAGGACCCCTAGCCTTTGTCAGAGCATTCTTCTAGAAGACAACTCAAGAAACTGGGATAACTCCGATATAAAACCTGAGGCTCAGTAGTAACCGATGATGTTGATCTTTTCTTCTTTTCAGGTTATAGCTACTGTCGCTCAGAGAGTGGGATTGGCTCAGTGCACAGTCTTTCCTCACTTTAAAAAATATCTTCATGCACATGCATTGCACGATAGAATTAATTAATAATTATTAATAATGGTATATCGTGCAATGGCCATACTCGATAACGAGGGGTCAGCCATCATCATGTATGTTTTCTCTTTCTCTTAATTTCGAGTATATTTTTTTGACCGGCCACCTTCCTGGTGGCAAGGTTGTAAAAGAAAAGAAATTGTCATCCCTTGAATCGCAAGAATGTTTTGCATATTTTGAAGGTGCCAGCTATCGCAGCCATTTGTAGACTATGAATTAGGGAGCTGCGCTTTTTGTCCGCAAATCCAAGTTCGGTCATACTTTGGTCCAAGCGGGTTGGTATATAACCCGTAGCACCAATAATGATGGGTGTGAAGCTAAAGGTGTATCTTGGATACTGGATTTGTAAGCTCCTCATCAATGGTCCGTAGATGTCCTCCTTCTCCTGTATTTTTCTGACAACGTTTACATCAAGTGGGCAGCTGATCTCCACAACAGAACACGTTTTCAATGTGTGGTCCCAAACTACAATATCAGGCCGGTTGTGCTTTAATTTGGTGGCAGTTTTTATTTTCAGGTTCCACCAGTATTCCTTAGTGCCATCTGTCTCAATATATTCTTCCTCGTTTGTTGTTAATTTTGTTTTCCGAAGTGCGTTCCAGATAGTTCTAGCTATCCCATCGTGTCTCATGGGGAGGTAGTAGCGAGATGACATTCTTTCGCAGCTGGCAACAATGTGGCTTACATCCTCGATCTTTGTTTTACATAGCCTACATTTATTGTCAGCTGCTGGCCCTCCTCTTTTGTGCAGCAGATATTTGGTAGGGAGTTCTTGTTCCTGTATTGCATAGAGATATCCCTCAAGGTGTGATGTCATAAACTTGTCGGAACTCCATGCCAGGCTTTTTGAGTGGTTTATCCCCTCTATGGTCTGTGTTTTACGCCTCAAGTATCCATGCACAACTTTCTCTGTAAATTGGTCAATTTTTTTTTCTTGTTTGAACATTGAATAGGATCTTCCGATTTCTCTGGGTGAGAGATTTATATCAGGCTTTATTCCATATCTCTCCTCCAGATCAGTCGCTATTCTAATGATATTTCTTTTTTCATGCTCATAAACCTGAGCAAGATGGTCGCCAACCTTTTTCCTCTGTTGAAGGTGTTGCTTCAGTGTTACTATCCGGGTCTCATATGTTGTTAATATTGATTTTAGACCCCGGCCACCTTCCTTGCGTGAGAAGTATAGCCTATCCACATCACCATTGATGTTAAAGTTCCCAGTAACACTGAGAAGTTTTCGAGTTCTAACATCCATCTCACTTAGTTCTTGCAATGACCAGTTCAGTAGGCCAAATGTTGGCGTTAGAATTGGCACAGCATAGGTATTGTGGGCAATGTATTTGTTGTATGCTGACAGTTCTGATGACCATATTTTTTTTACTCTTCTGAGGTATTCAGTTCTGGTTCTCTCCTTATTTATGGGTCCATCATATCTGACATTCTCATCCTGTCCAAGATATCTGTAGTTGTCACCTGACTGCAGAGGTTGTATTGTCAGGCCGTTCATATCTAGATTTCTAGAGGAGGGCACAGCTCTTCCACGTTTTACTGCCAAATATGCACACTTGGACTCACCAAATTTCATTTTGATGTCGGTTGAAAATTGTGTAATGAGGTCCAATTGTTTCTTGATGTCATTGATATTTGGCCCATACAACTTCAGGTCATCAACAAAGAAAAGATGGGAGATACTTCTGGGCCCACTTCTTTGTCCACCTTGTTTCCTGAGTAGGTAAGATAGTGGATTCAGTGAGAGAACGAAGAGTAGTACTGACAAGCTATCACCCTGAAAGATGCCCTTCTGGTAATGTATCCTATCAGTCTTAACCTGCTCCTTCTCACCTCTAAGGATCAAATTGGTGTACCAGTTCTTGGTCAGGCGTTCAACAGCAGCTACTAATGGTTGTGGGACTTTAGCTAACTGTAAAGCCTTAATAATCCACCCATGAGGTACACTATCAAATGCTTTTTGATAGTCCAGCCACACGACAGTCATGTTTCTGCGATTCTTTGTTGTTTTTTCCTGAATCATTTTGTTAGTTAGTAGGTGATCTATGCAACCCCACACCTCCCTCTTTCCACCAGCTTGCTCAGGTGTTATGATGTTGTTGGTAGCACAGTGATCCTGTAAGAACAGGTTAAGGCACCCAGTATATAATTTATACATGATGTTTTGGCAGGCAATTGGGCGGTAATTTTTAGCAAGGGTGGTTTGGCTATTTTGGGGAATGAGGAGAGTAGTGGCAGTTGATAACCATCTGGGCAGTTCTTGTGTGCCCTTAATGGTTTCTGTAAACAGCCGTATGAGATCTTGCCGATAGAAAGTGAAATTCTTCAACCAGTATCCTGTAATGAGGTCTGGGCCTGGCGATTTCCTATTCGACATTTTCTGTAGAGCTGTTTCCAGTATTGACCCATCTATGTCATATTGTTTTGTCTGGACATGTTGGCAGTAGTCCTGTTCCAGTTGTTTTAGCCAATTAGCTTGTCTGTTGAATCCGTCATCCGTTTCCCATACAGATCTCCAGTAGTTCTCAACCTGTTCTTTTGAAGGGGTGTCGTTTACAGGGATTGAGCTTTTGCCACCGAAGCTGCGATAAACTGATTTAGGATCTCTGGCAAACAATCTATTTAGCACTTGTCGTTTATGGGCTGTTGACTTATATTTTAGTCTTTCTGTTGTAGCTGTGAGTTGTTGTTTCAACTGGTGTAATTTGGAGTTCAAAGTTTTAAATTTGGTATCTCCAAATCGTCTCTCTAACTTTTTCTTTAGGTCTTCCTGGTGTCGTGTGAAGTTTCTCTCTATGTTGCATTTCATAACGACTGCGATGTGTGAGATACTTCGTCTCAGGGACAAAATTTTGGTTTTTAAATTTCGCATCCACGCTGGTTCAGGCTTTCTGTTTGTATCTTGATTGCGTGGTTTTAGATGTGTGTTATATGATAGCAATGTGACAGCTGAAACATATAACAAAACATTGAGCGTTTCAAATGTCGTTTCTACACCTTTAGATCGTATAGCCTTCAGATAATTGCCAGCTATTTCGTTCACCGCTTCCAATTCCAATTTAGTGGGTTCTTTACTGACTCTAGTGTTGTATGGTCTGTCACTCACATTAAGGCTGTGTATCTCTTGAAAAATATCGTTCCATATCACTTGTAGGGTGCCCACAAGTTTTCGGTGCCCTGTTTGTTCAGTAGAGTCATGAATTGCAGCCTCGTTGTTGATGTGGTGACAATTACTACTAGAGTCAGCTGACCTTTCTCGCTGTTCTTCAGTGGAAGTGGGATGGATTTCAGCAAAATTGTTGGTGAGCTGTTCACTGTTAGATTTAGCTGGCCATTCTCTTTGTCTGTCAGTGGAGGTGGGGTGGTTGTCTACAAGGGCTGTATTTGTAGTATCACTCGATTCCGTTAGATGTATCAATTTACATCTAATGATACGTTTTGCCTGTTCATTTAGATGCTTTGGAGAAAAGTCTAATTCTGGGTGTTTGGAGTTCCATAAAGTTTTTAGCCTTTGCATAAAACCGAACTTTTGGGGTTTAGATTGTTTGTATGCTTCACATAATTCTTTGTTAAGCTCGTAGCTCCACTGTATACAACGGTTGTAATTGCGATTTGGTCGAAGGAGACTTGTACTTTTTGCCATGATGAGTTCGTCTATTCACTAATATTTTGTATTTATTTTTTTTTAAATAGTCGATGATCTTCTTTAAAAGTTACGACAAAGTTCTGTCAGAATCAAATTTAAAGTTATTCACAGCTTGGGTAATATTTCTTTTCAGTTAGTTTTTAATTCTACAACTGTGTTTTAAACGTTGTTCTTGAATCGTTTGAATCGAGAACAAAAAGAACCGTTACTTAGTATATTCCTTTACGAATGTAATATAATATAACAACGCTGTATTTATATGTTAAAGTTTATGTATCATTCATATAAATAGGTGTTCTACAACATATTCACAACATATTCACAGTTCAAACACTTATATTTTTGTTTCTGAATCGAAAACGTTACTTTTATATTTCTTTATAAATGTAATATAACAACGTTGCATTTATATGTTAAAGTATATGTATCGTTCATATATCATAAGTGTATGTATCGTTCATATAAATAGGTGTTTTACAACACACTTACAGTTCAAACACTTATGCATGTATGTATGTATGTATGTATGTATGTATGTATGTATGTATGTATGTATGTATGTATGTATGTATGTATGTATGTAAGTGTATATGTATGTATGAATTTATGTAGGCATGTATATATGTATATATTATGATATATGTATGCATGCATGTGCGTATGTATGCATGCATGCATACATACATACGTACATGCAAGCATACGTACATGTATGCATACTCAGAACGCAAAGAAATGTAATTACATGCCACAAAGCATATTGTCCGATGCTCTAACAACTCTATCAGTCCGCCACCCTTGTATGCATACATACAAGGGTGGCGGACTGATAGAGTCGTTAGAGCATCGGACAATATGCTTTGTGGCATGTAATTACATTTCTTTGCGTTCTGAGTTCAAATCCCGCCAAGGATGGCTTTGCCTTCCATCATTACAGGGTCATCGACAAAATAAAATACCAGTAATGCACTGGTTTGATTTAATCGACTCCCCCCCCCCCTACAAATATGGTTGGTCTTCGCCTAAATCCTAAATCAGAGACCATTATTGGTACAATATGCAGATCACATATATTAAGAATGAGTGATCAAAATTTCAATTTAAAATATTTACTCGTAATCAAGTGTTTCACAAATCACCAGATCGTATTATTAATCGATTGCAATCACTTCCGTCACTGAGATCAATATGTTCATCAGATCAGACACCGGATACATAGGTATGTATATATGTGTGTGTGTGGTTTTGCATGCATACATATAGATGTGTGCGTACGTGTATAAATATATATATATATGTGTGTGTGTGTGTGTGTGTATGGTGTTTATATATATGTGTGTGTACACTATATGTGTTTATATATGTGAGTGTGTGTGTGTGTGTGTGTTCATTTGGGCATTTGGGTATAAGTGATTATAAATCGCAATTTACGTACTTTACGTTGACTTTTCTATTCTGGCATAGGTTGATATATATAGACAGACGAAAGGAAGTGTAATTCTCTTCTTTTTCACTGCACATACGTAGCCGAAAGCTTCGATATATATGTGTGTGTATATATATATATATATATATATATATATATATAGCTGTAATCTGAGTTTTTCGAATATTAATAATTGTTTCTACTTTAGGCACAAGGCCAGCAATTACCCAGTGCATTACTGGTACTTTATTTTATCGACCCCGTAAGGATGAAAGGCAAAGTCAACCTCGGCGGGATTTGAACTCAGATGGTAAAGGGACGTAACTATGCTGGAAAGCATGGCATCCGACCCTCTACCGATACTGCCAATCCACCGCCCTCTATTAATAATAATATTCGATTTGTTTGCAATGATGCAAACAGCCTCTTTTTTAAAGCCATGTCAGTAGAATGAGCCCCTCATTCTTGTTCTTGTGTTGGCATGTAAACAGAACTGCATACACCAATGTTTCTGGGTATTACCCTTCATCAGTACAATTCACTGTTCACCTGTCAACTCTCAGAGCTAGTGAAAATATATGATATTTTCTAAAATATACAGTGACTGATCGGCTTGATTTGCATATTAGCCTGATTTTCATATTAGCCTGATTTGCATATCGGCCTGATTTGCAACAATTCATATCCCGCCGAGGTTAATTTTGCCTTTCATCCTTACGAGGCAGATAAAATAAAGTACCAGTAATGCACTGGAATAATTGGTGGCCTTGTGCCAAATGTAGAAACAATTATTTGATTGGTTTTTCTGTTACATATTGTATACCTTACTTATATCACTTGCTCTTTATCCTTCTTTATTTTCATCCTACATTTTCACCTCACTATTTGCCTTAACCCTCTCTCATTATTTCCGTATTTCATACATCTCTTATGCACTTCTTTAAATATTATTTAGTTACTTTTTCATATTTTCTTGTATTTTATCTTAATTTAATTTATCGTATGTACATTTTTATTTACTTTTTATATCATCCAAATCTATTTTATGTTATTTTATTCTGTTATTTTATATTTTTATTTTATTTTATTTTATTCTATTTTATTCTGTTTTCGTCTACTGATATTACATTTTTGACCTTAATTTAATTTACTTTAAGTTAATCTATCCTATTAACGTCCACGAATAGATTTTATCTCTTACTGTTGGTATTTTATCGGTTAGAGATAATAACACTTGGGATGTGTACGGAGACATTTATCCACCGACAGGTTTGTATATGTATACAGGTGTGCATCCTACCCTAGTTGTTATGTTCATTGGACTTATGACAAGATACACATAATCACATCAAATTGTTTTGTTGTTGTTTGCAACAAGTTGTGGGAGATATTTTGACAATCCAAACTTCACCTTGGACATTTCGCTCAGTGAGAGCTTGAATCTCCTCGGTTAGTTTGGCTATAGAAACCTACCCCATATAGCTGCATTACAATATAAGCCTGATGTAAGCGGAGGCAGGACTTCTGAGCATTCGTATGGCCCCCTTTTCATCCTGTTAAGCTCTATATTTACTAAATTCTATGTGTTAAACTCTAAATTAATTCAATTATATATTTTTAATTTAATTTATGTTCTGTCTTCAGACTCTGTTTTACCGTTATTTCTTCCCTCGACCATTTTATCGACACCTAGCAATTATGGGTGAAGTATCTACAACTACCATAACCATTTATTGAGGAAGGAGGGAAGTAAAGGATTTTCAAACTTTGTCTTCGTGTTTATGACTTGATAAATAAATGAACCCAAGCGGGCGTCGTGAGGTTGAGTGACTACTTCACTCCGCCATCCTCCCCAAAACGCCGCCATGGTGTTGGTGAGGGGTAGAAATCATACGGGTGTCGACCAGCTTAATCTTAATAGCAACAGGCTATATGCCGGTCCATCGTATCGATAAACTTTAGAAATTGCTTGTTTCTATCTCTGAATGCTATCTGATAAACTCGAGCCAACGGTTACGATGAAATCACACCACCTAATCGTTGACCTCAGAGAAATATGTATAATAGGTGAATAAATTTATGCACAACTTTATGTTTGCTAATATTTACTGCACTGTGTGTATATTCCGCCTTGGACTACCAAATTGAACTTGGATTAGTACATGTCGTCAAGGGCTCTATTCTATTGGCATTACTGAATGGAGTGAATTGCACAACACCCTATAAAAAGTATATATATATCATTCCATATACTGTACCGACTGTGTTGTTATTTCTGTTTACCTTTAACATATATATATATATATATATTAGTATTAGTGCTCTGAAACAGCGATGTATACATGAATTCATGTATAGTATATTTGGCAATACACTGTATGTTTAATTAAAAACATTTTGAAGACCATTCGCTATGAGTTGTAAAGTAGTGACTATGTCACTTACTTATTCTCTGCAAAAGCAAAGAAGAGTGATCGACAGTCCTGTTTCTCACTCGTTAGCGTTTAGTAAGACTACTCACTCTTTCGCTTCTGCCAAGAGTTATAGAAGCTGGGTTCTTATAGAATTCCAGTAATATTTAAGAGCTGATTAAACAGAGTGGTTGCCGGTCCAGCAAAAATTAGGTATTAGTATAGATATAGATATATAAATGAATGTACGTATGTATGTATGTTTGTATTTATGTTTGTATGTATGTAAAAGATATAGGAATATATGTGTATGTGCGTTTGTACGTGTGATATCAAAGTATATCGCACTGTTCTGTAATAATTGTTTCTACTTTTTGGCACAAGGCCAGCAATTACCCAGTACATTACTGGTACTTTATTTTATCGACCCCGTAAGGATGAAAGGCAAAGTTAATCTCGACGGTATTTGAACTCAGACCGTAAAGGGACGTAACTATGCTGGAAAGCATGGCGTCCGACCCTCTACTGATACTGCCACAAATCGAATTACTTCCGTTTCCGGCCATCTCTCTGGTCACTCTATGAAATCAATAATATTTTCCTGAATTTAACAGGAAAACGACGATTCATAAACAAAGCAATCGGAATTATCAAATGAATTCATAAATTAATTTTATATATATATATATTCAAATATTTTCAAATTAACACAAACACACACACTCGCACACGCGCTCGCACATACATGCATACATACTTACATACATACATACATACATACATACATACATACATACATACATACATACATACATACATACATGTCATCGCGGTACTATCTACCTATGAGGCATGATGTAGTGGCCTAAACACTGTACACTGCAGTTCGTAAAAAAGATAGCCCCGATAATAAATACATTAAAAGCTACAACAATGTGGAAGACATCCATGTACATAATATGAACGAGTACTGGTGGAATGTTCCAGCAAAAATCCCAATAAAATGCAGGCATAACAGACCAGATATTATGATATGGGACAGGGAGAAGAAAACATGCACAATAGTGGAAATTAGCTGCCCAGCAGATGCCAATATAATATCAAAGATTAGTGAAAAGGAGAATATTTATGCAGAACTGATGAGAAATCTGCAGATACTCCACCCTGATTACACCTTCAGATTTATGCCTGTGATTATTGGGGCACTGGGATATGTTAGTAATTGCCTCAATACAAATCTTGAGAAGCTAGGCTTCACAGGAACAGAAAGAACATAACTAGTTAGGAAATTAAAAGTACAATCCATTAATGGAACAGTAAAAATATGTAAAACATTCCAAAAATGTTGCATCTAATAACTGCATATACACATGTACAGATACAAAGCATATACACATGCACACATGCAACTCAAAACATACACATCCACACATACAATAACATCCATATCTACACATGCATGCATACATATCTACCTAGTTGATATTGTGTAAATTCCAATGAGAGATCATGTGTCTATGTTAGAAAGCGACTCTCTCTCTATTGGTAAAACTTTGTGAAATTATAAAACCAGAAGAACATACATACATACATACTTCCTGCATGATAACCAAAATCTCACACTCGGGGAAATTGCTCAGAATACTGCAACGAACCCAAGGATGAAAAGATGCATGCTTAACAACAAAAAATGATGTATGGCTATATTGCCAGAAAGCTTCAAATTTTGAGTAATATGAATGCGCTAAGTAGTTTATCTTGCATCAACAGCCGCTATATTGGCTCCCACTTTGAAGGATGTGCTTTTGCAACCCCAAGACAGGAGATAACGAGGAAATACTTGATTCAGAAAAGAGATAGGAATATAGGCAAAACACCTACATGTGACAAAAGATGCAATAAACATCAAGGTTGTCTCCCACATTAACAGCTATTCAAATATTTCTTCACGATACTATCAACCTATGAGCCATAATGTAGTGGCCAAAACTATACAATGCAATCCGTAGATAGAATAATCCTGAGAATAAAAATATAAAAAGTTACAGTGATGTGGAGCGTGTATGCACAAATAATATGAAAGAGTACTGGTGGCATATTCGAGTCAAAACCCCAATAAATTCAACCATAAACGATCAGACATATTGATATGGACAGAGAAAAGAAGGCACGCCTACTAGTGGAAATCAGCTATTCAGCAGATGTCAAAATAATTCTTAAGAGAAGGGGAACATTTATGCTGAACTAATGAGGAATCTGCAGATACTCCACCCTGACTATGTCTTTAGATTTGTATATGTGTAATTGGAGCTCTGGGATATATTACTGCCTCCGTACAAATCTTGAAAAACTGGGTATAAAAAACCATATCTGCACTCTCACACACATACACATAGAGACATCCAAACGTATCTACCAAATTGATGTTGTCTAAACTCCAATGAAAGTGTACTTTTTCTATATTAGAAACCGGTTTTCCATTGGTAAGAATTTATAAAATAATTATTTCTACTTTTGGCACAAGGCCCGTAATTATCCCAGTGCATTACTGGTATTTTATTTTATCGACCCCGTAAGGGTGAAAGGTAAAGTTAACCTCGGAGTGATTTGAACTCAGACCATAAAGGGCCGTAATTCTTTGCTGCAAAGCATGGCGTCCGACCCTCTACCGATACTGCCGATCCACCTGAAACAAGAACATGCATACATATATATATACATACATACTTATCATGTAATACCTGTATATACATATGTATAGATACAAAACATGCACATGTACTCATATAATTCAAATCATAAAGATCCGCACTCAATAACACCCATACCTGCACACACATACACACACGCACACATGCACACACTCACGTACGCGTGCAGACATACATACATATTTACCTGGTTGATGTTAAATTCTAATAAAAGAGTTTTGTTTCTATATTAAAAACCAACTCTCTCTCTCTCTCTCACTCTCTCTCTCTTTCTCTCTCTCTCTCTCTCTCTCTCTCGTGGTAAAAAGTTATAAAATAATTCTTTCTACTTTTTGGCACAAGGCCAGCAAATACCCAGTACATTACTGGTACTTTATTTTATCGACCCCGTAAGGATGAAAGGCAAGTTAACCTCGGCGGGATTTGATCTCAGAATGGCAAGGGCCGTAACTCTATGCTGGAAAGCATGGTATCCTACCCTCTACCGACACTGTCAATTCACCGTTATAAGTTACAAAAGTTATAAAATAATGAAACCAGAAGAACATACATATTCATATGTTAATTTGAATCTTCTCGAAATAAACAATGTAAACTTATAATACTATGGTTTCATTTTTTGTATAGGGTTTGATGCTAAATAATACATTTAGTTAGACATGGGTCAGATTGAATCGTTTACCAGATTGTCGGATTTGTTTTCAAATCAGAATTTAACCATATAATTAAGCAAACTAAATACAAAACACATACGAAAAAAGTGACCTCAAACAAATAAGATGAGAAATAAAAGAAGTGAAAATCTTCCTTGAGAGAATTGATGGTTTGGATTCATAAAATATAACAAGGATTTGTCAACATATATAATGATATTTTTGTTTCGTGCAATTGGCATTTCTTTATGCATGTGTATAAATAGATATGTTAGATTCAGCTTCATCTTTATAGAATTTTTCACTTAAACGTTGCCGAAAGATGTGAGGTAACAACAGTTCTATCTAAATTTCATTACCAGTTAGTTATTTTCTGTGAATATATTTATATTTGTGGCTTGTATTAAAACATTATCACAAAATATCATCTATATATGCATGTATATATGTATGCATATATTTATTTATACATATATATGTGTATATATATATATGTATATATATATATATATATATATATATATATATATATATATATATATATATATATATATATATATATATATATATAATATATATATAAAAGCTACTACAGGACAAGAACTGTTTCATTCGTGAGAAATCATCAGGAAGCTGACTGTCCAAGTAATATGATGGTATTTATATCTTTTCTGATTGTAGGAGAGGGTGGTGATTGGGATGGGTGGAGGTCATTAGTTGGTGGGTTTAAAGAAAAGGGAATTCTTTAAAAATGACTAGGGCAAACTTTTTAGATGTCACTCTCGACTTAGATACTTTCCTTTAATGCCCGCACCACAAACCCAACAACTCCCTCAGATATATAAATGTTAGTTCGACCCACCCCAAAAACATCACAGATAACTTAGTTAAAAGCGTCTCACACAGAATCTCCGGTCTCTCGGCCAATGAAGATATGTTTAGCGCCTCTGCTTCTTACTACAACGACGCCCTCGCCCGCAGCGGATTTAAAGAAAAGATTACTTATCCAGAAACCACCCCAAGACTACCTAGGAGAAATTGGCATAGGCAGATTAGTTGGTACACCCCCCCCTCTTTAATAGAGAGGTTTCTACACCTATAACTAGGACTTTATTCAAATTGCTGAATATACACTTCCCCACACAACATAGGTACTACACTATCTTTAATAAGAACAAAATAAGACTCTCCTACTCTACTACACATAACCTAGCTAAGAATATAGCCAATCTCACAGTACAAAATTAAATAAGCCTACTAGCTCCGAACCCAATCCCCGGACGGGAGCTTTGTGCAACTGCCAAAATAAGGAAGCCTGCCCACTTAAAAACAAATGCCTGACAAATGACATCGTATATAAATGTGATGTCATTTCAGGCACTGGTGACAACAACAAAACGATTTATAACGGTATGACTTCCAACAATTTTAAGACGCGGTGGTATGCCCATACCCACTCTTTCAAAAGACCGGACAAATCCAACCAGACAACACTCGTCTCCTATGTCTGGGACCTCAAGAGGAATTCCACCCTTTTCACGCTCAAATAGAAAATTCTCCAGAAAGCGCGCTCATACAAAGGAGGACACAATTGTTGTGACCTTTGTATTTCAGAGAGCTACGAAATACTATTTGCCAAGGGCCTACTTCACGACACTATGGTTATGTAAGTACCTCTTACCTATCTGCTTTTTCCACATCTATAACGTACTTCAATATATGTATGTATAAATGTATGTGTATGTGTGTGTCTGTGTGTGTGTGTATGTATATATATATATGTGGGTATATGTATGTATGTATGTATATATATATATGTATGTATGTATATATATATGTTTGTATGTATGTATATATATATATGTGTGTATATGTATGTATGTATATGTGTGTGTGTGTGTGTGTGTGTGTGTGTGTGTGTGTGTGTGTGTGTGTGTGTGTGTGTGTGTGTGTGTGTGTGTGTGTGTGTGTATACAAATGTTAGTACAGCATTAACGAAGCCTTAGTTTGAGGCCAAGCTAACGAATGCAAATTCGGTATGTAGCTTTAGCACTCGCTAGGGAATAGTACCCCAGAGTAATAACAATACGTTTAGACAGCTTAGCAAATCAAATATAGCGATCGGCAGTCCAGCCGCATTACCACAGCAACGAAAAAAGGTGGACTCAGGAAAAGATGTTAGACTGACCTGGACATAGCGCTGAGACCGAATGCAATATATAATGCATATCGTATAGCATACGATATTCATCACATACAGCACACAACATCCACGCTAGGTTTCTGCAAATCCAAGATCGGCAAATTCCGCTTGCAGGGGTCTGCAAATTAATGGTCTTTGACGACAGAACAAAGGATTTACTTCTTCAACAAGTCTTGTGTTCTTTAGCTTCTGCGGGTATATTCTATCAGTAAATTTCGCTATAGACACGTGGTTTTCGGTGAATTCGAAATTTTAGACAAATATATATATATGTATATATGTGTATATATGTATATATGTATATATGTATAGCTGTTAGACACGAAGTGACTAACAACAGATTGTTTTAGTCACTTCAGTGTTCTAACATATATGTGTAGATCGTCAATTTTTTTCACGGTCTGGCCGTGGCCGTGGTGATTACATGCCATTGGCTAATTTTCAACCAATCAGAGTAAGTGTTGCTCAAAAGCATCCGCCATGTTTTTTTGTTTGTTTTCCTAGATCATTTATTTTTGTTATTTCGTCGTTATATGATTTTTTTTAATTTATATTAACTATTTTTAAAACAAATGTAATATATTGACGTTAGGGTTAGGGTTAGGCGGTCAATAGATAAGATGAAAGTCTATCGTAAAAGTTTGTACAAATATTTTTTTAATTTATCGTTTGTACTAAACGATTCTAAATTTTTGTTTGTAAACATTTTTTAAACACTTCAAAATAGCGTATATTCATGTTCTGTAATGTCCCATTTTTGTGCGCCTTTGTGCCAAATAAAGAAATATATCTTTGTATCTTGTTCCTCTTTATATATTGCAATCGAGTATAGGCAGAGTTCCGATTGTAATATAAACTGCACTTTGTTTGTAAATATTTGTAAAAATAATTTTTCTAAAAACATTGTAAAAATTTGTGTCACACGCGTTTAAAAATCTTTGATATGTGTATATATATATAAAATTGAGGTTGTCTACCCGTCTGTCTCTCTACTAAAACAGTCGCCACACATCTAAACTTATAGATTAAGCTCCAGCGGAGAGATCGGTCAAAAATAATTTCAAATCCAATGTGTAATTTGATGTTTCAGTTAAAATGTATAAATACAGTTGAGAGACGAGTTATTTCCCTTTAATGCAACGTGAGCAGACGATAAATTATTGAAAAGGCGCAAATTTTCACTATTACACATTTGCATTATTGTCAGTATTAACTTTGCCTTTCATCCTTACGGGGTCGATAAAATAAAGTACTAGTAATGGACTGCAGTAATGGCTTTGTGCCGAAAAATAGAAACACTATTAATGTGCAATAAGTAGATGTCCATTCACAAACAGTATTGAAAATATGTTCTTCGACAAATAAAAATGTTTTGTTCATACTATTTCGACTAGCGCTTGTTGTTCTACGCCACGCACAACCACCACAAATTGGTGACCAGCTCAACACAAGTATTGGTAGAGCGTCAGACACCATGCTTTGCAGCATTGTTATGGCCCTTTGCGTTCTAAGTTCAAATCCCGCCAAGGTTAACTTTGCCTTTCATCCTTACCAGTTCGATAAATAAAGTACCAGTAATGGACTGCGGTAATGGCTTTGTGCCGAAAAATAGAAACACTATTAATGTGCAATAAGAGCAAAATCTCACGACATTGCTCAATTATTTTATCTAATGTTGCAACAATACAGGGAAATGTAGTTTGTGTATTTTTTAAAATATTTGCTCATAGGCTTTTCCAATTTCGCTCAGCCAACAACTATTAAAAAGAGAATTGCTTAAGATAAGAATTTAATCATAAATTGTTATCTTTTAATACACTCCAAAAAGTCATCAAGTTATGTGCAATAAGAACAAATCTCATTAATTTGCTCAGGGAATAAAGAATATTTATATAGACTGATAATTGCAATTGTATGTAAATATTTTATTTTTATATTGTTTATTTATTTTATGTTTTCTATTATGTATGATATATTGATTTAATATTGATTGTTTTTTGTTGTTGTTTATATTAAAAGTCTGAAAATATTTTTATACATCTTACACTAATATTTATAAGATCATTTATAATAACAATTATATAATCTAATTACATTACAACGATAATTTATTATTAATATATATCATGTTTAACTAGAGTTATTACAAGCGTTGCCTTAAAAAAAGATTAAATTAGACATGAAAAATGCGCAAGCTCAAAAGAGCCACAGAATGTTATAATAAACCTTCAAAGGTGTGGGAGTAGAGTTGTTACTAAAAAATTATGTATCGTACATTCTGTGGCATCCTTTATAAAATATCACAATAAATACATCTATGTTTAATGTAATAACAGCTATAAATAATTACGTAATATTATTAAACATAGATGTTTAATAATATTACGGAGAGCGGTGGATTGGCAGCACCGGTAGAGGGTCGGACGCTATGCTTTGACGTAAAGTGACGGCCCTTTCCATTCTGAGTTCAAATTCCGCCGAGGTTAACTTTGCCTTTCATCCTTACGGGGTAGATAAAATAAAGTACCAGTAATACACAGGTTAATTGCTGGCCTTGTGCCAAATGTAGAAACAATTATTAAACATAGATGTATTTATTGTGATATTTTTATAAAGGACGCCACAGATTGTACGATAGATAATGATTACAATGTTTTTGAGTAACAACTCTAGTCCCACACTTTTGAAGGTTTATTATAACATTCTTTGGGTCTTTTGAGCTTGCGCATTTTTCATGTCTAGTATATATATGCGTATGTATATGTATGTATGTAAGTGTGTGCATGTGTATATATATATATATATATATATATATATATATATATATATATATATATATATATGATAATAAGGGCGCTGCGGAATTGCAAATGGGTTACATATGAAAAGAGTTTGTCCTTCATCGGTGATCTTCCAACTATCATAGGTATTTCATCGCTTTAAAGACCATATACCTCCGGTTGGTGCGAGCAACGGCTAAAAAAAGGGACACGTATGGAAGATCACTGATGAAGGACAAACTTTTTTCATATGTAACCCATTTGCAACTCCGCAGCGCCCTTATTATCATATTTACACATATTTTTTCCTCTGCTGCTACACCGTCTTTTTCGTTCTACGTATCTTTACCCTTTCTAGCAGTCTCTTTCTCTGTTAGCCTCTTCCTCACCTCACCCTTCACTCACTCATTCTCTGTCACTACCTCTCCTCCTCCTCCTCTTTCTTCCCCTTTGACCTGTGAGTAACTCTTTTCTCTCACATTCTCGGCCAAGCTGGTCGGAATTTTTGCTCTCGCGTCTACGATTTCACAGAACTTATGTTTACCGAATTCGCAGACCAGACCCCTTCTTCCTCCCGTTAGACCTGTGCGAAATTCCTTCCTTGCTCACATTTCAACCAGGTTTGATGGTCTTTATTCTCTCGTTCACGATTTCAGCGAACTTAAATTCATAGAAATCTGGGACTTGTTTCCTCCTTCCTCACTTTCTGTTGCCTCACCATTTTGTTTGTTTACCCTCGCGTCCCCTTTATTTACGTGTCCCAACGACTTTTTTTAGCGGTTGCTCGCACTAACCGGAGGTATATGGTCTTTAAAGCGATGAAATACCTATGATAGTTGGAAGATCACTGATGAAGGACAAACTTTTTATATATATATATATATATATATATATATATATATATGTATGTGTATGTATATGTATGTATATATTATATATGTATGTATGTATGTGTGTATGTGTGTATATTTATATGTATGTATGAGTATGTGTTTGTATGTGTGTATGTATATATATATATGTCGGGTCACTCTTGAGTGCTACTGGTAACATGTAACCCAGTACAACCTGTCACATGATCGGGTCGTCGACGACTAAACCGACAATCCCACCAAGTTTCCTTGGTGGGGAGGGTGATTTTGGACACTCTGCATGACAAAAACAAAAACCTGACAAAGGGCGGAAGAACCCATAAGAGTCAACGGCCATCCAGAAGTGTGTAAATATGTATATACACATGTACCGCGCTGTTAAACCACTGGGAGTGGAGGACGCTAGCCTTTGTCAGGGCATTCTTCTAAGAGAAGGCAACTCAGGAAACAGGGTTAACTCCGATATAAAACATGCGGCTCGGTAGTTACCGATGATGTTGATCTTTTCTTCTTTTCGGGTTATAGCTACTGTCGATCAGAGAGTGGGATTGGCTCAGTGCACAGTCTTTCCTCACTTTAAAAAATATCTTTACGCACAGGCATTCCACGATAGAATTAATTAATAACTATTAATAATGGTATATCGTGCAATAGCCATACTCGATAACGAGGGGGCAGCCATCATGTATATATATACCAACTACACAAACGAAGACGGGGGAGCTGCATTACGTTGAGTACTCTCCATAATATTACATCTAGATTGACCATACGGAATGACCAATTCTATCCAGTGGTGAACCAACAAACCTATATATATATATACACACACACACACACATATATATATATATATATATATATATATATATATTATTTACGAAGTTGACAACGCCACTTTCCGCCACCTGGCTCATAACGCTATGACTTCCAAATATAAGAAAGCTAACCCTATGGCCTACCACGACATTATTACGGAAGCCAAAGAACTTGCTGCCGCCCTTAAGGTAGATATGAAGCTACAATCTCTAGCTAAGCGGGAGGCGTTCCTCACCCTGAAAGATCACAAGATAGACTTTACTTCTAACCCCACATGTAGACTAATAAACCCGGCACGCACAGATATGGGACTAGTCAGTAAGGCCATACTTAGAAACATAGTTAAGACCATTAGTACCAAGTCCAACCTGTCCCAGTGGGAGAACAGCGACTCCGTAATTAAGTGGTTTAACTCCTTAAAATCCAAAAAAGCGAAGTTCCCAGTTTGACATTGTCGATTTTTACCCGTCGATCTCAGAGACCCTGTTAAACAAAGCGTTGGACTTCGCTACCACTTACACTTCCGTCGATGGTTTAGACAGGGAAATCATCGCTCACTGCCAGAAAACCCTCCTCTTCAACGACGGAGTAGCTTGGGCAAAGAAGTCTACAACTTCAGACCTATTCCACGTCTCCATGGGATCGTTTGACAATGCTGACTTATGTGACTTGGTTGGCCTATTTATTTTAGACATATTACGTGTTAGATTCCCGGACTTCTACACGGGAATATACCGCGACGCTGGACTGACCTTATCGAGCCATAAAAGTGGTTACGACCTCGACCGGTTTAAAAAATACTTAACTTCTACCTTCAATGAGTTAGGACTTAGGATAACAGTAGCTACCAACCTCTCTAGCATAGATTTCTTAGACATTAATTTAGAACTTCGTACCCACACCCACAGACACTTCCATAAGCTAAATGAAAAACTCAATTACATTCAAAAGGACTCATGCCACCCTCCCACTGTTTTTAGAAACTTCGTTAATAATATCAGTACTAGAATCTCAAACCTCTCCTCTAATAAGGCTATCTTTGACATGGCGGCACCCTACTATAACACAGCGTTAGCTAACAGCGGCTTCTCACAACCTATCACTTACTCTCCCACTATCAACAACAGCAATAAGAAAAGAAAGCGCAACAATAAACAAACTATCTGGTTCTCTCAACCCTTCTCACCCAACGTTAAAACCAATGTAGGCAAACAATTTCTAGCCCTCTTAGACAGACACTTTCCCATAGATCATAAATACCGCTCCATCTTTAACCGACACAAAGTAAAACTAGGATGCTCCTACGCTAAGAACATGAAGGCCCACATCACCAGCAGCCCTAGGAGCAATACGCCATCAAGTTGCTCTTGCCGTAAGCCCGAAGCTTGCTCCCTTCAACAGCAAAGCAACACACCAGCTGTAATTTATGAAGACGTGGTCACTTCCAACCGACCAAACCAACCACAGGGGGTCAAATCCTATGTGGGCATGGCGGAGGGCCGATTTAGGGAATGTTTCCTGAACCATCAGTCGACCTTAGGTACCCGGACAGACGTTCATCCACAAAACTCGCGACCCACGTATGGTCCCTCAAGGACTCAAGTATAGACTACTCCATTCAATGGAAAACCATCACTAAGTCCAAGCCATACGCAAGGGGAAATCCGTCGTATGGACTGTGTATTGACGAACGAATAAATATTCTAGAGATTATTCAATAGTGATTGCCTAAACACGAGAAATGCATTTTTCACACGTTGTCTACATGTCTCGAAACACCTATTGCATAACTACTAGGCTCCGGATTGAATGAATTATTGTAACAACATCAATATTTTTTCTTATCAACTAAAAACTTTTCGGACTTTCGCAGTTATCTCCCTTACACCTCTCTCACATCTGCTTTTGGGTGGTGCATCCTACTACAGGTCAGTAGCTTACGGGATTTTGGTGTCGATTCTTTTGATTTCACTCATATTCCAGTTCAACACACCGAAGCTATAAGTAGCAACTTGGACTGCCAAGGTTTTTATGGCTAGCACCTTGTTACGAGCGTTTAGTTCTGATCTCAGAACTGCACGTATTATCCTGTAACATTCTTTCCTTCTCCACTCTTTCATACTTGCATGCTGTATGCCAGATCCCTCATTAATCCCCAAGTATTCATAGGTTTGTTCCTGCTCAAGTTCCTTTATGATTGTTTCAGCATCCAATTCAACTGAGTCTGAGTTGACAAGCTTTCCCCGCTTGAAAGTGGCTTTTGCACACCTGTCAAATCCAAACTCCATCCTGATGTCATCGCTAAACGTTTTTACTGTCCGCAAAAGGCCTTCCAGTTCGTCATTATCTTTGCAATATAGCTTCAAATCATCCATATAAAATAGGTTATCGTCCCTATATAAACCACCGGTAATCTCCGGTAGATTTCTATTTACCATATTTAAGATGAAAATCCCCAGAACTCGTCAATATCACCTAACTGCAACCTCTGTACCACGGAGACCCTTTTAATAATTACTGATTGTGAAAATTTAATTAACAAAAAGAGTGAATTATTCTCAAACTGCCTTCATAATGCTATGTCTACATTCCAAGCCTCGCAAAAAGTCAGAAAAAAACACTAAATAAGCACGTTCTAATTTTTGACGTCTAATCTTTGACGTATCTTATAAACTGTGTACCTAAAACGTTATAACAGATTATAAAACTTTAATAATTTTTATTTTTTAATTCTTTTATGATATGATTAATGTTAGATTAAAGGGTCCTGTTTAGGTATGTAAACATATTTTTGGTTAAGATATATTTAATTTTTGACTGGGATTCTAGTATATATCTTTTTAAATATATGGCTTATACGCTTAACAATTATAATGTACCGTAAATCATTCATGCATTTATGTTTTTGTATATTTACATATCTAGAGTATGTTTTACGATTCAGGAAGTTTGATTTATATATTTTTATTTATATATATTTTCGGTATATACATCACATACGATACCAGTCGTCAATCTTTTTTCACTTATCTTGATGTAAAACTTCAATTATAACATTACTAACAATGATTGTACTGTTTATTTATTATATGTATATCGATCACTATTATCTAGAATACTCTATTTATATTTGAATATATCTGTATATCTAGTATAATAACATGCCTCTAATTGCATTTATAAGTACTTTAAATACTTTAATGACTTTCTAGTGTTATAATTGTTAAATATGTTCTAAATATTTTCTAAATTTTCTATGTTATATAATGATTTTTATTTAATTTAATTTAATTAAATTTGGCTTACCTTCGGGTCAATGAAATCCTTAGGCTTTCTATTTCTCATGTGTGCAGACACATTATACTACTATATAAATTTATAAAGAAAATCTAGGATCGCAGACAATTCATTTTTTTACAGTGAATCGTATTCTTATCCGTATGATTCAAGAAGTTTGACTTGTATATTTATAGTATATATGTGTTACATGACCTTATTATAATAATTGATATAAAACCTTAATTTTTAACAATATTACCAGTAACTTATTTATTATGTTATATTATGTTATATATAAATGATGGGTATCATCTTAATCTTTACACAATATAATCTTTGTTTATATTTAGACAAATGCATATATCTAATTTAATAATAAACTTTTTTTAAGTTTAATTATAAGGCCTTTTCATGCTTTAAGGCATTCCAATTGTTAATCTGAAATTTTAAAAAAATTTTATTTTTTTAATTTATAACATCAATATAATAATTAAATATATTAAGTTATTAAGTTTTACCTTCGAGAGGATGAAAAATAGCATGATTTCTCTCTCATATTAACAATTAGTTTAAATATGAATTCATAAAATATGATTTTATAAATTAAATATGATAGTATACTTTAATATTAATACAGATATTTATAAAACCTTATAGCCTGAAATATTATACACTTTAATTAATTCATTACTCTGAACTAACTAAGGGTATGTCAAGCATCATCTTATTTTATCTGATGAGGACGTACTGTTGAAGTTAGCTCAGTACCTCTGAAATATGTATAATAAAATATACTTGATCACAATGAAATTCTATTTTTGTTAATATTTTAAATGAATATATATATATATATATATATATATATATATATATATATATATATATATATATATATATATATATATATATATATATATATATATATAAGCAATAGGGATATTCAATTTGTTGGTAATTCAACAAATATAAATGTTTATAACTGATTTAAAGCACTCGACATTATTTCTGGAGTATATTATTCAATGATATTAAATAATTGAAACTGTATTTATAAAACCATATCTATTCTATTATATATATTTCAAGGGTACCAAAACTTTGGTACGCACTCATCAGATGAAATACAAAGTTTGTTTTATATATATTGACATAAGCAGGAAAGAAGAACTTAACGTAAAGGAGACCAAGTCAACATCATCAGATGCTTCCGAAGCCGCAGGGTTTTTTTTTAGATTTTCTCTGTCTTAGAAAGGTGTTGTGACAACAACTAGGGGTCTTTCACTCCCAGGTTTTAAAAAAAGAAAAAAGTACTATTTGGATGGTCGTTGACTCTGCTGAGTTCCTCCGCTCTTTTCCCGGTTTTGTATTTCATCCCGCAGGGTGTCGAAATATCACCCTCCTCACCAAGCAAGCTTGGTGGGGTTGCCGGTTTAGTCGCCGACGACCCAACCATGAGACAGGTTGTACTGAGTTACATGTTACCAATAACACTCGAGAGTGACCTGACGCATATATATATATATCATAAGAAACGGAGAATCTGTGGTGCGACGAATTAAAATTTATTCGACATATTACAATCGTTTCTCTGGCGACCAGCTCGAGGCACGATCGATACGATGATCGAACCTGACTGTGAAATCGCAAGACCCTCAGATACGTCTCAATCTTGGAAATAATAGACTCACAGACACTGAACTAACTGTGATCAAGCAGGTTGTGGAGAATGACATAAATATAAATGATGAAAGAACTGAAGAATTTCCTGGCGATAGTAACCAGTCACAAGTCTTTACTGAAAGACCTCTATCGGACCAAATCACAAATAGGTTTGTAGAAATGAGAAGCCCTATTGAACCCACTGAAAATAGCCAGGAGAGGGACTTAGAAACAGTAATTGAAAACCAAACATCTGCTGAAGAACACAGAGAGACTATGAAGGAATTAAAGCAAAACATACTGAATGAGTTGCAGTAGTAAGACATTCTAGTATAAATGATAGAGAACCACTTCAAAAACTTCCAAATACAATCCAAAATAGAAAACAAATAATGATTGGTAATATTGCGACGAAAGAAATCATAGGAGAACTAGAACCTGATCTTACTGAGTTAAATGAAATCATTTATTTATCTGCTAACACCACAAAAACAAAAGTCGAACCATCGAGGTAAACCAATTTGGAGGAGTAGAATCGAAAAGGAGTTTGACGTAATGAGAGGAGAAATATCTTTATTGAGTGAGTTAACCGCTGGAAATGATATAAGATCCAAGAAGGTAAGAAAGCTAAAGAGAAAATATGGACTGTCTTCTAGAGAAGCAATAGTTTCAACAAAAGAATATCTGAAACAAATAGTCCAAGTAAAAGCCCAACGAATTCGTAGATTCGAGAAGCGAAACAACTTCTATAGGCAAAATAAGTTGTTCTCATCCAATGCCATGTCATTTTTTAGAGAAGTAGGGAAGAAAAAAATAATTATTGAAGAAGTTGAAAACTTCTGGAGTAAGATATGGAGTGATGAGAAGACTTATAATTGTTTCTACTTTTTGGCACAAGGCCAGCAATTACCCAGTGCATTACTGGTACTTTATTTTATCGACCCCGTAAGGATGAAAGGCAAAGTTAACCTCGGCGTGATTTGAACTCAGAAGGGCAAGGGCCGTAACTCTATGTGTCAAAGCATGGCGTCCGACCCTCTACCGATACTGGAAGACATATAATGCTAATGTAGATTGGATTAGTCGCCTAGAAAAATCCTACACAAATTTAGAAGAACAGGCGTGGGAAGACATCTCTATAGTCGACTTAAGGACAGCACTCAATAAATCTCATAAATGGAAATCTCCTGGTAGAGACAGAGTGCCAAATTTCTGGCTTTCCTCACTCCCATGCACAATATATTGGTCAAGCTGTTTAATGTAATTATGAAAAATCAAAACAATACACCTGATTGGATAGCAAGTGGCATTACCTACCTTCTACCAAAGAACAACGAAACCAAAGATAAAAAAAACTATCGGTCCTTAACCTGCTTGTCCACCACTTATAAACTATTAACCTCTATTCTCATGGAAAAAGCATACGTGTTTTTGGAGGAGAACAATCTTTTCCCATTGAACAAAAAGGGTGCCGACGAGGTTCATATGGTTGCAAAGATCAACTTTTGATTAATCGTATGATCCTTGAGAACTGTCATAATAAACACAAAAATCTCAATTGTGCATAGATCTATTATAAAAAAGCCTTTGACAGCATACCACACTCATGGATTCTGAAATCAATGGACATCTTCAAAATCTCACCTGTGATCTCAAACTTCCTGAAACACAATATGTCATTATGGAACACAAATCTCCAATTGTCTCATTCCACTGGGGTACTGTGCTCTAGGAATATAAACATCAACTGTGGTATATTCCAGGGTGACTCACTTTCACCCTTGCTTTTCTGCATAGCTTTAATACCCCTTACATCCGAACTTAATAGAACGGGGTACGGTTATAGAATTGACAACAAACAAATAAGCCACCTATTTTATATGGATGATTTGAAGCTATATTGCAAAGATAATGACGAACTGGAAGGCCTTTTGCGGACAGTAAAAACGTTTAGCGATGACATCAGGATGGAGTTTGGATTTGACAAGTGTGCAAAAGCCACTTTCAAGCGGGGAAAGCTTGTCAACTCAGACTCAGTTGAATTGGATGCTGAAACAATCATAAAGGAACTTGAGCAGGAACAAACCTATGAATACTTGGGGATTAATGAGGGATCTGGCATACAGCATGCAAGTATGAAAGAGTGGAGAAGGAAAGAATGTTACAGGATAATACGTGCAGTTCTGAGATCAGAACTAAACGCTCGTAACAAGGTGCTAGCCATAAAAACCTTGGCAGTCCCAGTTGTCACTTATAGCTTCGGTGTGTTGAACTGGAATATGAGTGAAATCAAAAGAATCGACACCAAAGTCCGTAAGCTACTGACCTGTAGTAGGATGCACCACCCAAAAGCAGATGTGGATCGTCTTTACCTTCCTAGAACTCAAGGAGGTCGTGGCCTGATCCAATTTGAACTTGCTTACAAGACCACCATCATTGGACTGGCCAAATACCTTGAAACAACTAACGA
Source organism: Eledone cirrhosa (assembly GCA_964016885.1). Taxonomy (NCBI): domain Eukaryota; kingdom Metazoa; phylum Mollusca; class Cephalopoda; order Octopoda; family Eledonidae; genus Eledone; species Eledone cirrhosa. The sequence continues at coordinate 80,352,071 of OZ024740.1, read as the reverse complement.
CTGTATGCTGAAACTTGTTGAAAAGCATGAGAGAAGTAAGAAGCTTCATTCTATCTTGGAGAGCAAAAAATATGCTACTGCTCTCATGCTTGATACCCAGGCTAGAAAGATTAAGAAACTGTTGCAACGTAGCAAACATTACAAAATCAAAGCTGAAGACAAGTGGTACAATCATCACCCTGAAGCTGTGACTAAAGGAGAAAAAGTAACAATTCTCTGGGACTTTCATGTACATACTGACAGGACCATAAAAGTAAATAAACCTGATATCATTGTAAAAGATCAGCATAACAAGGTTTGTTTTTTGATAGATATGAGCATCCCATGTGATCACAATATCGCCGCAAAAGAATTTGACAAGCTACGAAAACATAAAGATATGCTTATTGAAATTGAGAAAATGTGCCACCTCAAGGCCGTTACAATACCAGTGATTGTGGGAGAACTGGGAATGATCAAGAAAGGAACAGAACAATATTTGTGAATGATTCCTGGTTTACCTCTCTGCACGAGGTGCAAAATATTGTTTTGACTGGTATTGCACACGTGTTGAGAAGAGCACTATCTCTGTAAGATTGATATCCCTCCTTGTCTTTACATATGCATATGCACATGTGTATATATGTATACTGTTTTTTTTTGTTTTTTTTTTATTATAATCAATGTGTTGTATTAACTGGGTTACCAATGCACACTGTGAATTTATTTGCCCTAGGTGTCAGGAAGACACTCGGCATATATCTAAGAAACAATAATGAAAGAAAATAAAAATGATAATAATAATAATAATTGTTTCTACTTTTGGCACAAGGCCAGCAATTACCCAGTGCATTACTGTTACTTTATTTTATCGACCCCGTAATGATGAAAGGGAAAGTCAACCGCGGCGGGATTTGAACTAAGATCGTTAAGGGACGTAACTATGATGGAAAGCACGGCATCCGACCCTCTACCGATACTGCCAAACCACCGATAATAATAATAATAATAATAATGCTTTCTTTATTGGCCACATGGTCTAACACGAAGAAAAACATTACAGACGGCACAGAACAGTACAGGACGATACAAAGTGGGTTTGGGTCGTGTAAATAGGTTATAACAAGATAGAAATCGGGATAGAAATTTAAAAAATTCAAACAAAAATTCCCCAAAAAGGGGAAAACCTCCGAGGGTCACTCGTAGCGAAAACCGCACAAAAAATACCACGGCCACCCTGACCACCATGGCAAGCGCCGTCTCTCAGTTTTCCCACTCCTCAGTCAACAGGCGCATACTCAGAGCGTGCCCGTTCATTCGGACCAGTCTCGCCACTTTCACCCACCTTTCAACAAACTTACTAGAAGACAACACTTGCCTCTCCACCCTGATTTTCCTCTTCAAATGAAACTTGAAAAAGTTAATCAGGGATTGGCTGGAGAGGAAAGTGTCCGTCTTCAACCCTTTCAGCCTTGTCCACCACACAATCTCTTTCGCCATTGCCACCAGGCAGATGAAAACTGCCTGCCATTCCTCCTCTTTAAAGGAGGATGGCGGGGCTATCTGTACAATGGATTCAGTCGATAACCGGATCTGTCCTACACGCGACAGCAACTGTTCGACATAACTCCACAAGTCAGCAATCCTCGGGCACTGAACGAGTGCGTGTAGGACGGTCGCCTTGCGCGCATCTCGGACAGTCTCGGCTGACGGCACTTCCGTGCCTGTAGAGCTTATCCCGAACTGGCAACGCTCCCCGGTAGCACTGCCAGGCCAGGGATTTCTGGAAGTTGTCCATAGGCCCCGGTCTGAAAGTTCTCTTGAAGAGGGGAACAGCTGATCGTCTCGACGACCAGAGTCTCCCCGAAAACGTCGTCGCTCTTTCCCCCCACTAGCCCTCTATAGAACGCCGAGGTGGATGTTCCACCGATACTAGTGCCCAGCTGGTAGAGGGCGGTGACCGCTTGGATACATTCCAGCTTCCAAGCGCTATCCCTCGGTCTTTTCCTGATCCAGGACTGCAGCTCCGTCAAGGAGACGAGCTGGGGAAAAGCGCGTCTGGCAAACGGCGACCACGCCTGTTCACCGTCAAGGAAGCACCAGAGATGTCGCAGCCTCAGCGCACGTTTGCGCATCATCAGCCACGGCATGCCTAGTCCCCACGCAACGGGTGTTAACAGCAAATGGATCGTCTGACCATGGTAGCACGTCCCTTCCACAAAAAGCGGAAGAGAAGGCGTTCCAGTTTGGTTAGAGTTGAGCGGGGGCAAGGTACGAGGGTTAGGCGGTAGCAGATGACGGACGCGATGTACGCATTCGCCACTTCCACCCGACCTTTCAGAGACATCCACCCCTTGGCCTATTTCTGGGTGAGAGAGGCCACCCTGCTCGTCACCTCGGTCCTGTTTTTCTCCATCTGGAGGTCCGGACCGAACCAGACCCCGAGCAATTTAACCGGTCCTTCCGTCCAGCGCCCCGTGACGCTGTCGGACGGCATGGACTTGCCTCTCCAGGTGCCGAGCTGCAAGCCCACCGACTTTTCCTGATTTATCTTTGTTCCTGTTACCGCTTCGTATTCCTTGAGACCGGTGCCGAGCATCTGGACGTGTTTGGTGCTCGACACCACCACGGTGACGTCGTCGGCGTGAGCTGACACGGATCTCCCGCATCCCAGTTCTCGTGGGACCCCTCTCATTGTCTGCAATTTGTGCAGTAACGGCTCGATGGCCAGTACGTACGAGTGGGAAGAGAGGGGGAAAAACCTGGCGGGTTGAGCGCATGATGCTGAAAGGCTGCGAAAGGTGACCATTCACCCTCACAATAGAGCAGATGTGGCTGTGCATCGCAGCGATCCAGTCCCTAAATCCGGCCGCCTCGAGGGCCGCAGCCAGGTACCGATGGTCTACCCTATCAAATGCTTTAGATTGATCCAAGTTGATCAGGGCCCCACCCGTGCCAGGTTCCTTGACCACCCTCTCTATGATGTATCGCATGAGATCGAGGTTGTTGTGGATGGATCTGTCCGAAATGGCGCATATCTGGGCCTCTCCCACCAGATCACAGACGGCAAGCGCCAATCTCTTTGTTAACCCTTGGACTAAAATCTTAAAATCTACGTTTAGCAGAGTTTGGGGCCTGAAGTTGTCTATAACGCCCCACTTGTTCGGGTCTTTTCTCAGCAGTGCCACCGCTCCTCGGCTCACAAAATTTGGAATGCTCCTGTTCTGCTGCCAGTTGCAGTAGACATCTGCCAAGAGGTCGCCGAAGAGGTCTGGCATATACTCATAAAGCTCATAGTGGAGACCATCCAATCCTGGCGATTTACCCCTCATGCAGTCAGACATCGCTTCCCGTATTTCGCCGGCTGTTATTGGATTTTCGCAGCACTGCGCTGCGGTCGTCGAGAGCCGTGGCAGTCCGTCGAGGTATGCACCGAAGTCCATACTCTGAACCGGCCCGAGGCCGCTCCCGAACAATTGAGCAAAGTGCTGTTGAAAAGCCACACACATCTGCTCGGGTTCGAGCAATATGCACCAGTTTTGATCAGGCAAAAACTGAATTGTGAACTTGCCACGTCGCGCCTCCACCACCCGGGCCCATTGAACGGCTTTCGTCCCCTCGTGTCTTAGAGCACGTGTCTAGTTCTGACAACGCAGCCTTCATGCTTTGCGTTGAAGAATTGGTCGAGTGCCAATCTCGCCGCAAGCACGTCAGTTGCGATGCTTATCCTAAACGCCTCTTGTAGCTTTCTAACTAACTCTCCCTCTACTCTATTTTCCTCTATCACTACTCCTTTGCTAAACCTTATCGATTCTACTCTAATAGCCCTTCTCAGGGTAAACCACAACCTGTTGTTGACGATCGCACCCGCCAACGCACGCTTAACTAATTCGCTAATCCAGTCTACGTAAGCTTTGCGCGCAGGGAACGACGAGTTCGGCTTCCAGTAGCCGGGCCCTTGCCTATGGAGTCTATCTACGTCAACTTCACAGATCACATATTTGTGGTCCGTGTAGTCGACTACTTTAAATTGTGGACAACTTACACTAGCCTTATCTGTTTCCCTACAGGATACTCTATCTAAATACGATCTGGATGGCCCGATGCGGTTTGCCCATGTCTACATTGGCACATTCGGATGATCCAGTCTATACCTGTCAGACAGTTCAAAACGTCTGAGCAGGTTGCTGAGGCTTTTACAACCTCCTGCCCTGTCTACGAGCCCCACATAATCCCAGCGTGCATCTAAGATACCGTTCCAGTCGCCCACTAACACTAAAGAGCGGGACGCTCCAAGAAAGGTCTCTAGACGTCTGAAGAAATCTCGCCGTCCTGCCCCTGTTGGTGCGTAGACGGCTACTAGCCCGAAAGCATTGCATTCGCTGCCGGTCACGTCCAGCACCACCGACTTACCTTCTGGGTCCAGGAAGATGGCCCGCATGGCGAGATCCAAGCCTCTCCGAAAAAGCACAGCAACTCCTCCCGATCCTGGACGGCTGGGAGATGCGTATACATCGTAGCTGCCGAAGATCGGTGCGAAGGCCCGTGCTTCGGAGATTCTGCTCTCGCTGATGGCCACCACATCTATATTTAGTGACCTGGGTCGTTGAGCAGGTCGCCCTGCTTCCATGATGACCCCTAGACCACGCGCGTTTATGCTGCCTATTCTTAGTAAGGTCATGTTGAAAAGGAGTGAAAAAGGATGGGAAAGACCACTTACTTCACTTCTTGTGGAGGAAGGATGGTTTTTTCCGTCCTTCTCACTATTTGTGGCCCCCTCCGGAAGGGTGTCTTTATAAATCCTCCTGGAGAGTGTTTGTCGGAAGTCATCGATGTCCTTGGGGAATTTTAATTTTAGTGTCGTGTACGTTTTCTGTGTGATGCGAGTGATTTGTATGTGTGGGGGGGGTGAATTTTTGGGGTGTTGTATAGACTTTTTCTGTGATGCTGGTGTTGTGTTGGATGTAGTGTAAAAATTGGTTGTTGTTCAAATTTGATGCCGTGTAGTGTGTATCGTTTTGGTTGCTTTGTTTTGTTTGCGTTTGTTGTGGGTTTGTTTCTATTTCGCTTGTTGGTGATTTTTGTGGTGTTGGTGATAGTGGTGTTGGGGTTGATGATGGTGATGGTGTTGGTGTTTGTGGTGATGGGGCTGGTGATGCTGGTGTGGGTGGTGTCTTAACTTTTATTGTTAGTTTGTTTGTTTCGCCCTGCATTTTGGTTTTGGAGGGCGAAGGAAGTGGATTTTTTTTCTTTTGGGGTTTCTTTTTTTTTTTCTTTTTTCCAGTTACAGTTTCCCACTCCTCCTCGTCGTCACAATGTGTCTCCAGTTGCGATAGGTCAGGTAAAATCCTCCACGGGCGTTGGTTTTGGTTGTGGCGTGGTGGATGGTGGAGGCGTTGGTGCTAATTCTGGCGCGGTGGGTGGTGGTGGTGTTGGCTTTGCTACTGTTGCTGCTACAGTTGCTGGAGTTGTTGCTGCCACACTTGCTTCTGTTGGTGGTGCTACAGTTGTTGCTGCCATTTCTGCTGCTGGTTTTGATGGTTGACTCACTGGGGTGGGTAGGAGAGGTGGCCTCAACTTTTTATACTGAGGGTAGAAAGCCTTTAGGTGGGTTCCTTCGCCACAAACGATACGCCTAGGCCTTCTACCCTCAACGATTACGGTGATGTGCCCGTCGTCATTGAGGTCTATCACCTCTGGAATTTCCTGTATGTTTTTTTGGTCCGCTTGGATCAGGAGTTCCATCCCAGATCAGGACCAGTTCTGCTTTACGTTTATCACCACAATTATTTTGGTGTCGGCCTCAATATCGGCGAGGACGGCAGCCATGGAATTTCAATGGCCGGCGGAACCTGGGTCACGCTAACCTTACCAGCCTCTGATCACAATAGCTTGGGACGAGTGTGAACTCGTCACTTTTTAATGGGGCCATGGGGTGCTCTCTGGCTTCCTGTGGGGTTCCAAAGAACACGTCCACGTTTCCATATTTTGCCCACGTCTGATGTGGGTTTTTTGAGCCCAAACATATCCCAAAGCTTTTTGTATCTGGGACTCGGATGCCCGTTCCACTCGGATGCCGTTCATATCGTCCGATATGACACGGTACTATTTGTTCCGGTTCTTTGTTTTCTGAGTTTAAAGTTCGCTGTTTTATTTGAAGGATAGACTTAATCGATCACCCATTTAATACTCCCACCTTGCTCCTATGTGTCTTTAGAGGAGTCCACTTTTTTGCAAGCAATAGGGACAGTTGTAGATCAAGATATACTATTTGAAATTAAGATAGTATGGTCGTAGCTAGAATATATTTGATAATAGCTCTGCACCTGGAACAACAAGAACAACGTTAATCGTTCAATGGGGCATATACACTTCATCTTGAATATGTTTTGGCTTAGAAGATAAACAAGTTTAACTGGAACTTAACCTGAATTCTCTGATATTAAAGTATTTTCCACAATGCTAGTTAGATATTATTGCTTATTTGTATCAATGTTTATATAAATGTTTCACCTCAAACGCCAGACATTAGTCAATTTCAATTTTCTGTATGTCAAAAACACACTTTATTTAAATCTGTTCTTCAATTCTTTATCCTATAATATGAAAAAAATCTATTAAAATTAAATAAACAGACCAGCCGAATCACAGCAACTACCATAAACGATATTCCATTTAGATTTTATATTATTAGCATTTAAACCATTTTTTCTTTTTTTCTTTTTTGGGGTAATTTCAAGAGAAATGCATTTTGCTAACAGATGTTAAGTCACATTCATAAGATTTTAATCTGTTTTTTTCTTGAATCAATATGTTATTTTTAAGTATTTCACAAATACTTTAAAATGAACAAGTATGGAGGTGGGGTGATTTTCACATTTCTAAACAATTAATAATTGTCTTCAGACAACTTGTTTCTTTACACGAACTATGAAATAGTTGACGTATTTTATCAAACCTTCCTTTGTTAATTTAGTTTTTCCCTTTATTCTTTTATTCCTTTATCTGGTTTTAGTCATTAGACTGCAGCCATGCTGGGGCACCACCTTGATTTAGTCGATTATATCACACCAAATATTTTATCGATCACTTTTTTACAGGACAAAAACATAGACACAAACGTAAGCATAGTTTCGGTCACATAGTATTTTTGTATATATATATATACAAAAATAAATAAATAAAATAAAAATGGCGTAAACATTACAATGCAGTATAATAGGAGGGAACATGGTAATAGTACCACTGGTGATGTTGTAGATGTGCAACGAAAGAACTTTGTTAGACTATATATATATTTGTATCTGTATTTTTAACCGTTGGTCAGTCAATGATAAACATTGATTGCCAAATAAATTAACTATGGAGATATAAAAGATACAGAAGCGAAAACCAACCAAACAGTGAATGTGTTCTGTTATTATTTCTGGCAATATTGTTACAACAATATGACCCTCCCCAAGTATAACAATATATATACATATATATATATGAATTATAAGAATCAAAGAACTGTTCAGAACATTTTTATGCTTACAACTGTTTCCTCCAAACCGAGGTTTGGATTATTCGGAGCAATTTATTATTGAATGAACACTTATATGACCTCCTTTTCACCCAAGAGACATACAGATACATATGCAAATATTGTGGGTCAACATTCATTATAATATTTAGAGTGGCAGTACACACTTAGAGATTACATTCATGTTAAAAGATACAATCAAAGATACAGGTTAAAATACAACATGAAATTAAGCGGTTATATAGTGTAAAGGTTATATGTGTGGCAAGCACGTGCGTCTTGTTTATATAGTGTGGCAGAGAGTTACGTGTAGTAGAAGCACTTAAGCAGGTAATCGAGAGTGTTAAGGTGGTTGATTTGGTGATGAATTCTTTATATGATTGTTATAGCATGTGTGTGGAGAAATAATATAAGTATTAAAAATAGTGTAAGCATTAAACATATTGGAAATGCGCAGCGAAGCGATGATATGGATTTCATGCATTTCGACATGTTCATAGTCTGTGGAGCGTATTTTTCAGATGATATGCCCCTCACATAATCCACGACGATTCGATATTGGGCGTTTGACAATCCAGTTAGAGAATAGTAGTCTGATGTTCTTTAGCTCAATACAGGAGGATGTTACGTTTCGAGAATCGGCATCGAAATACTACCAGGAAGTGTGTGTGTGGCTAAGGGGAGTTAATGCATGAGGGGAGGTAACTCCGTGGTTTTTATTACTAACTATTAAATTGTGTCTCAAAATAGACCCTAACTTATATGGTTATGCGCAATTTCTAAAAAATTTCTAAAATTTAAAGTGTTTTAACTATAGAGTAGTCTATTAAGTTGTGCTGAAGGTGTTCTTATTATGGTGATTAACCCCCATCGTTGAGTGCCACAAATGAATATCATACACGACGAGCGAGAATTCTAAATTAATGATCTTTGTGATTGCAGTCTACTCCCAGAACCAGGCACGGTGATTGCAGAATCACTTCAACGCACAATGATCTCTGGTAAGTTCTGGGTCATTGCTTGCTACATTGGATGTCGAAAGATAATTATCACCAGGGCCTACCAGAGGTCAATCCACAGTCCTCATGACTCCAATCTGACCATCAAATCATCCATATATGTACAACGCATACGCCACTTGCAATATATTCATTCCCTGCACCCAGCGTACCGGTCATACTGCTCATCAGCGTTACTAGATTAATTCGTTTTTCATTTGTCCAAGGATGGCACTTCCTCCGCACAGCACCAACAAGACAATCAATTCAATGCTTAAATTAACTATAAAGTGGTGTAGTGCAGTTCAAGCAATTGGATGTTGTCACACCTAAAGTAGTTGTGATGTTGCTATTCCATTCATGTTTTCTATTTAATTTTGGTTGGAGTTCATTTATGTTTATTGTCTCTGTGATTTGTCTAAACATTGCGTCTTTTCTGTGTGTAGAATCTATTTTTATTTCTATGTTCTCTAATTTGCCCTTATGTTCTATTTTAGCATGTTGGTGGAGTATTGAAGATTCTTTTTTATCTTGAAGCTCTCGCCAGTGTTCATTTAACCGTTCTCCTATACTACGAGCTGTCTCACCTATGTACACTATATTCTTATCTTTACATTGTCCTTCAGTACATCTTATGCTATGTACTACATTTCTAGTTTTACAGTTAATATGGGGGTTTAGTTTACAGATTATGCATTTCTTATCTATACAGGGAGGTCTTTGAAAAGGGTATGTATTACTAATAAGTGTTTTATGGAGGTACCTGGTCTTTCTACTATCTTAATATTTAGTTTAAGTTTATCTAGGGGCCTTCTAAATTTGTAAGCTAATTCACCTCTAGGGGTTGTATTGATGAATATTACACTCTGGTATTTATTGCTATCATACCATGAGTTTATTCTATTAACCTTATTCCTAGTTCTTTCTATTCTATTCCAAAATGTGCACCTATACAAGGGGCAGGTCCCATTTGTATCATTATTTACCATTTTTTTCCCATTTGCTTCTGGCTCCTCTATATACTCTGATTTTATCTCTCTGATTGTAACCAGAGAACTGCATACGGTGGATGAAGTGTTGTATGTGTCTCTCTAGTTCTTTGGGGTTGCACATGCGAGACACGTTTCTCATCACCCGTACCAAATCCGCAATCAGAATATTGATTTTGGTGTGATCCGAAACAGCTGAGTTTCGGTGGATCAGATATTTGGAAGTCATGGGTTTGGCATAATGGGAATGGAGGATTTGTTTTTTGTTATTAATGGTTTCTAACCAGAGCTCTCTGTCTAGTACAGGTTATTGATGGTTGGGGTGTTTTCTTGGGTAGTCTGTAGTAACTCTAATACTCTGGCGGATCGAGTTAGCTATTTGATGGATGCTTTCCATGGTGTTTTTCTCTAATTCCTGACTGTTCTATAGTGGGGGTGTTTTTACTACGATCTTTATATCATCAACGTAGCGGGAGTACATTATCAGGGTTAAGAGGTTGCTGTCTTCTAATTGTTCTTTAAGTTTAAGTTTAAGTTTATTGTCCCACCATACCATGAATAAATAGGTTAGCTATGTCACCTGCAATGCTAACACCAATGGCTGCTCCCTCCTCTTGGGCATATGTTTTTCCATTAATTTGAACATATGTTCCTTAAGGGTTAGTTTTATACTGGTCCCCACCGCATGTGCAATCATTTCTTTAGTTCATCGTGGTTTTCAGGGGTCCGTATGGCTCTGTTCCACCCGTTCCATCTTTCTGTGTGGGTTTTCTTGGCCATTGAGGTAATGGTAGGTGGTCTGCCTCTTGCTGGTCTTGTAGGGCACAGGTTGCTAAGGTCATACGTATCTAGATAATCATTACTATAGGTAAGTTTAAGTAGGAGTCCCAGCTCACTCGTATCAATCCCACGGAATTCAACATTGCTCTCACTGATCATTTCTACGCATTTCTCCACAGCAAAACCCCCGTCAATTGATGGATACAGGGACACAACATCCATACTACCTATTATGCAGTTTGTTAGGTCCCTAGATCGGTTATTTTCGCTGATTCCGTTGAGGAGGTCCTCAGTGCTGTCACATATATCTGGGGACATTTCAATGATGGGGCGTATGATCAGGGAGAGGAAGTAGGAAAGTGTGTAGTTACTAGCAATGTTAGCTCCACAGACTGGCCGTGTTGGTGGTCCTGTGACAGGGCCACTGCTCGTCTTATGGTCTTTTCGAAGCCCATACAACGCTGGCACGTCATTGTTCCAGGCCTGGAAGTTGTTGGGAGTCCTTTTATTGGGCTGCATTATGTGTGTCCACATTATCATATGGGCATTGATGGTTTTCTCCATATCCTCCTGCTCTTGTGGTGTTACTTCTCTTGTGTTAGTGATGTGGGGTTGCATTGCCTGGATGTAGTTTGACAGACTGTCAACCGACATTCTGCCAGACTTGTCTGTTGGAAAGCATGCAATCTCTCCATTACGCGAGCGCTGCATGAGCTTACGCAAGCCATTTGCAGATTTTTCTCCCAGTTGCTGGGTCTCCATTCTATTTTGCTTCTTGCTATACTGTTCTATAATATTTCTAAGTTTAGATCTAGTTATACTAAATTGTGCTTCTGTTTTTTCATCGACCTGCGACGGCAATTGTGTGCGTTTGTTAAAAGCTAAAGTCGTGGTGTGGATTCGTCGTAGGTCGAAGGACATATTGGAAGGATTATAAAAAGTAGAATTCCAGGCTGCTGCTTTATGTGTACTATTGTTATTGTTATTGTTAGTTGTGTTGCTTCTATTTCTATTTCCACCAACAGCCTCATGGTTGTTTCTATATCTCTCATTATTACTCCTGTCTCTTTCCTCTGGATCATTGTTATTATCTACTCTAGTTTGTGTGTCTGTGTGTTCGTCCTGGTTATTTTCCCTGTCAGTATCGATATTCTCCGTTCTCCTTGCAATCCCATTGCCTTCCCTTACTTCTGTGTTACTGTCATTACCTGTTTTCTGTTTCTGTGTGTTTGTTAAGATTGTGGTGGTGGTGAGAAGCATAGAATGTGTGTGTGGTGTTGTTGTTGTTGATGTGTGCTGTTGTTGATGTGTGTTGTTGTTGTTGTCCCCGTGTATGTTATTATTGTTGTGTGTGTTGTTGCCCCTTGTATAGGAGCAAATTTTGGAATAGAATAGAAAGAACTATATACTACATATATATATATATATATATATATATATATATATATATATATATATATATATATATATATATAGGAAAGTAAAAGAAAACAACAACACAGGAGTAAAAGGTATTAGGTTCACGCTTATAGAGAGTGTGAGCTATATACATATATAACAGGCTTCTGGAATTTCTGTCTACCAAGTTCGGCTTTTAATGCATTAGTTAACCTGAATCTATAACCGACGACTCATGGCCAAGAAGCACCACAGTGGGAGTGAACGCAGACCCCCGTGGTTACAAAGCAAACTCCTTAACCACACAGCCATGTCTCCGGCTTGTATACAGTATTAAAATATAATTGTTCAAATGAAATATTAGAAAACATCACCATCACCATCACCATCACCATCATTAACATTTTCGTGTAAACGTGTTGGGTATTTGTTTTCTTGTAGCATGTGTAGGAAGAATCTGAGATATAGTATATCACCATTGATCAATCCCATTTGTGAAGCCAAATATCCCCAAAATGTCATCACCAGTTGTTTCACCATACTTTTTTGATGAAACCAAGTCACTTACACTGTTGGTTAAAGCAACCGGATCTTCCTCGAGTAATAGACACACACGTTGTGATTATCCATTGTCTCTTTCTGTGTTTTAAAGGTAATAAGTAAAGCAAGATTTAAGGAATATTTTGATAATTATTTCCAGCTGATAGAATGAGTAAATATTATAGATTCATTTAGTCTGTTGTTGTCGGCAAAATTAACAAATCCTCGAACTTCTTTCTACATTTTCATTTTAGTTTCTATAATTTCACCGAAGCAAGTAAGTCCTCCCTTGTAGCAAAAATTACCATTTCATATTGTGCTTATATTCCAAACCGTTTTCGTATACCTCTGTATTTTAATTTGTAATATATTCTAGTTTGCTAAAACCCTAATGTACTTGTTATGTCCCTAAGGTGATTCTGATGTTAATTTGCTGAACATCTGTTCATACAGTAATGCGTTTAAAATTTACAATAAATATCATATTATAAAATAACCTATTATATTTAATGTTAATATGCTAAACAAGTATTAAATGTGTTAACAACAAATTATATAAAATTATACGCGAATAATATTTATTTAGCATTTTTGTTTTCGTTGAATGCCTAATAGTTGAAAAGATATCCAGCTATGAAACCATTCACTTCACCAATATAGATATTTAATTTGAAAATAGCAACCCAGTGATGTTTAAAAAATAAGAAAATCTTGACGCGTTCGTATTTGTGTGTGCGCGCGTGCGTGCGTGCGTGTGTGTGTATACGTGTATGTGCGTGTGTGTCTGTGTGCGTTTATAAATCATTAAATACATATTGATAGTTATGTAAATTCAACATGACAGATACAGAGTAGCAGAAAAAAGATAGTTTTCCAATATTTAAAAAAGATGTTTTAGGTCATCACCTGTAAATCTCAAGAGACAGATATTATATAACTGATTGAGATACAGATAAAAGAAGAATTACAAATTACTTCTTAGTAATGATATTACTATAGGAAAAAATTAGCTTAGAATTATAAATTAGATCGTTTTTGCAAAGACAATTATTAGTCATAAATGTATATGTTAGCGTGTGTGAATGTAGACATGGATACACTTATCCTTGCATATATATATATATATATATATAAATATATATATATATATATATATATATATATATATATATATGTGTGTGTGTGTGTATGTGTGTGTGTGTGTGTTATATAAACATATATATATATATATATATAAGTATGTATACGTACATACATATATGTATACAGACATACAGTAGTATGTATATGTATATATATATACATACATGCATACATATATATATATGTACTAGTTTCAAGCTTGTTAGCTATCGTCAGCACCGTATACCTTTCTGCCAGATGGTTGAACGTTCGAACGTATATACTTTCCTTATGAAAATTAACGGCTGAGCAGCCTAATTTGCATATCGAGTGAGTTCAGTCGGCCAGGCACACCGAAAACGATAAATGGAATAGAATGAAACGAAATTTCATTTCTCACTCTTAGTACGGCACTTACTTAAATGTAAGTATGTATGTATACGTACATACATATATGTATACAGACGTACAGTAGCATGCATATATATATATATATATATATATATATATATATATACATACAGGCACACATATATAATATATATATGTACGTATCAGTTTACTGAACATTTATTATCATGTTCACTTTTCTTTGTTCGTTTGTAAACAAACGGACAGCCTGATTTACGCCGTACAGTGTTCAGGCAACCACGTCACCGTTTTGTTCAACACTGACACAGGAACGATGTACTAGTTTCAAGCTTGTTAGCTATCGTCAGCACCGTATACCTTTCTGCCAGATGGTTGAACGTTCGAAAGTATATACTTTCCTTATGAAAATTAACGGTAAACTGATACGTACATATATATATGTGTGCCTGTATGTGTGTATATATATATATATATATATATATATATATATATATATATATATATATATATATATATATATATATATATATATATATATATGCATGCTACTGTACGTCTGTATACATATATGTATGTACGTATACATACATACTTACATTTAAGTAAGTGCCGTACTAAGAGTGAGAAATGAAATTTCGTTTCATTCTATCCTATATATATATATATATATATATATATATATAACATTAAATACCCCATCTCTTGGAGAAAATTACGTATTGCTACCCCCTACCGGAACTCACCAATCTCAGAATGTTGCCATCTTTGTAATGAGGAAATACTTCAAATAATCACAAACTATGACAAAATCAACAAAAAGAATGAATTATTTAGTAGTTGTCATCATAAAATTGATAAGACTTTCCAAGCAATGTACCAGTTCCCAAAAAATAAGTACAAATAACACCTTGAATATATGTAAATTTTGCCTAATTGAAGTAATAATTTATAGATATTTATATGTAATAGCATAACCTCATTGAGAGTTTTTTTATCCTACGAATTGATTAGGATAGCTCAATATTTAATTAGACATCAATTAAGATATATACACTAGATATGTTAAGGTTCTTAAAATATCGCTGGACGCGAGGGAAGAGATTCCCTCTAAGTTATAAAATGTTTTACTTTGTAAAAGAGTTATCTTCCTTTTGTTTACATTGTCCGTAAATTTTTTTATTAGCTTGGGAAAAATACGTATATAAAATATAGATTAATAAATAATAATTAATAGTTTAATAACACAGACTATCAATAAAATTAAACTATATATAACAGGGTGGTGGATTGGCAGTGTCGGTAGAGGGTCGGACGTCATGCTTTCCAGCATAGTTACGTCCCTTTACGATCTGAGTTCAAATCCCGCCGAGGTTGACTTTGCCTTTCATCCTTACGGGGTCGATAAAATAAAGTACCAGTAATGCACTGGGTAATTGCTGGCCTTGTGCCTAAAGTAGAAACAATTAAAATTAAACTATATATATTAGAATAATTAAATATAGAAGTAAATATAACCATTCATTAAGTGAAATAAAGTTTATGGAGAGTAAATATAACCACAGTTAGTTTTTAAACAATAAATGAAAATTAAAAAATAACGAAGTTTCACATAAATTGAATTTTGAATTAATTTAGGTAATAAATTAACAAAATATATTATATATATTGATGGGGATATATGCATTTTAATATATTTTAATACATATTTAATAGTTATTTAATTAGACATTAAAGATAAATTGTTTTAATTTTGTAGTATAATATTAATAGAATATCTTACCTTATAATAAAACACTGTCATAATCTAGAATGAGCTAAATTAAATTAAATTAATTTAAGCATATGAATTTTTAATTAACTTAAATATTTGATTGCTATAGAAATTAATCTATGCTTAATAATCTGGATATAATATAAACTTATAAATAACTAAAGCGTAATCCAATACAAGCGGTATTCACTGAATATGGAAAATTTTTAATTTTGAATACAACGGGTTTTTTATTCTCCCCTTTATTTTATCCTTTCCTTTTCTTCGTTTTCTTTATTTCCCTTCTTTTCTCTCCGCATCTTCCCTTTTCTTCTTTTATTTATTTCCCTTCTTTTTTCTTCACATCTTCCCTTTCAACTCCCCTTCTATATTTCTACCTTGCTTTACGTCCTCTTCTTCTCTAAGATTGTCATATTATTTGTGGTATAAAAATGTTCAGGGTTGGTGAAATAAATTAATACCACTACAGGAATTGAATAATCAAAACCTTAGCGGTTTGTCGCATATCCAATCTATCATATATTTTATCTGATGAAAACGTACTGAAATGCTATTGTACCTTTGAAATATTGCTCTAGGGTTCTTATATATTTGATATATATTTATCCTTCTCGAGCCTCGTGAAGTAAATACGTTTGTTTATATTTTTTTTATTGTGTATCCAAAAATATCTGTACACAAATATATAAATAACAGTACAGAGAAGTTACCAGGGGATTTTCCGTTCGAAGAAAATTAATACTTTATCGCGAAATAAATACTTTTGTTTATATGTGTATGCAAAAATATCTGTACAGGAATATATAATTATATATATATATATATATTAAAATAACAGATTAAAGTTTAAGCAAAGAAATCGCTGTTTTCACCCTTGACGGGATCTTCTGAAACTAAAATAATAAATCTGTGAACGCAGAAGTAAATATTTCGTAAAACGTTACACACTATATGATGGCTGCCCCCTCGCACGAGAAGAAAAAAAATAAAATAAAATAAAATGAAATAAAATAAAATAAAAAAATAATAATAATAATAATAATAATAAATAAATAAAAAAATAAATAAAAAAAAGAAATATATATATATATATATATATACGTACATACATATATACATATATATATATACATACATACATATATACATACACACATACATACACATACACTCACACATATACACACACATACATTAATAACAATTATAATAATAATAATAATAATAATAGCAATAATAATAATAACGACAACAACAATAATAATATACATATTCATATATATATACACACACACGCACGCACATAAGCATATCTACACACACACACACACACACACACACACACACACACACACACACGCGATAGCAACTAACAGTGCTGCGATCGAATGTGGATTTTTAGCCCAGCCAATGAACTAAAATGTCTTGCACAGAGTCGGCAACCAAAACATTCACTGGGAATAGTCGGCTGTGGTTGGAGTTCGTGTACTTTTGCATGTCGCTTGAGCCCTCCTGCTGATTTACATTCTCTACCACATGTTTGGCAAGCATGATGAGTAGCATCTCCAACAGCAGCCTGGTAGTCAACCACTGGTCTTACTTTATGACTGCGAAGATGACTTTCGAGTTCAGCTTTGCTTAGGCAGAGTCTCGCACAGACGCTGCATGTCAGCACCATAGGAGGACCCTCGCCGTCTGGAAGTGCAACAGCAATGCCCTTCCTCACGTCCCGCTTTACTTTCTCGTGTGCGATTCGAGATGCCTCAAAGGCAACTTTTCCCTCATATACAGTCTTTCTCCATTTATTACGATCAGCAGCAATATTTTCCCATGTATCAGCAGAGATGTTAGCGTCTTTCAGAGAGGCTTTCAAGGAATCCTTATACCTCTTTCTTGGTTTATGTGGCGGTCGTTTTCCTTTAACCAACTCTCCATAGAAGAGTTGTTTTGGTATTCTAGAATCCTTCATCCTGGCAAGGTGACCACTCCAACGGAGTCGTTGCTTAGGCACAAGAGCTTCTATACTGTCACACATAGAGCTTTCCAAAATCTCGACATCACTGATGTGGTCCCTCCAGTGAACGCCATGGATCCGTCTGAGTCACATCTGATGGAAACGCTCCAATTGCTTAAGGTGGCGTCGATATGTGACCCAGGTCTCGCAGGCATAAAGAAGACAAGAGAGTACACATGCCCTGTACACCTTTACCTTTGTCCTCCTGCATATGTCTCACCGACCCCAGAGTCGCCTTTCTAGCTTTCCGAAAGCATCACTTGCTTTCCTAATCCTAAGTGAGATTTCACTGTCAAGGTTGCCGTATCGATTGACAGTGCTTACCAGGTAGACAAACTGATCAACCACTCCAAGTCGTTTGCCATACACATAGATGTTTGGTTCAGTGTACTGCTTACTAGGGGCAGGTTGGTACATGACGACGGTTTTCTTGAGACTGACAGTCAAACCCAGGGCAGTGCAAGCGTCAGAAAATGCATTCAAAATGTGCTGCATATCACTCTCTGTGTGCGCTACAAGATCGCAATCATCTGCATACATATACATGCACACATACACACACACACACACACACACACACACACACACACACACACACACACACACACACACACACCGCGTCATAATGTCGTAATGCAGACAACACATATTTTCATATACATACACACACACACACACACCTCCCATACAAACACACACACACACACACCGCGTCATAATGTCGTAATGCAGACAACCAGGCATATAAACAGATATTATAAGGGCGCAACGTAATATCTATGTATCTATCTAAAAAGAGAAAGACTAAGAATTATAGAGAGAGATCGCTAAATCGCCTAATGCGGTCCCTATGGCATTGAAAATTTAAGATCTTTTGCTCAAAACACTCACGGGATCATAAGTATTACATGTGTAAAGTTTGAAAAACTCGGTTGGGTGGTTCTCGAGTTTTAGTGATTGGACAGACAGGCAAACAGTCCCCGACCCACACACACACGCACTAAAGAATTATTTTCTAATTTTTGAACTTTTGGATTCTGAGAATCCTTTAACTTTTGACAATTTTGGGGATTTTGTGGGAAAAAAAATGTTACTTAATTCCCTCTGTGTATATATTTATGTATATATTTATCTATTTACTCATTCATTTATATATATTAACGCACTGTGTTTCGATTTTGGAAAGAATTTTTAGGATCTTTTAATAGTTTCTCTTTAAGAATGATCTTTTGGAGAGAGAGTTTCTTTAAGGCTCCTTTTGAAGGGTTCTTTTTGAAGTTTTTTGGAAGAGTTCTCTCAACTCTCTTAACTCCTTTAATTTTTAAATTCTTAGATTCTGCAAATCCTTTGGATTTCAGCTCTTAACTTTTGCCAATTCTCTGAATTTTGGAGAGAGAAGAATTTTTTCTTTGTTCCCCTCTACAAAAGTAACTTCAACAGACAAACTGTAAAAGCACACACACACAATTTTCGGAATTTTGTAGAAAAAAATGTTACTTAATTCCCTAAGTGTATATATTTATTTATTTACTAATTCATTTTTATATATACACGCACAGTGTCTCGTTTTTTGAAAAGATTTTTTAAGATCTTTTAAAAATTTCTTCTAAAGAATGATTTTTTGGAGAGAAAGACTTCTTACGGTTTCTTTTGAAAGGTATTTTTTGAAGTTTTTTTGGAAGAGTTATCTTGACCCTCTTAACTTCTTTAATCTTTAATTTTAAATTTTTAAATTTTTGGATTCTGGGAATCCTTTGGATTTCAGCTCTTAACTTTTACCAATCTTCTGAATTTTGAAGAGAAAAGAATTTTTTCTTACATGCCCCCGAGAAAATTAATTTTAAGAGACAAACTGTAAAAACACACACACACAACAACCCCACACATATATACGCACACATATTTATGCATACATATACGCACACATTCACATGTGTGTACTGTTGTATATACACCCTCACACTCTCTCTATACATATTTGTGTGTGTGTATGTATGTATGTGTGGGTATGTACACACACCAACCAAACCACAGTAGTCAGCTCCTACAGCAGCAGTCAGCTCCTACAACCCCCTATCCTCTTTTGAACTACTGACCACTGGATTAAACAAACAACTTGGCCTCATTCCATGCCAACTTTTCAGAAGGCATGATGGAAGAAATTTTGCTCAAATATTCGTTTTTGATTTTAATTTCAATTTTAATTTTAAACACTTTTTTTACTCCCTTTTTAATTAACTTCTTTCACTGAATTTGACAAGATGGATTTTAATACATCGAAACCGGTAATTTTTCCATACACTTTATATACTCCATAAAAAAATGTTCAAAAAAGAATTGTCCCTCTTTTTTTAATAACACTATCTTTTCAATGATGTCACTTTGACGAATCAAAAAAGAAAAACAGACCCATAAACATATCTCCCGTGCTATTTCCAACTTCTTTCATCTTTTCTCTATACCCACTGTTTTGTATAGAACCTAACCTATATTTTCTAATATATATATATATATATATATATATATATATATATATATATATATATATATATATATATATATATATATATATATATATATATATATATATATATATATATATATATAGTTAAAAGAATAGAGGTGTAACACACAAGTTATTATATATTGGTAAACGGAATAGAAAATGCTGACAAATTGTTCACAGTTGAAAAATGGTTTAATTAGGAATAAAAGAGTATTAGTGATTGTATGGGTTAGTATTCAGTTGTGGTTTTAAGTTTTTACCGGTTGCGCATTTCTAAATGCTTTTCAAAAATAATTTTGAGATAGAGTGTCCGTGCTGTTTGCTCTGATCAGAGCAAACAGCACGGACACTCTCAGAGCAAACAGCACGGACACTCTATCTCAAAATTATTTTTGAAAAGCATTTAGAAATGCGCAACCGGTAAAAACTTAAAACCACAACTGAATACTAACCCATACAATCACTAATACTCTTTTATTCCTAATTAAACCATTTTTCAACTGTGAACAATTTGTCAGCATTTTCTATTCCGTTTACCAATATATATATATATATATATATATATATATACATATATATAAAGCCGTTCACCAGTACAAACATTGTGTGTCTAAGAGCAGTGAAGTGAGAGACTGGAGGCTACAGTTTTGGCAATAAAATAGAGAAAATATAGGGTTTAAGAGCATTTTTCTGTCTTGGTGAAGAAATGACATCTCTAGTGCCGGTACCACGATGAAACGCATTCAGTACGGCCTTTAAGGTTTTAGTAATAGGAATGACATCCAGCTGCAGTAACCATGCGAAAAGTGGTGAGAGGACACTTCAGTGTATCAAAGGCATCACAACCTCTCTAGTTTAGTGGTTGATGAGACTAAATGCATCCAACCGTAGAAGATCTAAGGGTAGAGAACACTTCAGTTGTTTCAAAGACGTGATGTCCTCTCTAGTGCCGGTGCCATCATTGTACATTCTTTCTCAATCTGGAAAGTGCAGTAGCATAATAACTGTCAGTGGCTTCAATTATCTACTAACTTGGCCTGTGATGACCCGTCCAACACCTTGATAGCAGAAAAAAACGGACGTTAAATGATGATGAGAATTATGATGATGATAAAAGTGATGATGATAGTGGTGGTGGTGGTGTTGGTGATATAACATATATACTTGTATAAAACTCGATCCTATACAAAACTCGACCCTTTTTAATTTTTGACGAAACCTTTCCATTGCCATGTAAAAGTCCAGCATAGTTATTCATAGACAATATATTACCATTTGTGTATCAAAATATTATCACAAACATAAATGTCGCGATGAGAAAATTTATCTTTCTACGCAGTTATGTTCCAATGTACACACGTTGAATCATTTATAAGAGTTATGACATCTTGTGTAGTTTGATGCGAAGAAATATCGGTATTGTTAATGTAATTAGTAGAGAGTCGGACACCATGCATTGCAGCATAGTTACGCCCCTTTACGGTCTGAGTTCAAATCCCGCCGAGGTTAACTTTGCCTTTCATCCTTACGGGGTCGATATAATAAAGAAACCAGTAATGCACTGGTTAATTGCCGGCTTTGTACCAAAAATAGAAATTATTAATGTAATTATTTGTTTATTGTTTTTGTTTTGTATTCATCTTTAGTTCCTTTACTCTTCTGCTTATTGATGTGGAGTTAGGTATTGTTGAATGAATTTCAGTCCCGTGTAATTGTCAATCCCCAAATATCTAACCTATAAAAGGTCAAGAAAATTCGATATTTACACGAAACTTGCTTTGGTGTAAACAGTAAGAAGGGGTCTGTGGGGTGTGTCACACTTGGACGACCCTGTGCTAGTTTATCGTGTCAGTAAAGACAGTTCATGTTTTTGTCAAAGAATTAAAGAAAGGGTTTTTTATCTTACTAATACACATTCCAAAACGCGCCCACACGCACACACACACACACACACGAATCCTTAATTGCAAGCGCGCTCACGTAATCACGCACATGAATATCGTTGAATACACACCCGCATTGCCGCTCCACCAGTTACACCAAAATAAACACACACGCCCACACACACAAAATAGGGTCGATGCCTCTATATATATCTTCTCGGCCCACATACCACAACAAAAATATATCTTTTGTCGCATCAACAGTCTGAGGAGCAGATTGATACTGGAGTTGGGTCCATAAATCCTATGGGTCACCTCTGCGAAACGCGCATAACAGGTCGATACACAATAAATACTTTTCATATGAAAACCAAACTTCCTCGTTTTTTTCTATTTTACACACTCTGCCAGTGCATAGAGTGCCTGATTTGGTACCAACACCAGTATTTCACCGTACTACCTATTATATATATATATAAAGGTTTACATATATATAAAGTCATAGATATATATGTGTTTTGCAACGGGTCACGTTGTAGCTCAATGAAGAATTAATAAATTAAATAATCAGAGCTATATATCACAAATTTTATGATATATATATATATATATATATATATATATATATATATATATATATATATATATATATACATATATATATATATATATATATATATATATATATATATATATATATATATATATATATATATATAGGGCCTTGAAACCTTAAGTAGCGCTTTTGTTCCGTGTATAAATAAATAATTGTTTCTACTTTCGGCACAAGGTCTGCAATTACCCAGTACATTACTGGTACTTTATTTTATCGACCTCGTAAGGATGAAAGGCAAAGTTAACCTCGGCGGGATTTGAACTCAGTCCGTAAAGGGACGTAACTGTGCTGCAAAGCATGGCGTCCGACCCTCTACCGATACTGCCAATCCAAATAATATAATATATCAGCTCTCTTCCCGAATGCGCACTATTTTCCTTTTCCTTTTTCACACCTACGGATATTTCTACGGATATATATATATATATTTGTGTATAGTGGTAGCTATGGTGCTTCCGTAGGCGGTATGCCAAAATTAGCACTTGATATTCATCAGAGTAGAGTGTAGATATAAAGAAAACGAAAAATCAGTGATGCATCTGGATTTAGTTTATTTCGTGTTACAAATGTTTCGCCGGCATGTAGCTCGAGTCATGGTCCTTGTATGGATCTGGCTGATTCTACTTCTGCGGGTTCTTTCAGACACGGTGGTTATGTCCGGAGCAAATTTTATCACTGGGTGTTATCATCAAAACAACACCCCAAAAAACCGTCTTTCCATTCTTAGGGCAGACTAATTTGCATAGAGTGTGAGTACGCACCGGTTCAGCGGAGACGATAAAAACAAGTGGGTGCTCACAGTAAAGCAACCAGTGAAAGACTTGTTACATATACATGTGTATACGTGTGTATATTCATATACACACTAGTATTTCAGTATGCATATGTAGATGTAATTTTTTTAACTTAATTGTTTAAGCGTCAGTCATACAAAAGTGAGTTACAAACGAAACGAAATTTAATTTCGTTTCGTCATTTGTTTTTATCGTCTCCGCTGAACCGGTGCGTACTCACACTCTATGCAAATTAGTCTGCCCACTACTAATGTTCATAGAAAAAGCATATAACGATATGTGCTTTTACAATTCTCCAGAAATGCCGGTAGATAGGTAAATATTGCTGATGAGTTGTAACAACAACGAAACTAGTTCAGTGTTCCTTGTCTGGCTTTCTGGAGAATAGAGGGAAGGTGTTCCCTCAAAAACCAGTATGACTCTAAAAACCGGTTTGTCTGTGTGTTTACATACAGAATAGCTGGGTGCTCACAGTAAAGCAACCAGTGAAAGACTTGTTACATATACATATGTATACGTGTGTGTATTCATATACACACTAGTATTTCAGTATGCATATGTAGATGTAATTTTTTTAACTTAATTGTTTAAGCGTCAGTCATACAAAAGTGAGTTACAAACGAAACGAAATTTAATTTCGTTTCGTCATTTGTTTTTATCGTCTCCGCTGAACCGGTGCGTACTCACACTCTATGCAAATTAGTCTGCCCACTACTAATTTTCATAGAAAAAGCATATAACGATATGTGCTTTTACAATTCTCCAGAAAGGCCGGTAGATAGGTAAATATTGCTGATGAGTTGTAACAACAACGAAACTAGTTCAGTGTTCTTTGTCTGGCTTTCTGGAGAATAGAGGGAAGGTGTTCCCTCAAAAACCAGTATGACTCTAAAACCCGGTTTGTCTGTGTGTTTACATACAGAATAGCTGGGTGCTCACAGTAAAGCAACCAGTGAAAGACTTGTTACATATACATATGTATACGTGTGTGTATTCATATACACACTAGTATTTCAGTATGCATATGTAGATGTAATTTTTTTAACTTAATTGTTTAAGCGTCAGTCATACAAAAGTAAGTTACAAACGAAACGAAATTTAATTTCGTTTCGTCATTTGTTTTTATCGTCTCCGCTGAACCGGTGCGTACTCACACTCTATGCAAATTAGTCTGCCCACTACTTATTTTCATAGAAAAAGCATATAACGATATGTGCTTTTACAATTCTCCAGAAAGGCCGGTAGATAGGTAAATATTGCTGATGAGTTGTAACAACAACGAAACTAGTTCAGTGTTCCTTGTCTGGCTTTCTGGAGAATAGAGGGAAGGTGTTCCCTCAAAAACCAGTATGACTCTAAAAACCGGTTTGTCTGTGTGTTTACATACAGAATAGCTGGGTGCTCACAGTAAAGCAACCAGTGAAAGACTTGTTACATATACATATGTATACGTGTGTGTATTCATATACACACTAGTATTTCAGTATGCATATGTAGATGTAATTTTTTTAACTTAATTATATATATATATATATATTTAAATGTATAGAAGGTTGGCCGTATGTGGTGTGTGCGCGCATGTGTATGTATATATGTGTACGTTTGAATAGGACATGCTTACCCAATTGATACAGAACAGTCAGAAGGCTCGTGGCAGCATGTATCAACAAGTGTGTGTGACTGGGTCTATGGAAGTGAGGGAGAGAGGGTGTGTGAGTATATATACTGCGATGTATGTATGTGGCGGTGTGGGTGTCTGCGCATGTAGACGTACGAGTGTGAATGCATGGATAGGTATGTGTCTGAATATGTGTGTGTTATTATGTGTGTATTCTAGTATGTGTGGGTGCTTACTCTGAAGTGTGAGCAGACGTGTGAAGTACTGAACCCAGCATGACCTCATTGAAATGTGTCGGCCGGAAAATGGTTGATGAACCGTGTGGCAGCAGATACTGATCAGAACTTGTGATGACGTGGAGTAAAAACAGCCAATGGCATGACAAGGGTGGAAAGACGGTTTTTTGTGGGTGTTGTTTTGATGATAATACCCCAGTGATAAAATTTGCTCCGGACATAACACCCGTGTCTGAAAGAACCCGCAGAAGTAGAATCAGCCAGATCCATACAAGGACCATGACTCGAGCTACATGCCGGCGAAACATTTGTAACACGAAATAAACTAAGTCCAGATGCATCACTGATTTTTCGTTTTCCTTATAATATATATATATATATATATATATATATATATATATATATATATATTTCTTAAAATTTGTTGGTTCACCACTGGATAGAACCCGTCATTCCGTATAGTCAATCCTGGTGTAATATTGTGAAGAGTACTCAACGCAATGCAGTTCACTTTGAGGGTGGCTGGCTGTGAAGCTAGTTGATCAGCCGCCTTCTCTGTCTCTGGTTTCTCGGACCCATGGTTTTACGGACTTTTTACATATTCCTTTGTTATATTCCAATACCTGATGATATCATCGGATTGATATGGAACCCGGTCATTGAAATGATCATAGTATAATAAACCTTTCAAGGACTTACACCAGTACAGCCTCCTGTTACTTCATTTATATATATATAGTGTGTGTGTGTAGAGAGAGAGAGAGAGGGGGGGAGGGAAAGTGGGAGAGAGAGGGGGGGGGAGATAATAAGGGTTTAGATCGATATCCATTCATTTCGATCTCATTGTTTACAATTTGCTCAGCAAATCCATTTGGAGCACAGCGCACGCATGGGATCAGCTGTAAGGCAACGTTCCCAGCCAGAATCCTTGGCATTGAAATCCGAGTAGAATTATTGTTTTAACAACTTTGTATATCACAACACTAAAGTTCTCACAATTTCAACAATTGAAACGGCCAGTATCTTCCTAGTTTCGTACATAAAAAGCTGCTGGAATACAAAAATCTACATGTAGGCTTGTACAGTACTGTTTTGGAATCAGAAGGGAATTCGCTGGTCATCGATTACTAATAAATCAATAAACAGCAAATCCTGGACAAAGGAATTCTCATTAGCAAGCTAGTCCACTGGAGGGAAGCCGAATATCGACCTTACTACTAAATGTCCATGTTGATACTGGTATCCCACGCGTGGCATTAACTGCTAATCTGTCAACATATGACAGCATCAGTGGCAGGCTGTCTGGGGTTGGCGGTAATGTTAAAAATAGCAGCATGACTTCACCAATGTGGAACACTCAACTATAATTAAAGAAAAAACATTAGAGTTAATTACGATAAGAGTTTAGATCGATATCCAATGATTTCGATCTCGTTGCTTACAATTTATTCAATAAATCTCACGCATGGTATCAATTATAAGGAAACATTCCCAGCCAGACATCTTATATATATATATATGTGTGTGTGTATGTGAGTGTGCATATATATATGTATGTATGTATGTATGTATGTATGTATGTATGTACACATAATGTGTGTGTGTATATGTCTGTGTGTAAGCATACGTATTATGTGTAAACACATATTATGGTTTAGGCCCAAGTTTATAGCCTATGAGTTCTTCCTCACTTTAAGTACTTCCGCACACTTTTTGACATTACTATACTGTATATAATATTGCAGTATACATCACATTATATATTTTATTATGTTACATTACGCCTCTGTACACGTTACTATATTGTACATTGTAAACATATATTCCTAGA
Source organism: Eledone cirrhosa (assembly GCA_964016885.1). Lineage (NCBI taxonomy): Eukaryota > Metazoa > Mollusca > Cephalopoda > Octopoda > Eledonidae > Eledone > Eledone cirrhosa. The sequence continues at coordinate 80,325,099 of OZ024740.1, read as the reverse complement.
TATAAAAAAACCCACATTAGATTTTATCAGTTATGTTTCTTTGGATAAAAAACCTAAATAGTTAATTTTCCAAAGCCACCGCTGAATCAAAATTCATAAAAACCGAGCATCCACTTATGCAGACCTACTTAGCCATGGAGAATTTCAATCTATCGTTAATGTCAAAGTCAATTACAGTACTTAATATAACCGAAGGCCACCAATTTCGAACAAGAAAATAAGATATAAAAGAGAATAGTCGTAACACGTAATTGCATATAGAATTATATATGTAATTATCAACTTATTTCGATTACTATAAAATCTATAAAACTCTTTAGGCGATTCTTATCAACTCGAATAATTTCAATAAAATATAAGATAAGCATTTACGATTATCCAGCTCTGCCACACAACGCAGCTATCTTTAGCTATGTCACCTGACAAATTCAACTTCCATTTTCTACCGTTTACTTCCACCCGTCCAGAAAATAACTGAACAAGTTTGACCTTAACAGCTCAAGAAAAACGATACCTTCCTCGCTATGATCCGGGGTAACACATTTACAATTCTGCAATTTAGGATCCCGAAGCAACATCAAACTGACGTTTTGCAACGGGCACAAAATGATAATTGTTTCTATTTTTGGCACAAGGCCAGCAATTATCCCAGTGTATTACTGGTACTTTATTTTATCGACCCCGTAAAGATGAAAGGCAAAGTAAACCTCGGCGGGATTTGAACTCAGATCATAAAGGGCCGTAATTCTATGCTACAAAGCATGGTGTCCGACCCTCTACCGATACTGCCAATCCACCGTTGGGCACAAAATGATAATGTTATCAAATAATATTTTTTTTATACAGACGTTTTTAGATATTAGTCAACAATATATTCCCATATGTTTATTTTAATACTATAATTCACAACAACCATTTATCCACACACTAAATTCATATTCTCGCCGTGTCATTATTTGCTATTACTTCCCCAAATCCCTTTCTCTCCATATCACCCCATTTACTGTTTATTTCACACTTTAATTTATTTTTATACAATTTATATTTCTAATTATATTTTATCTTCCTTCTGGTGTCACCAACTTAACGATCGACCTCTGGTGACTTCCTTTACAAGTGGTATGCACTGGTTACGACAAGAGAATACAAAGATATTTTCCTGTTTCTTTCCTTCGGGCATTTTATGCTTTACAAGACATTGACAAAATGTATGTCTTCATTTCAGATTTTCAAAATACATCTAAAATGAAAGAAAAAGCAAAAGGAAAATATAGTAAGGCAAGAAAGAAAAAAGAACAGGAATAAATGGGTTTAGGGGACTCTGTCCTTCTCTGGGCTGTATAGTCTAGCTACATCTCGCGTACAAGACAGAGAAAGCATTGCTGCATCAACCATTCCTTATTGCGTGGCTCCTTCCTCATGTGTGATACTCGTATCCCATTTGACTGGGGAATGCAGTCTGGGGCCAAGAAGACCAGAGGCTTTTATAGCAAAAAATATTACCTTTTCAGCTAGAGACAAGCGATTCTACATTTAGAACGGAAAAAGTCGGAGAAAATCGTCTTGTCCAAGACTCGAACAAGTCCACCAATGCCTATCCCTGGGAAGATACTATATTTCCTCGATACCGGAGAGCTAGAGAATAAGGTTTATATCGACGAGATTTGAACTGAGATCCCGAATCAAATACTATAATGCATTTTGTCCGATGCTTTAACGATTCTGTCAAATCACCAACGTTTCTTCAATTGTAATCTACATTGGAATTTCTATATTGTATTCCCCATGTCCTATCCTTTATCATTCCTTGTTCTAATCACTCCCTTATTTCTAGCTAACACAAAACTACTTTGCTCTGCATTTCAGCTAAAGTATTTGTTTACAGCTATCTCTTTTTGGTGATATATTACATGTACTTATTTTATTACATTTTTACAACGTGATGTACCTGCTTATCTAATTTATAAACACGAGATGTTCCATTGTATATAAACAAATGCAGCTGTTGTCATCTGCTTTTCAAGGCAGGTTAACTGGATTTACATTTTATCGGGTGAACGAAGCTCACATTCATTTCTGTTCACCGAAATGATCATAAAACCATTGATTAATAATTTCATTATTCGGGAGAAAGAGGGGGTTAGGCGTTGGGATTATATGGATGATGTCTGAGGTAGATATTATGAGGGGTATCAGTTCTAATATAAACATTTAGTTCATGATTGGTTTTGTTTTTACGAATGTATTTTTTACGAGTTTGTAATCTGATGTTTTGTTTATTGTTGGCTTTGTTTTCTGAGTGTATTATTTACGTATAGGGCATTCGATGATTGCTTTGCGTTTGTTCTGAGTGTGTCTGCGTTAGGATTTCTGCATTTGACGTTCCTATATATATATATATGTGCGCATGGTGTATTTATGTGTAATGTATATGTATTATTATTTAGGATAGTTGTTGATAGTAAGTAGACAGGTCGGAGCAATAACCCTCTTATTTACGTGCACATATATATATATACATGAAAATATTATTTATTTGTAATATTAGATATCTCATTGACTAATTTTAGTTGGTCTAGCTTATATCTCACCAAATAAAGATTTTGGCTTAAGTTTATATATATATATATATATAACGAAGGAAGTGTGGTAAGGAACCAGGTGGACCTTAACGCACCAGAGTACTCAATACTTAGGGTAGTAGAGTGGGTAATAGGAAATTGTTCAAGACCCCGACGGCAGAGCTCAAGCCGTTTGGACGGCTAACTGTCGAAACGGCTTCAGCTCTGCCGCCGAGGTCTTGAACAATTTCATATATATATATATATATATATATATATATATATATATATATATATATATATATATATACACAGAGAGAAAGGGGGGAGAAGCTAAAAGCAATTCTACATCTTCATTAAGTGACTTGACTGAGACAATATATTGAAACGTAGAAGAATCCTTTTAGCCATTTAACAACTCTGCATTTAAAAGGTTTTCCACGATGTAATGCATATGAATACAGCCATATTTATGACACCGTAGAGCTTAATTTTTGAATGTGTCCTAGATTGCGGGTCATATTTCATCATCCTTATTATCATCATATATATATAACAAATTCAGATGAAAAAAAAATTCATTTAATGCTTTACAATTGCTTCAATACACCATTCAA
>OZ024740.1:80289421-80316921 GCA_964016885.1 Eledone cirrhosa | reverse complement strand
ACAAACGTCCCTGACCAGAGTAAACTTCCTGGACGTGACCCTCGACCTCGAAAACGACCTGTACTACCCATACAGGAAACCTAATGACAATCTGCACTACATCCACCGCCGATCAAACCATCCTAGGAACATCACAAACAACCTGGTCAAAAACATCTCCCTCCGCATATCCCGTTTGTCAGCTAATGAGCGGATATTCGATGAACATGCGCCTTATTACAACCAGGCCCTCAAGCGGAGTGGTTTCCGGGAGGAAATATCCTACTGTCCAGCTCCCATTAGCGGAACCAGCAGGAGACACCGCCGCTCACGCAATGTAACATGGTTCAATCCTCCACACAACGCAGAGGTGACAACTCCCATCGGGAAACTATTCTTTTGGCTCATTGAAAAACACTTCCCATTACAACACCGCTACCACAACATAATTAACAAAAATACCATCAAACTCTCTTACAGCACTACACCAAACTTCGCACAAAACATCGTCTCCTCTAACAACAAAAAACTCAACCCCGATGGCAAAAATAACCTAAATAGCAGTGGAGAACCGACCAGGAGGTGTAACTGCCCGGATAGATCTATTTGCCCACTCGACAATAGATGCAGAGACCGTAATGTGATCTACCAGTGCAACGTGAGGACGGATACCTCCAACAAAGCCTATATAGGACTTACCGCATGTGACTTCAAGACCCGGCTATACCAACATAGACATACCTTCCGAAACCCGGCCCGGCGTCACGCCACTACACTTTCGGGCCACATATGGGACCTCAAGGACAACAACATCACCTATGATCTCACTTGGAGATTACTGTCCAGAGCCAATTCTTACACGGGAGGACGCCGTCCGTGCAATTTATGCTCGGAGGAAACTTTACAAATGCTGTTTTCGACGGACCAACTCCTAAACAAGAAAGATGAACTGGTTACTGCATGTAAACATAGATTGCGTAGGACTTACCTCGCCCTCAAACCCCATAATGACCCGGGGGGGCAGACTAGGGCTATAACACCCCACTTGCCGATTTTGCAATGGGTAACCCCTGCTTGCCAAGGGAGACGTAAGATCTTTTTTGTATTCTTTTATCGCTTCCTTTATTTCCTTCCTTCCCCCCTCTCTCCTTAGTCCTTCTACCCCAGCTCTTCTCCTTTGTCGGCGTCTTTTCCCGCCCACCCGAGGCTGCCCTTTGTCCCCTTGTAGCCTTAGTACCCCCACCCCCTCCCCTAGTCTAGGATAGATTTGGCGGACTCCGCCCTTTATAGCAGTTGGTTTAGATCCCGGATACTTGTCCCCTTTTTCCGACCGCTCCCACTATTCTCTGTGCCCTCTATATTTCTTAGTGGCACGTATGCCTTATTTTTTCGTTTCAGTATTTCTTTCTTCGCTTTTCTTTTGGGCGGGGTGGATTCTGAACTTATTCTTCCGTATTCTACCTTTACTTCGTACGAACTTTCATGTAGCTTGTTTTAGATCGATTAGAGTTAGCATTAGTATATATTTTTCTCGGGACTCAGAATTATTATCTCGTATTAGTTCACTTTGCTGCACTGGGTGGTTGCTGGAATTGTGCCCGGGATGGAAACCTTTATTGTTTATTTCGTGGTAGTCTCTTTAGTATTTTGGCCCCTTTTGTTGACCAGTCACCGTATCATTTACGTACTTATACCTCTTAAAAGGGTCCTCGCCTAATCCGTCCCACCTAGTTCTTTTACTTATTTCGTTATTTCTTTATTTCTTTCTTTACTTCTTTCTTTCTTTATTTATTTATTTATTCTAGACTAACAATAGCTAGAGACCTAGGTCGTAGAATTTAATTTACTTTACTTTTTTCTTTACACTCATTTGTTTTTCTTTACACTTATTTGCTTTTCTCCACTCTCAGTATTTTTTCTTTCCTATATATTTCTACCCCCCATTGTTCTACCTACCGTTCCGACTTCCTCCCCCTCCCCCTCCCCTGTATCTTCTTTGACCTCATGCCCAGCTGTAGCTGGCACTACAAACGCTTGATTGGGGCTACTCCACCCCCTCCCCTCTTTCTCCTACTGGCAGGTTTAGCCACCATCTCCCCTACTAATTTGCAACCACAGAATTACTACTGATTTTTGACAATCACTTTGACCATATATGGAATTACCCCTTGAGAAGATCGGCTATTTAAATACCAGGATAAATTTTCATTTAGTCCAGAATTAGCCGTCGAAACGGCTTGAGCTCAGCTGTCGGGGTCTTACTGGTTCATATATATGTATATATATATATATATATATATATATATATATATATATATATATATATATATATATATATATATATATATATATATATATATATATATATATATATATATATATATATATGTATATATATATATATACAATATACAATATACTTATATATATAAATACAAATACATATATAGAAATATATATATATGTGTGTGTGTGTGTATGTATGTATATATATATATATATATATATATATATGTACATGTGTACATGTATATATATATGTGTGTGTGTATATATATATATATATATACATGTGTACATCAATATACAGTTGTATATATGTGTATATGTATATATAAATATAGATGTATATATATGTATATATATGTATATATATGTATATATATATATGTATATATATATATATATATATATATATATATATATATATATATATATATATATATTCTCTTTTACTCTTTTATAAAAATATATATATTTATATATATTTGTATTTATTTATATATATTTGTATTTATTTATATATATATATATATATATAACGTTTCGACGGCTAATTCCAGAATTAGCCGTCGAAACGGCTTGAGCTCAGCCGTCGGGGTCCTACTCGTTCCTATATATATATATATATATATATATATATATATGTATATATATATATATACTATATACAATATACCTATATATATAAATACAAATACATATATAGAAATATATATATATATATGTGTGTGTGTATGTAGGTATGTATGTATATATATATATATATATATATATATATATATATATATATATATATATATATATATATAGTTCGTGTCCATTCGCGTGACTGCACTGGCGTGTTTGCAACTGATTTAAGACAACAGCTGATGTCACTCATCTGATCCGAAATAAAGACTTCAAGCTACCTTCCGGGAATATTAAATCGATATCATATAACCTCCAATTTAACCAACTTGATAAGATCTCATCCTATGCCACCGGCAGGTAATCTGAACACGATTTCAAGTTATCATGGCTTAAGATTTACCAGATGTGATCTCGAATTGCTACATCATTACGCTATATACTTTCATATTGTCAAGAATTCAGTGTAAATAAATATAATTAGTTAATAGTGAAAGATTGAAGAATAACAAGGTCGGCTGTATAAAAAGTGTTTTATTTCAAGTATTAACAAATGTTTCATTGAGGCTGCTAAGGGCCGCTAATCACTCGAAGTTGTGACACTCGACCTTAAGTACAGTGTTTACCTCTGATCAAATCATCGGAATACGTCTTTACCTCTTTATCATTATCTTTTATTATTGATGTTATTGTTTTGATTCTCCGTTGTATCTATATATACCAATGCCATATGTAAAACCTCCAGTATTCCGATGATTTGATCATAGGTAAACATTGTATTTAAGGTCTAGTGATGCAACTTCGAGTGATTAGCGGCCTTTAGACTCATCCGATCAAAGAAACAATTGTTAATACTTGAAATAAATCCCTTTTTGTACAGCCGACCATGTTATTCTTCAATCTTTCACTATCATTACTCCAAGAATAACCTGCATAGGAAGTCTTGCGAACTCGCTACCTAACTATGGAAACCTCTTGTTGAGTCAAACAACGCCGTACGTTAAAACTATCCACAATACAGAGTACTCACAACCTCTAACTGGATTACCTATAACGATAACTTGTTATCCCATATACGTATAGTCAGTTGTTCTTAATAATATATATATGTATATATATATATATATATATATATATATATATATATATATATATATATATATATATATATATATATATATATTTATTTATTTATTTATTTATTTATTTATTTATTAAAATAACAGATTAAAGTTTAAGCAAAGAATCGCTGCTTTCACCCTTAACGGGATCTTCTGAAACTAACATTTATCCTTATCGAGCTCTCTTTGGATTTTAGTCTTCAAATTTATTATTATTACTATATATATATATATAATATAATGCTATATATATTTATACTTTGAGCTTGTTAATTACAGGGTATCAATATGAGTTAGTAACTCTGTATTTTATATATATATATATATATAAAATACAGAGTTAATAACTCATATTGATACCCTGTAATTAACAAGCTCAAAGTATAAATATATATAGCATTATATAATAATATATATACACAGTAAATTGTGTGAAGAAAAATTACGAGGGTAGAAGTACCACATTGGTTTGATAAATTTAACCTGAAGCAAATGGAAGATATAGAATATATATACAGACCATCTCAATAACTATTTCATCTCTCGGACAGATTAGAGATTTAATCTGTTTCGCCCTGAAAATTGAGTTTGTAACAGATAATCCGTAGGCTATCCTCAGCGAGAAACAACATTAAATGGAACAAGTACATACAACTAAAAGCCACACGAATGAATATCTCACCTCGTGCGCTGGACGTTAGTAGTGGTGTGAGTGGATATGCTAAAAATAATAGCCTTAATACACCCAACTTATAAGCTCACCTAGTTAGGGAGCCGAAATACAAATAAAATACAGAGTTACTAACTCATATTGATACCCTGTAATTAACAAGCTGAAAGTATAAATACTGAGTATTATATAATAATATATTTAGAAATAAACACAGTAAATTGTGTGTCTAAAATTACGAGGGTAGAAGTACCACATTGGTTTGATAAATTTAACCTGAAGCAAACGGAAGATATAGAATATATATACAGACCATCTCAATAACTATTTCATCTCTCGGACAGATTAGAGATTTAATCTGTTTCGCCCTGAAAATTGAGTTTGTAACAGATAATCCGTAGGCTATCCTCAGCGAGAAACAACATTAAATGGAACAAGTACATACAACTAAAAGCCACACGAATGAATATCTCACCTCGTGCGCTGGACGTTAGTAGTGGTGTGAGTGGATATTCATTCGTGTGGCTTTTTGAAGGTTTTTGAAGTAAAAAGAAAAAAGAAAAAAAAAAGAAAAAAGAAAAAAGAAAAAAGAAAAAAAGGCATTCGACACCATCCTCCAGAACATTCCTTTACTAAAAAGAGACCCAAGAATGAACAAAAAGTCCAAACACACAACATCATAAAGAACAAAAGACAACCTAAATCCATAAAAAAACATCCCCACACAAGCCAAAATCCAACCAACCCTCACAATGAAACCTACAGTAAAATAAATGCGGAAGGCCCAACTGTGGTATATGCATAAATCTAATAGAAGGTTTAACATTCCACTTTAAACAAGGACAACATTTCACAGTTAAATACAACTTTATATGTGCATCTGAAAACCAAATCTATGTTTTGACCTGCTCAGGTTGTCGAGAGCACTACATAGGACGACAAAATACAGCCTCTGACAAAGTATGACCGTCCATAGATCACAAATCAAAATACAGGAATACAGAAAGATTGCTTTTAGTGAACATATCGCCAATTGTACACCTAACCAACATCCAAACTTCTAAATTTTCTTCATTTACAAATTCATAGACAACGCTTCTTTCATCCATCGTACCAATAAGGAAATGTACTTCACTAACAAATTCCAATCTCTACTTAATGGACTAAACTTCGGACTGAAGTAAAACTGGAACCAACAATGAACCAAAGCCCCAATTCCTATGTTCTCTAAAGAGTTACCTCCCTACATCCTACCTAATCTTTTTTCTTATATAAATGAATTACCCCCTCTCATTTCTCTCTCACCTACCTGACCACCCTGAATAACCTCCCTCTGCATATTAACTCTCTAAAAATGGAAATCATATCAAACCCCATTTGCCTCCATTACGGACCAACCAAGCGCGCTTGCCATAATAACACATTTTGAACTGCTTATCCTCAAGAACTATGCCTGTAAATAATATTATTCTTTCTTTCTCATTACCTTATCATGTTCCACATCACCCTTTTTTCTTTTTTTCTTTTTACTTCAAAAATCTTCTTTGTAAATAATATTATTCTTTCTTTCCCATTTCTTTAACATGTTCAACATCACATTATTTTCTCTCCAACATTTTATGCCAATACAAATTCCCCCCTTTGATAATGCATAGACAATTATTAAATATATAAATAAATTAACTAATACCTTAACACTTCACACAAAGTAAAATATTTTGTTTTAAACATTTTCTAACCCAGACAAAAGAGAAAAAAATAAAAGGAAAAAAATACATTTTTCTTCCTAATAATCGTCTTTTTCTCCATATTTTCATATATATATATGTATATGTTCCAACTTGTGTGCTCCTTCTCCACATTTTATAATTATATATATATATATATATATATATATATATATATATATATATATATATATATATATAACGAAGGAAATGTGGTAAGGAACCAGATGGACCATAACGCACCAAAGTACTCAATACTTAGGGTAGTAGAGTGGGTAATAGGAACGAGTAGGACCCCGACGGCTGAGCTCAAGCCGTTTCGACGGCTTATTCAGTCCAGAATTAGCCGTCGAAACGGCTTGAGCTCAGCCGTCGGGGTCCTACTCGTTCCTATATATATATATATATATATATATATATAAATTTAGCGAGAATCGCATTTTGGCGGGTAGAAATTAGCGAAACGCAACTTCCATATTGTGCAGACAAGCGCTCCATAGATATAAAGAAGATACCAGAGCTATAAACATAAGTTAAAATGGTCATACACGCTGAGACGATGGTTAAGAAGCCATTAACCACCATAGCCAAAAATGCGAACAAGCTAAACGGGTCAAACAAAATGAGATATGATTGAAATAGTTACCCGGACCCTCGGGGAAGATGGAATATTCCGAAATTGGGTTTCTGCAACACCTAAATGAATAATACTGTCTGCTTATAAAAAAATAAGCTTTTAGTATAATGATCGAACAAGGCATCGCTTTCTCAACAGATTTTTGTTCTTCTTGCGCCAGAATCTCCCAGCTTATGAAAGCACATGTGAGATTCTAAGGGGCGAAAATCCCTATTTTTGCTAGTGAATTCAGCATGTGTAGTTATTGCAAACATTTGCAAAAACCGCACAAAACGAATTAAGCTCTCGACCGAGTTGTTTTTAAAATAAACTTAAGCGATTAATCAGTCAATAGCATTAACTAAAATGCCAAAAAGAATTAACTGGTTAATCGCTTGACTTGGTTAATTCTTTTGTAGTGATGTAATTTTTTTAAGGTTTTATATAGCTTACAATACTTAAAGGCTCGTGTTTAGCTTTTCTAATTAGCCTTATGGCAGAATTTTAGCCGCTCAAGCTTTGTATACCATATATATTAAATATCAAGATTAAACTTCATACCAAGAATTGTTTTTTGTTAAATAATACTATATGGTATTGTCATCACTTATCATTATCGTTTTCTCAATTTCTTATAAATTGTATCTATTTTGAAGTTTTCCATTAAAGTTTTTTGTTGTTGTTTTCTGTAAATTTAAATTAAGCGCCACTAAAACAACAACACTTTCTAATTATACTTAGTCTATGTCTAATTGAATTTCATATATTACTTATTTTCATCTCCTTTTGATTTATGACTCAACCAAATCGTTTCAATTGATGGATATCGATCAAATTGAAGCAAAACAATTTTTTTTTAATTATATGTAGACAAACATTAACACCTTAAATAAAATGATAGACAAATTTATTTATTTTTTATATTGACAATTAGCAAATGATTACAGGATGTTTATATAATTTATAAATAGTTTTAAAATATTTTCTAGACACTTGCAAAATAATTAGTTTCTTCTTCAATTTTCTTTAGAAATATCCATACACAATGCTACCCGGCAACCCAACCCGTAAATCTCATCACAAGACCCAGCAAACTCCAAAGTAATAGGATTCTTTTGCAATAACTCATTATGTTACTTGATTTATTCGTTCCCAAAATGTATCTTAATGCTTTTATCAGCGAAATAGCTCATGGTTTGAGCAACAAAAGGAACAATTCAAGTGTATCCGTAATTTACATACAAACAAGGCACTTTCATAGTTTGTTATCTCCTTATAATATATAACCAGCAATTTCTCTGTCTGTCTGTCCGACAGTAGAAACACGTGTCGCGTGCGAATGTTTTTTGCGCACGCGTAGAGAGAGAGTGAGAGTGAAAGAAAGAGACAGACTACGAGAGGGGGATAGCGGGAGGGAGAGAGGGAGAGAGAGAGTGAATAGACGCTAAAACACGTGCGCGTGTGCGAATGTTTTTTGCGCACGCGTAGAGAGAGAGTGAGAGTGAAAGAAAGAGACAGACTACAAGAGGGGGATAGCGGGAGGGAGAGAGGGGGGAATTGAGGAGTGCTACAGAAACATATATACATTTCTGTGTGTGTGTAATATATATATATATACACACATAGAAATATATATATATACACACAGAAATATATATACATTTCTGTGTGTGTAATATATATATATATATATACACACAGAAATATATATACATTTCTGTGTGTGTAATATATATATATATATACACACACAGAAATATATATACATTTCTGTGTGTGTAATATAATATATATATAAAACATAAGATGTAAGCCCCTTCGACTTATCTATTGAAATTCACACTAACACTGTATTAATACCTGATAACTTTTGAAGTTTACGTTCGATCTTCGTTTTCACTTTTAAAACAACAATCATCGTCGGATGAAATTTCAGAAATGTAAACATCTGATTCATTTGAAGATAAATCACTAATATTATCTTTTGTTTCTTGCTCATTCTGAATGTCGTCGTGTGTAAAACCTTCAAAGTCGGTATCGCTACTTTCATAAGCCATGTTGATACAAACAGAAAATCTGTTCTACTTTCAACGTTAAAAAAACACGTGTTGTTTTAAGTTGTTTCACTATATTAAGTGTTAATTTTCGCGGTAAGGGCCTAATCTCGCAGTAATCTCGAATTGGCGAGATTTTGATGACGGTATTGTTTATTTTTAGAACGATATTTAACTGTGGGTGTTACGGCCGGTTGTGGACAGTTTGAATAAATGAAGGGGAAATAATTTCGGCCGGTTTGAACACTAAAGGGTTAAAGGAGGTTTAGTTAATGTGTTATGGTCATAAGGTTCCAGCTTATCATGTGATATTTCGGCCATTTTTGCCCGTATCCTTTCAATGGTTAGTACTTACTTATTGCTATGTTCAAACTGAACAAATATACTGACACTTATATAGCTACCACTGTAGCCACACTATTTAATTTCATTTATCACAGGTAGTCCGTACGCTGCGTTGCCCCTAACTTAAAACCTGAAATTTTACTCGTACACAGAATCTTGGAAAGCATACCCACTTTCTCAGATCACATAGATTTATCACATTTTTTCACAATTTATATCCGTGTTTAGATTTGCTTACATAAACGTTATTTGTCCACTATTCATCGTTCTCCCTGGTTAATTTTCTAAAAACAATGCCCCCCTAGAAAAGAAATCTCATTGGTCGATTATCTAATGATGCAAGTAGGTCTAAGCGAAGGCGTCTCACCGAAGATGTAAATGCAACTGCGATCAGGCTCTCACAGAATGCTGTGCAGACGGCAGCTACAAGAGCGGAGGAGGATGACAGTCAGCGTGAACTTCGACAGAATAAAAGTGCTGCCGCGACTGCTGCTCGCGCTCGAGAAGATGAAGGACGACGCGCCGCTCGACGAAGCAGGGACGCCGCTGTAACATTCGCTGCTCGCGCTCGACAGGATGAAGGACGACGCGCCGTTCGACGAAGCAGAGACGCTACTGCAACATCCGCTGCTTGCGCTTGAGAGGATGAAGGACGACGCGCCGTTCTACAAAGCAGGGACATCACTGCAGCACCCGCTGCCCGCGCACGAGAGGAGGAAGGACGACGCGCCGTTCGACGAAACAGGGACGCCACTGGCACTGCTGCTGCACGGAATACTGAAACCATAAAGCAATGGCGTGGCCGACTTCTGCAAAGTGAACAGCGGCGATCATCGTTACGTGGCATTTCTAGGACTTGCAATTCACGATGGTTGTTGAAGGCCTTTAACTACGACCCCTCCTCCGACTACGCTGTCCATGCAGATATTCAAATTGGGGTAATGACCTCTACTTGCCAGTTTTGTCGTACGAAAAAGTGGCCAGGGGAGAGAGATGGAATGTGCTGTTCAAACGGTAAAGTTAGACTACCTCCTATTCACGACCCTCCAGAGACATTGCAACTCCTTTTGACAGACACGACGGAGGAATCATCGAAGTTTCTGCGTAATATCCGCCGTTACAATTCCGCGTTTCAGATGACATCCTTCGGAGCAAAGCTTGCCTCGGAACGTGGGTTCATGCCAACTTTCAAAGTCCAGGAGCAGATCTACCACTTGATTGGGTCTGTTCAGCCTCTGGCAGAAAAGTATCCTCAATTTCTTCAGTTATACTTCGTTGGAAACTCTATTTCGTCCGAAACTAACATTGGAACTATAATAAATCTTCAAGAAATGCTTCATGACAAAAATAGCTATGTTCGTAGTTTCAAGTACGCTTTGGAAACAGCTACCGACGAAAACTTTAGTGTGGTCATACATGCTGACCGAATGCCATCTGGAGAACACGCTGATCGGTTCAACGCACCAACATGTAATGAGATTGCTGCAGTTATTTGTGGTGAACAGCACAACAAGAGAGATATCATTCTAAAGCACCGAGACAGCACATTACAGCGTATCAATGAGACACACAGGTCCTACGATGCACTCCAGTCAACGCTATTTGTCAACAGCGAGGACGGATACCATTTCGGCATTCCTCAACATTCGGCAGGCAATGGTGAGGCACATCTTAGCAAAACTGTCACCTGCATGGATTTCTACGCTTTCCGATTTATGGTAAGGGACAATTCATTCAATCATCCACACCTTTCTCGGGACCTTTTCCAACAACTTGCTGTTGATATGGCCGTTAAAATGGAGTCCGAGAGATTACGGTCCATTAAATTATATCAAAAGAAACTTCGATCTGAATGCTACATTCATCTACGCGATGGAATTAACAACGACGTATCACCAGACAATTTAGGGCAGGTGTGTATTTTGCCTTCAACGTTCACAGGAGGACCCCGATACATGCACGAGAGGACTCAGGACACCATGACTTACGTACGACATTATGGGCGCCCCGACCTTTTCATAACGTTTACATGCAATCCCAAGTGGAAGGAGATTACAAACGAACTGTTCCACGGTCAAGCGCCAAGACACAAACACGATCTCATTAAATGAGTGTTTCGCCTGAAATTATCCAAATTAATGGATTTATTAAAGAAAAAACAGGTTTTGGGACCTGCCAGGTGCGACATGTACACGGTTGAATGGTAGAAACGAGTTCTGCCGCATACCCATATCTTGATTTGGTTGGTTACAAAAATCAGTTCAAACTACATCGACAAATTCATTTCTGCCGAACTACCTGATCCGTCGATTGACGAGGACCTCTTCCTTGCGGACATGGACTCAATATGAAGGCCCCGTGCATACACGAGGGAAAGTGTACAAAGCGATATCCCAGGCCGTTTTTACAGGAAACAGACTGGCGGTGACGGATATCCGTTGTATAGGCGCAGGAGACCTGAAGACAAAAGTTGGTGAACGCGAAATAGACAACAGCTGGATAGTGCCATATTTCCCCCCCCCCCTCTTGAAAGTGTTCAACGCCCACATAAACGTCTAATTTTGCAGTTCAGTAAAATCAATTAAATACGTTTGTAAGTACGTAAACAAGGGGTCGGATCCTGCCGTCTTTGGTCTTCGTCATGAAAACAGTAGAGACGAGGTATCTGACTACCAAGCAGGCCGATACATTAGCAGCAATGAAGCCTTTTGGCGCGTTTTTAGCTTCCCACTGCACCAACGACACCCCGTCATTAAACAACTTGCTGTTCACCTTGAAAACGGTCAACGGGTGTATTTCAACGATGCAACAGCTGCTCAGCTAGCGATCTCACCAAAGGATATTACATTCACCGCTTTTTTCAAACTCTGCTGTATTCTGAAATAGCATCTTACTATACATGGAACCGGATAAAATGGCTACGAAGAAAGATAGGGCAAGAGATGGTTGGACATCCAGGCATCAAATTCGACAATTGCCTTGGGCGAGTTTATACGGTCCACCCTACTCAACACGAATGCTTCTACCTGCGACTTCTGCTTCATGAGGTAAGAGAGCCGACCAGCTTCACTCATCTGAGAACCGTCGATGGATATGCCTACGGAACGTACAGGGAAGCCTGCTTGAGGCGTGGACTTTTAGAAGATGACGCACAATGGGATGCAAACTTGACGGAATCTGCCATCTCACAATCATCCCGTCTGTGAATTGAGCGATCCTTACTCATTATGGCAAAAGTTTAAAGATGATTTCGCAGACGAATATAGGCGTCTCGCTCAATTGCAATCTCAAAACTTAGATGTCGGCTTTTCAGAGGCTATATATAACAGAGCTCTGATCGATATTGAAGACAGAGTGGCTTCAATGGGCGGAGATGTCTTGGAGAAATATGGGCTTCCGCAAACACTTTGAGATGCGCCATCTGACATTCCCAACGACATTATACGTGAAACGTCATATGATATCGACGAACTCAAAAGGTATGTTGAAGAAAATGAACCAAAACTTCTAATGGATCAAAAACAAGCCTACAACATTGTCGTTGATTCCATCCGTAATCGGGGAGGGGGTATATTCTTCTTGGACGCACCTAGAGGCGCGGGCAAAACATTTGTAATCAAACTTTTACACGCTGCAGTGAGGCAACACGGAAACATCGCATTGGCCGTGGCTTCTTCCGGCATTGCAACAACTTTGCTGCCTGGTGGCAGGACGACCCATTCTACCTTCAGTCTTCCTCTCAACGTGGCATCATCTGAGACACCCACGTGCATCATCAGCAAGTCTTCCGGAAAAGCACTGGTGTTAAAGCGCTGCCTACTAATTGTTTCGGACGAATGCACTATGGCCCACAAGGCGGCTTTCGAGGCATTAGACCGGTCATTCAGAGACATCGGGGACTGTCAAGAACCAATGGGAGGTGTCACTTTCCTGATATCTGGGGACTTCCGACAGACTGTGCCTGTAATCCCAAAAGGTACGCGGGCTGATGAGGTTGGTGCATGCCTTTAGGCCTCCCCACTTTGGCGTTATGTAAGAAAGCTGACGCTTACAACAAACATGAGAGCACAACTGCAAGGTGATGAGATATCAGCGGGTTTTGTTGCTGCCATTTTGTTGTTGGGAGATGGCAAAGTCCTACTCGACGAAGATGGTGCAGCGGACCTCACGGGGATTTGTAGATGCGTTAAGTCAATTGCTGAGTTACGGACGTCTGTTTTTCATAATCTTGAGGAGAACTACACAAATCAAGAGTGGCTGTGTGAACGCGCAATATTGGCTTCGAAAAACCACATAGTTAGAAGCATCAATGAACAGCTCATGCTGTGCTTGCCTGGAAACCTGCACGTCTACAAGTCCCTTGACTCTATGGCTGATCCGGACGAAGTAGTTAATTACCCCACAGAATTTCTTAACTCCCTAGACCCTCAGGGATTGCCACCACACTTACTGCGACTTAAGAAAGGTGCCCCTGTCATGCTCATCAGGAATTTGGAACACCGAAGGAGTTCCAACGGCACGCGTCTGGTCATCCAAAAGGCGATACCTCATGTTATTGAGGCAACAATACTTACAGGATGTGGTAAGGGAGATACTGTCTTCATACCAAGGATACCTCTCATTCCATCCGGTAAAGACATTCCTTTCACATTCAGAAGGCTGCAATTCCCTCTCCGGCTCAGTTTTGCCATGTCGATTAACAAATCACAGGGTCAGACGCTGACGGTCGTAGGGCTTAATTTAGAAGAACCGTGCTTCTCCCATGGTCAACTATATGTTGGCTGCTCTCGAGTGGGGAGCCGACATAACCTATTTGCTTTGGCAGCTCGTGAGAAAACCCAAAATATAGTCTATAAGGAAGTTTTGTAGGCACCCCATCCGCCAACAAGTAATCGCTGTTTTTTTTTTGTTGTATAAGTGCTTACATTTGCTGTATCCTTGTGCTATTTTTGTCCTTTTGAAAATACCACGGACGCCTCTGAGGTTGCTTTTGCTATACGTTATAAATGTTCAATGTCTCCGTTTTCCGCATTTATATGATGCTATTGCGCTATGCTATCGATGTTCCGTAGTTTTAACCTAATTAATCTACTTTTCCCTATATCTTATTTACACAGTTTTTTGACATTTCAGCGTGATCTTGCCAAGGCAGATTTTGTGACCACTGACTGTTACATGCTTTTCTAGGTTACAATCTTAAATAACAAGCAACCAAATACGACACACCAAAGTGGTGTGAAGGACTTCTTAAGGGTCACCACCTCTAATCGGAGTCGTCTTTGCTGACAACTCTACCTCTAGGACTTTTAAGAGTGAACGATCCAAGGCCCTCTTCAGGGCCACCATGTTTAAATTGTTACCATCGGATTCATCTTTGCTGGCAGCACCGCCGCTGAGATATTTCAAAGTGAACGTTCAAAGGCCCTATTTAGGGCCAGCACCTATAAATTGTTATTTCTATAGTCGTGTTTAACGGAAGTCTTTCGGTTCATTTGAACGACTACTCCATTGAGAGTGATACCGGGCAACGCCGGGTACCTCTGCTAGTAACTTATAAAAAGAGGAAAAATTCAAACATGTAAAACTTTTTGCCACGATTCTTTCACCAAACATTCCAACCAAAAATGCATTGAAAGAAGTGGCCAGGGTTGGGGAGTTATTTAAGCTTTGTTCCCAGGCATTCTCTGCCGGATACGTACAGATCCAGTGAACAGACTTATATTAGCAGACTCCGGTCGTACCAGAATCACTGGAGAGTATGATCGTGAATGCACGAGTGGCATAAATTGCCAACTAAGCCAGGAAGCTAAGAAACACAGGCAGAAGCATGAGAAGGGTTTACTCGAGAAAGTCACAGGAACCTGTATATATCATATACATATATATATATATACATACATATGTGTGTGGGGGAGGGGGGGGGGAGAAAGTCTGATACCCAGAAACTATTGTATTGGTCCGGGGCCGGAAAATCAAATTTTCTACCTACACAAAATCGTTTTTCTCACTAATTAACGTGTGTCCACTATAGTTATCTTGGATCGGAGTCTTAATGATATTGACTTAATTAAATTATTGAGTGAGTGGGAAAACGACCGAAGATATATCTGTCCTATTCAACACCTTCGTTTCAGTATTGTGTGTGTGTGTGTGTGTGTGTGTCTGTGTGTGTGTGTCTGTGTGTGTGTGTGTGTGCTTGTGTGTGTATGTATGTATGGTCCGGTAACCTGTGATAGCGTTTCTTGGGTATTCTAAACTTTGCGGAGTCCATTTAGTGGAAATGGGAAAGAGATATAGAGGAAGAATCGACCCCAGTACTAGACTGGTACATTTTTTTATCTACTCAAAAGGATAAAAGGTAAAGTTGACCTGGGTGCGATTTGAACTCCGTGACCAGAGAGCCGGAATGAATACCATAACGCATTCTTACGACTCTGCCAATAACAAGTAAAACAGTTAAAACTTAACTCAGTGACCACTTACTAGGTGTGAGCAAGCAATGTATATTTCATTTTTTATGAGAAAGGTGGTAGTGAATTCGAAGTTTCAGCTTAGTAGCTTCATCTGAACAGCTACGTGAAGCTAGAGTAGCTGGAACTTCAATGTCACTGCACATTGCTCTTCAAAAAATATATTGATGTGTGTGTGTGTGTGTGTGTTTGTATATATGTTCCTATGTATGTATGTATTTATATATATATTTATATTTATATATATATATCTGTGTGTGTGTGTGTGTGTGTGTGTGTGTGTGTGTGTGTGTTGGAAAATATACCTTAGTATTTAAAACACTCCAACATTCACTAATACTGGTGGGTAGAGCGTAGAAATATATTTTCTATGTAGAAAAATAGTAGACACTTCCTATCATGGGCCTTCAATACGACGAAGAAACACAGCAATTTGGCAAGACTAAGACCTTACCTCCCAGGCATCAACACAATATCAATGTAGGATGCAGCAAAATTGGTGACCGACGAAAATCTTTTTTTTTTTTTGTTTCTTTCTCTTCTTATTTTTGTCTATTTCTCTCATTTTATCTTCTAATGAATGACTAACGTCCGAAACGTTAATACTCCGTTCCTGCTATACCAAGCTTTAAACTAATATATGTCTTCATTATACTGTGTCGTTTCTCTGTGATGTTTGTTTTTCACACACACACACACTATATATATATATATATATATATATATATATATATATATATATATATGCAAAAGTTTTATTTAAAATTGTTGGGTTACAACAAGTAAATATTTTATAACTGATATAAAGCACTCGACAAGTTTTTGGAGTAGATATACGATATTAAACAAATGGAAACTATATTTATAAAACCATATTTATTTCATTATACATATTTCAGGGATACCATATTAAAAATATGGCATGCCTTCGTCAGATAAAATACAATATATAACCAGTTTTATAAATAATTTTGACGTACCATAAATATAGCGACCACTAAGGTAGGAGGCTGGTTTGGTAGTGAAGTGTTTATAAATATTTAGTGTTAATCACAGTTACAAATAAAGATGGTGAAAAAGAAGAAATGTATGTAAAGAAAAACAGAGAGAAATAGAGAGAAATAGGGGAGTGAGAAAGAGGGAGGAGGTAAAAAAGAGAGGCAACCGAAGGCAACAGATGAATAATAATAATTCATCATACAAATTGAGAGATTTAAGAGGGAGGGAGTACGGTAATTATTTAGTTATAGTGTTAAGCACAGTTAGGGAAGAGACAGACTGAAAGAAAAAAATGGAGATGAGGAGAAAACAGAGAGAGAGAGAGATAGAGAGGTGGGAGGAAAAGAAAGAGGGAGAAAAAAAGAGGGGGAAAAAAATAATAATTATATAGGGGGAGGTGAAAATCAAGAGAGAAGTAAGAGAGAATCATGAGAGGCAAAGCCAAAACGACAGATACATAAACTTCATCATATATAGAGAGAGAGGGGAAGAAAGAGCTATATCTAGAGAGAGGGATGATAGAGTTACATCTTTACGTCATGTCCTATCAATTTGAATTATCAATTCATATGAACTGGGTAATATAATGTAAATATCAATATTCATGAATGAGACATAGATATATAATGTGTCAAAATAATTTTGCTCAATAATGACCATATGTTTAGTTTAAAACTCTGAGGTCAATGTACCAAAAACTGAGATAAATCTTCAAAAAAGATGAGATAAATCTTCAAAAAGTTACCCTATTTATAAAAATACGGAGATATATAGGTATATACATACACATGCATATGCACTTTCTAAAAAAAGAAAAGGAAAAGAGAAAGAAAAAGTCATGTCAAGCTCTAGTTGATAAAATAGACATACACATGACTTTACGTGATCAACTCCTTAATTTCTTGTTTCACAAAAAAATTTTTCTTGTGATATAAAATATTTCACTATATATATATACATAAAAAATAAACGATTAGTATTCATGCCCTCACACAAATGATCATCGTTCATGTATATAACATTATGCATATCTGTAACATATACAGAACTATACCTACACATATATATATATACATAAAAAAAAAATAATAAAAAAATAAAAAAAATTATTGTCATTTTGCAAAAAAAAAACACAGTAGTGTTGATCATATATTTTTTTAAATTATAATGTAATGCTCAGAAGTATTTTCTTAGAGCTTAATATTTGTAACTGACTACTAAACTGAAATACATATATATGTATATATAAGACATCTGCGTGAGTGTTCTAGCATCTCTATGCACACATACAGGCACATGAACAGATAAAATATACTCTGTAATCATTCCATATGCATATGGCCTTTGCACAGAGACAACCAGATATCAATATATCAGCATAGAAACATCAAAACGTTAAAATATTTTCAACACACCCTAGGGCATCCCAAGCCACAAAAAACCCGGTATGCTTCATATATTTACCACAGAAATCTATCCTTCCAATTTTCCAGACAATATATTGCCAAGTTGTTTAGAAGCAATCAGAATCAAAAAGCAAATAAAAACCAAAAATCATTTAACAAAAATCATTTAAAGGATTTAGAAGACCCTGTGGTTCTACGGATGCTCTTATATTTAGTATAGAAATGTATCTTTCGTAAAATTTATTTAATACATTGGGAGCATCTACATTTTAGAGTAGTTTAATTACATCATTTGTTTATATTTATGAAGAAGGTTTAAGTTGAAGGAATCGAAAGATTTATCGTCAGGTTTCATACATTAATTAAATTTCTTAATTAATTATACTACATTTTAAATTTATATTTATATTTAAACGTTGAGTTCAATCTATGTCTGCAACAACTGAATAAATTGCTCCTTAGATTAAGGGAATTTTTGGATTTTAATATAAAGAATATCTCCTCCACACAGAGATCACATGTCTCAGATGAGGAATTTAAAAGGAATCCCTCTTGAGACAATATTCCCAAACATCGAATACCCAACGTTATCACGTTTAAGTTGCCAGAGTAAGCTTGATAGTGAAGTTGAAGATTTTTTGTTTGGATCTGTGAAAGAATTCTTATGATTATTGAAGCGAAGTTTAAATTCTGTCGAGGTGGAACCAACATAGTTGAAAGAATTTAAGTTAGCTTTAACATTACAATTGTATATTATATTTTTAACTAAGCAATTGTTATTTAACGGACATTTAGATTTATTTCTACAGTTACAGTTGTTTAATTGAATATTGTTTGGGTTATTATTGGTATTTTGGTTAGGTTTTAAATTCCTATTATTTATTCTGTTAATATTTTGTGCTAAATTTTTGGTGGACGAGTAAGTTAATTTTATAGTATGTCTATTAAAAATTGAGTGATATTTATGTGTTCTAGGGAAGCGTTTGTCAAGAGCATTGAAGAATAGTTTAGCAATGTGGGTTTTAATATTTAGTGAGAAAGGGGGCGCAAACCATATTATATTTCTAGTTCTATTTCTTTTCCGGCTTTTGGAATTATTGTAGTGTTTTCTATTATAGTTGTTAATGTTGTTACCGTAATTAAAATTGTTATTATTTTGGTTAGTTTGCTTATTATTATCGATGTACTTAATTTTATCACTATATCCTGCTCTAGCTAACGCTTCATTGTAATACTGCGCTTTTTCGTCGAAAATATTTTTATTAGATGAAATTCTTGAGATTCGTTCTTGAACAGAGTTCACTATAGTATTTTTAATTACCGTACTCCCTCTATAGTACTTTAATTACCGTACTCCCTCCCTCTTAAATCTCTCAATTTGTATGATGAATTATTATTATTCATCTGTTGCCTTCGGTTGCCTCTCTTTTTTACCTCCTCCCTCTTTCTCACTCCCCTATTTCTCTCTATTTCTCTCTGTTTTTCTTTACATACATTTCTTCTTTTTCACCATCTTTATTTGTAACTGTGATTAACACTAAATATTTATAAACACTTCACTACCAAGCCAGCCTCCTACCTTAATGGTCGCTATATTTATGGTACGTCAAAATTATTTATAAAACTGGTTATATATTGTATTTTATCTGACGAAGGCATGCCATATTTTTAATATGGTATCCCTGAAATATGTATAATGAAATAAATATGGTTTTATAAATATAGTTTCCATTTGTTTAATATCGTATATATATATATATATGAATATAGACATAGAATATTCGAAAATATTCTGTATGTTTATAATAAACATTTTGAAGACCTAATCGCTATAGAATAGAATACGTCACGTATTACAATTAGATTCTCGATAAAAGCAAGGGAAGTAATCTACGCGTTTCATTCTTGTTAGAAATCATCAGGACTACATATCCAGTGCTTTTATCGAGAATGACACAGCTAGAGACTTATAGAATACTTAGCTGTGTACAGGAACTGGTTTGAAAGAGCGGTTGCCGGTCCGGCAGAAATTAGAAATTGGAATAAATGCTCTGAAATAGCGATATATATGTGAATATAGACATAGAATATTCGAAAATATTCTGTATGTTTATAATAAACATTTTGAAGACCTAATCGCTATAGAATAGAATACGTCACGTATTACAATTAGATTCTCGATAAAAGCAAGGGAAGTAATCTACGCGTTTCATTCTTGTTAGAAATCATCAGGACTACATATCCAGTGCTTTTATCGAGAATGACACAGCTAGAGACTTATAGAATACTTAGCTGTGTACAGGAACTGGTTTGAAAGAGCGGTTGCCGGTCCGGCAGAAATTAGAAATTGGAATAAATGCTCTGAAATAGCGATATATATGTGAATATAGACATAGAATATTCGAAAATATTCTGTATGTTTATAATAAACATTTTGAAGACCTAATCGCTATAGAATAGAATACGTCACGTATTACAATTAGATTCTCGATAAAAGCAAGGGAAGTAATCTACGCGTTTCATTCTTGTTAGAAATCATCAGGACTACATATCCAGTGCTTTTATCGAGAATGACACAGCTAGAGACTTATAGAATACTTAGCTGTGTACAGGAACTGGTTTGAAAGAGCGGTTGCCGGTCCGGCAGAAATTAGAAATTGGAATAAATGCTCTGAAATAGCGATATATATGTGAATATAGACATAGAATATTCGAAAATATTCTGTATGTTTATAATAAACATTTTGAAGACCTAATCGCTATAGAATAGAATACGTCACGTATTACAATTAGATTCTCGATGTTTATTATAAACATACAGAATATTTTCGAATATTCTATGTCTATATTCACATATATATCGCTATTTCAGAGCATTTATTCCAATTTCTAATTTCTGCCGGACCGGCAACCGCTCTTTCAAACCAGTTCCTGTACACAGCTAAGTATTCTATAAGTCTCTAGCTGTGTCATTCTCGATAAAAGCACTGGATATGTAGTCCTGATGATTTCTAACAAGAATGAAACGCGTAGATTACTTCCCTTGCTTTTATCGAGAATCTAATTGTAATACGTGACGTATTCTATTCTATAGCGATTAGGTCTTCAAAATGTTTATTATAAACATACAGAATATTTTCGAATATTCTATGTCTATATTCACATATATATCGCTATTTCAGAGCATTTATTCCAATTTCTAATTTCTGCCGGACCGGCAACCGCTCTTTCAAACCAGTTCCTGTACACAGCTAAGTATTCTATAAGTCTCTAGCTGTGTCATTCTCGATAAAAGCACTGGATATGTAGTCCTGATGATTTCTAACAAGAATGAAACGCGTAGATTACTTCCCTTGCTTTTATCGAGAATCTAATTGTAATACGTGACGTATTCTATTCTATAGCGATTAGGTCTTCAAAATGTTTATTATAAACATACAGAATATTTTCGAATATTCTATGTCTATATTCACATATATATCGCTATTTCAGAGCATTTATTCCAATTTCTAATTTCTGCCGGACCGGCAACCGCTCTTTCAAACCAGTTCCTGTACACAGCTAAGTATTCTATAAGTCTCTAGCTGTGTCATTCTCGATAAAAGCACTGGATATGTAGTCCTGATGATTTCTAACAAGAATGAAACGCGTAGATTACTTCCCTTGCTTTTATCGAGAATCTAATTGTAATACGTGACGTATTCTATTCTATAGCGATTAGGTCTTCAAAATGTTTATTATAAACATACAGAATATTTTCGAATATTCTATGTCTATATTCACATATATATCGCTATTTCAGAGCATTTATTCCAATTTCTAATTTCTGCCGGACCGGCAACCGCTCTTTCAAACCAGTTCCTGTACACAGCTAAGTATTCTATAAGTCTCTAGCTGTGTCATTCTCGATAAAAGCACTGGATATGTAGTCCTGATGATTTCTAACAAGAATGAAACGCGTAGATTACTTCCCTTGCTTTTATCGAGAATCTAATTGTAATACGTGACGTATTCTATTCTATAGCGATTAGGTCTTCAAAATGTTTATTATAAACATACAGAATATTTTCGAATATTCTATGTCTATATTCACATATATATCGCTATTTCAGAGCATTTATTCCAATTTCTAATTTCTGCCGGTCGGCAACCGCTCTTTCAAACCAGTTCCTGTACACAGCTAAGTATTCTATAAGTCTCTAGCTGTGTCATTCTCGATAAAAGCACTGGATATGTAGTCCTGATGATTTCTAACAAGAATGAAACGCGTAGATTACTTCCCTTGCTTTTATCGAGAATCTAATTGTAATACGTGACGTATTCTATTCTATAGCGATTAGGTCTTCAAAATGTTTATTATAAACATACAGAATATTTTCGAATATTCTATGTCTATATTCACATATATATCGCTATTTCAGAGCATTTATTCCAATTTCTAATTTCTGCCGGACCGGCAACCGCTCTTTCAAACCAGTTCCTGTACACAGCTAAGTATTCTATAAGTCTCTAGCTGTGTCATTCTCGATAAAAGCACTGGATATGTAGTCCTGATGATTTCTAACAAGAATGAAACGCGTAGATTACTTCCCTTGCTTTTATCGAGAATCTAATTGTAATACGTGACGTATTCTATTCTATAGCGATTAGGTCTTCAAAATGTTTATTATAAACATACAGAATATTTTCGAATATTCTATGTCTATATTCACATATATATCGCTATTTCAGAGCATTTATTCCAATTTCTAATTTCTGCCGGACCGGCAACCGCTCTTTCAAACCAGTTCCTGTACACAGCTAAGTATTCTATAAGTCTCTAGCTGTGTCATTCTCGATAAAAGCACTGGATATGTAGTCCTGATGATTTCTAACAAGAATGAAACGCGTAGATTACTTCCCTTGCTTTTATCGAGAATCTAATTGTAATACGTGACGTATTCTATTCTATAGCGATTAGGTCTTCAAAATGTTTATTATAAACATACAGAATATTTTCGAATATTCTATGTCTATATTCACATATATATCGCTATTTCAGAGCATTTATTCCAATATATATATATATATATATATATATATATATATATATATATATATATATATATATATATATATATATATAAATTACACAATTATCAAAGTTGTGTTCAAATCATTTAATAGCTGACAATCGTTTCTTCCAAACTCTCGTTTGGAGTCATCGGAGCATTATCAATGTTTGCACATATAATTAACCTCCTATTCAACTGAACAATAATGTAGATATAAATTGATGTTGTGAGCAACAGTTTCGATGATGCGCTTCTTCTTATAGACTATAAAAATATAATATAGAAAAAACAAAGAAACAGTTACACAAAATTTTCAAAAAATACAACTTAAGTATCACCTTAGATAAAAACACTAAAAACGTCAACTTCCTTGACGCAACCCTTAGTCTAGATTCTAGAATATACACACCCTATCATAAACCTAACGAAAAACTAATTTACGTGAACACTAACTCTAACCACCCTAAATCCATATTAAACTCCATTACCAAAGGAATATCTAATAGAATCTCTAATCTATCATATAATGAAACTATATTTAACAATAATTCACAATACTATAATGAGGTCTTAGCTAAATCAGGACATAAGAATGAGATTGAATTCCTACCTATAAAATCATATGGATACAACATTATTTCTCATAATATGGCATGAGGAAAAATGCTAAAAACACTAGCCACTATAACTCTAAGACGACGATTAATACAAAACTTAACTCGCACCAAAGTAAACACCACAATAATAATATAAACAAGGATATAAATACCTCAAAAAACAATACTATGAACAAAAATAGAAGGAGAACTAATACATTCTTCAATCCCCCCTTTCAATCCAAACGTCTCTACCAACTTGCCTAAGGCTTTCTTCTCAATCTTAGGAAAAGAACATCCCGACCGACCACAAAGACCATAGCCTTATCAATAAAATACAATTAAAATATCGTACTCCACCACACCTAACATAGCATACCATATAGCTAGTAGTAATAAAAGGAAGATTAATAACTATTTCCAACTAATTAAAACACACAGGAGGTAAACTTAGTTCCTGTAAACAATAGTAGAAATAATAGTAATAATGATAATAGCACTAATGAAATCAATAACAATACGAATGATAGGCATCATTACCCTAGTGCTACCCCTAGCAACCAGAATTCTTCACAACATAGGAACCGGCAAGCTAACACCCAGAATAAATGTAACTGTAGAACTAATAGAACTTGCCCCTTAGGTAATAATTGCTTAACGAAAGACATCATCTACTCATGCACCGTCAACGCAAACAACTTTTTTAAAACATATATAGGTTCTACTTCGAACAACTTCAAGACGAGATACAACTCGCAGCTACACTCGTTCAAAAAACACAATCTAGCCAGCTCCACTTCTTTATCTAGCTACATACACTCTGAAAACTAGGAATAGACCATTTACACTGCAATGGGAAGTAGTAGGTAGGGCTTCATCGTATAAACCACCGAATAAATTGTGTGATCTCTGCCTTCTGGAGACCTATACTATAATCTTTTCGAAACTAGACCTCCTTAATAGAAAGTCAGAGACATTTTCCTCGTGCCAACACCGGTACCGACACTCGTTCCATAACTTTAAACCTAGCTGTTAGTATACAACAATGTTAGATTTGAATTCCCCACCACCATTAACACTACACATCTAGGACTTAGCAGTACCCACAACCACAAACCCCTCGACCAACTCTTTCCGCTACACAACTCCTATTTATCTATAACCTTATTCTCTGCAATAACAGTTAGAATTAGACATAGAGTTACCACCTTGTGATATAACTAGAATAGATTAATTATATCTTATACAGTGATGGATATTTGGCACTTGGTATGTAAAGACATTTAATGTAATATGTGATGATAAACTATATGTGCATTTATAATTGTATAATTAAATGCTTAAATTACACAACATAATAATAATAAAGTATATATACATTTATAATTAAATATAAAATGTAATAGCATTGTATATTAGGGATTATATTATTACACATATAGCATATCTATTTTGACATATTAACAGCTGTATAATCCTTCATAACATATACCTTGTCCAGTAATGAATAGATAACAATCTAAAGAAACCTTTAATGTATGATAGTGGAATACACTGTATTTAAAATCAAGCATAAATATACAGGGTTATGTAACGGAGATCCAATGGTATCACATTATATTGTGTATTAGAACAAAGAATTTTAATAACTGAATTGAACTTAATTAGCTAGTTACCCCCCTTACGCATTAGCTCCCCTTATTCACTTCCGGAAATTAACGATTGAAAATTTAACGGTTGATCAAATATAGTCTATGAATATGAATTCATTAATACTAATTTACAATCCATTGCTCTAACTAACTTGAAACATTCAATATAAACATTAACTAAAATTTAATTCAACATATGTCAAGTAAAAGTCTGCAAAAACTGTATGTTTCTCAACACTTTAATTCGAACACCATCAACATTCAACATCCGCCATAGACTTTAATACATTAACATATTTGCTTTAACTGCAGTATTTATTCATCTATATATGCATAATAGCTTTGCTTGTCTTCTTCTCATGTATATGACTTACGCAGTCAGACTCCACACGCCTGCATATGAATTGTTATCGCACTCTTCCTTTCTCAAAACTGCTTCCTCAATGCCTCTTTAATGTTTGGACTATTCCCTTGTTTTAACTGCTGCATGTATTCCACTCCGTGCTTTTGATTTTAATTTAATTTTAATTTGAACTTGAATGTTTGTACAATTATTGTACAATTCTCGTAAAATATATGTCACATCCATTTTCCCCTGTAAATACGAAACTGTTGCTCACAACATCAATTTATATGTAACTATATTATTGTTCAGTTAAATAGGAGGTTAATTATATGTGCAAACATTGATAATGCTCCGATGACTCCAAACGAGAGTTTGGAAGAAACGATTGTCAGCTACTAAATGATTTGAACACAACTTTGATAATTGTGTAATTTATTTATTTACCTGCTCTGTAAAACAACTGATGTTCAAAACATTGAGCTATTTCTCTTACTGGTAATAAGGTAATTAAGAAATTACTGACATTCCTGTTTATAGTTGTTTATACTATATACATAACTATAAATAGTATTATTATTATATATATATATATATATATATAAAAAAAAAATAAATAAGTCAAATATTTAAAATTTGGCTCGTTTATTACTGCTATATATATTTCAGTGACAGCCATCTTTGGCTGTGACCTCTTCAGGCAGTCCGAATTAGTGTGGTAGAGACGAGTACACATGTTGTTGAGGTGTTTAACTTTGTCAATACTCTGATATGACCAGTTCCTGGTTGGGTTGTTATTTCACTGAGGAACTGGAATCATGTGTACTCGTCTCTACCTCACTAATTCGGACTGCCTGAAGAGATCACAGCCAAAGATGGCTGTCACCGAAATATATATAGCAGTAATAAACAAAGCCAAATTTTAAATATTTGACTTATTTATTTTAGTTTATTTTACATTACTCCGGAGGAACCAAACCAACCTGCGCACTTCGTCGAGTGCTCCAATCTGCATACTAGGTGTTGGTAGATAACCAACATATACTCAATATATATATATATATATATATATATATATATATATATATATACTCAATATATATATATATATATATATATATATATATATATATATATATATATATATATATATATATATATATATATATATATATTGTGTTCCGAAGAGATTGTTTCGGTAGAAACAGGAGCAATCAGGAGAAGCTCTCAAAAATCGCAGTGTTTAGTTACGATTGAGATTTTTATAAAAATAACAAAATAAAATGCTGACGTTACATAAATCGTTTAATCATTATAATTATTTCCACGGTTCTCTATGCAATCGAGAAGTCCTTCATGCATTTGATGTTGTTATGAGAACGGTATCCTATATATTTATGCCGGCCACACGAGCAGAAGGACGTGTGCTTTTTCCTGCCGGCAACATATAAATAAATCGGATATCATCTGAGGATACCGTTCTCATAACAACAACAAATGCATGAAGGACTTCTCGATTGCATGGAGAACCGTGGAAATAATTATAATGATTAAACGA
>OZ024740.1:80206921-80279421 GCA_964016885.1 Eledone cirrhosa | reverse complement strand
TCTTTAGGGATTGATAACGTTGTTCATTAGATTACGAAAGGAAGGCTATATAAATATTCACAGTTTCTTAAATATATGCTAGAGAGATATTTTACGAATTTTTTATCACATCCGTCCAACGTATAACAGAAATTTCTTTATTAAAATGTCAGTGAGAAATAAGTAAAGAAGCTGTTACTTTACATTATTCTTCTTCTTCTTCTTCTTCTTCTTCTTCTTCTTCTTCTTCTTCTTCTTCTTTTGAAAAAGCCTTGAGGGCTGAGACCTGAAATACTCCTTCCAGCGTGTCCTGTCAAAAGCAACCGCGTCCAAATGATCTCGCTGGACCCCCAAGTGAGACCAGCCAAGCACATGGATGTTATCCAACCATCTTGCTCGGGGTCTATCCTTGGGTCTCCTGCCAGTTGGTTTTTGCCCGTAATAACGGAGCTGTGATCTCTCAATGCGGAAAAGTAGCGGCTCTACCTAAAGTGACTCTGATATCCGAACTACGCACTCTATCGAGTAACGTTATTCCAAAGGCCCTTGCGATCGTATTCTTTCAGTCTTTACCAAAGATTCATGACCATAAGTAATGGTTGGCACGAATACCGTATAGAAGATAGCGAGTTTGTCTTTTACACCAACCTCTCTTCTGATTACTGCTCTAAACTTTAAATATCCTCTCCAAGTTATATGGAGCCTTTGTATCGTGGAAACCGTTCAAATAATGAAGAAAATCAATTTAAATGAAATGAAATTCCAGACAGGAATATCGATATATATATATATAAGGTGAAAATTCATGAGAAAATATTAACTGAATTTTGGACTTCCATTGAATGAATCGTTATTACAACAATGGTATTTGATTTAAACGTACATATATCAAAATTATACGAACGCGCCTCCTTCCTTCTCTTTTCAAAAGACAAAATAATTTGTTTTATGGTCTCATGCATAACTTCAACTTCAACTTAAAATTCCTTGATAGTTTTCGTTATTAATGTCATGAAATAAATACATTTGATGTTTTTTTACAATAACTAGAAAGATGGACGTCACTCACTCTCTTTGTATTTATCTCTATCTCTATCTCGCTATTTTTTCTGCACATGGTTGCCTATTCAGATCACAAACTAGTCGTCTGCATAGTCAACCGTGATAGAATACATAGACAAGGACCCGGATACTGGAAGCTGAACGTGTCGTTGCCGGCACAAAAAGCCTACAGTGAACGGATAAGTAGATTAGTTAAGCAAGAGTTGACGGGAGCCATCGTCAACAATAGATGGTGGTACTCCCTCAAGAGAGCAATTAGAGTAGAATCGATAGGATTTATCAGAGAATTAGCTTTAGAGAAAAACAAATCAGAAACAGAACTAGTAGCCAAAGTAGAAGAGGCGCTTAGGAGTGGCAACGCAGCTATAGTGCTAGCATCGAGAACGGCACTGGACGAGTTCTTCTACGCGAAACACGAAGGCTGCGTGGTCAGAAGTAAATCACGTGCTCTAGGAGACGAGAGAGCAAAAGCTGTTAGCTGGGCCCGAGTGGCGGAAGCGAAAAGTGGCAACAAGTCCACGATTCGGTCTTTGAAAGACCAAAACGGACTTGACCCCAGGCAGATGTGCACGGCCTTTCAGCGGCACTTTGCGCGACTGTTTGAGCAGAATGACGGTGCACCGAACGGGGCAATGGACTTTGGTTCATACCTCGACGGCCTGCTGCGTCTCTCGAGCATGGACGGCGAGTTCTGCGAAAGACCGATCACAGCCACTGAGATACGGGACGCTCTGGACTGCTGCGGGAAACGCAAATCACCCGGTCTAGATGGTCTACCCTATGAGTTTTACATAGGCATGCTGGACTTGTTCTCTGGCGTCCTCGAACCGTCTACTGCAATTGGCAGCAGAACGGGACAATTCCCAGCTCTGCAGGCAAGGGCGTAGTAACGCTGATCAGGAAAGACGAGAACAAGGGGTACGAAACAAACAATTTCAGGCCCATAACTCTGCTCAACACAGAGTTAAAGATTTTGGCCAAGGTGCTAGCAACGAGGCTGGCGCTTGTCGTCGAAAACCTGGTAGGGAAAGCGCAAACGTGTGCAATCCGACCAGGTCCATACACGACAACCTCCACCTCATGCGATACATCACAGAGAAGGCGGGGTGTAAACCCGGCTTCGGTGGGGCTCTGATCAATTTAGATCAGTCTAAGGCATTCGATAGGGTCGACCATCGATACTTGGAAGCGGTTCTCAAGGTGGCTGGTTTCGGTCCCGTTTTCAGAGGCTGGATCAAGGCGATGCACACCAGCATCTGCTCGAAGGTTAAGGTGAACGGCTACCTATCGGAGCCGTTCGCAATCATGTGTTCCATTCGACAGGGATGCCCTCTCTCCTCCATTCTGTACGCATTGACTCTAGAGCCACTACTGCGGAAGTTGGAGCTTTTGCAGAGCAACCCTCTAGAACCGGGAGTGCAAAAAGCGGCGTCGGCTTATGCCGACGACGTGGCGGTAATGGTATCGAAAACCTCGGAAATCGAGGTAATCGGCAACCTACTACAGGAATACGAAAGGTTCACAGGAGCAAAACTGAACCCAGACAAGTCTGTCGGTTTGCAGCTCGGAACGTGGAGAGGCAAACCGATGCCGTCCGACAGCGTCGTCGGACGCTGGACGGAAGGACAGGTCAAATTGCCCGGGGTCTGGTTCGTTCCAAACCTCCAGGTGGAGAAAAACTGGAACGAGGTCATGGCCAAGGTATTTGCACTCACCCAGAAGTGGGCAGAGTGCAAACTGTCTTTGAAAGGTCGAGCGGAGTTGGCGAACACTTTCATAGCGTCCGTCATCTACTACCGCTTGACTGTCGTGCCTTGTCCCCGTGAATACCTTACCAAAATGGAACGCATGCTCTTCCAGTTCCTGTGGAAGAAGCAGGCTCCACTGGTGAGGAGATCCGTCTGCTGTCAACACCTTCCAACGGAGGGCTGGGAATGCCATTGCTAATGATGCGCAAACATGCACTGAGACTACGCCATCTTGAGGTATACCTCACCGACCAACCGGTGTGGGCACCGTTTGTGAGACAGGCCTTCCCACAACTTGTCTCGCTGACGGAGCTGCAGTCCTGGGTCAAACGAAGACCGAAGAAAATGGGCGCCTGGCACATTGAATGCGCCCAGGCGCTCACAGTCCTCTGTCAATCGGGAACAGCAGTCAGTGGAGACTCCACTTCGACATTCTATAGAGGGTTAGTACTTTACAAGTGCAACGACGTGCTCAGGGAAACTCTAGGCGTCGAAGACGACGAGCTCACCAGTCTGTTCGGTAGGACTTTCCGCCCGGGACCTATGGACAACTTCCAGATTTCTCTGGCCTGGCAGTACTACCGAGGAGCTCTACCCGTTCGAGATAAGATCTACAGGCACGGACGCCCCGGCAGGATCCTTCCAAGAGGACGTGTCCAAGATGCGCGCAGGACATTGAAACAGTCCTGCACGCAATTGTACACTGCCCGGGCGTAACCGACCTGTGGAACTATGCAGAACAACTGCTGTCGCGTATGGGACAAATCCACTTGACCGGCGAGTCCATAGTAAGGATAAAACCGCCAGCCTCTTTCAAAAACGAAAGAGAGGCGGTTTTCCTCTGTACGGTTTTCTCCGCTATGGTGAAAGAGGTTATATGGTGGACGAGATTGAGAGGACTGAGGACAGATGCCTTTCTCTCCGGACAACAATTGATTCCCTTCTTTAAGTATCACTTTAGAAGGAGAATCAGAGTGGAGAGAGAGGCATTGCACCCCAGTAAATTTACTGAAAGGTGGATGAATGAAGCGAAAATGGCCCGAGTGATTGGGCCTTCTCTGTTTATAAGCCTGTAGGTTAAAGAAGAGAGCAAAAGGAATAAGGGAGCACTTGCACAACATGCTCCTGAAGTTGAGGGTTGTTCTATCGACGGGGTATTAAACAGCCCATTTGTGGCGCTTCCCCTCTATTGGGGATTTCGATTGTTATAATTGTTTGTTTTATATATATTTTTTTTTTTTACACGACTGTATGTAAAATCCCCGGCATGTGTCTTTGTATTGTCCCTTTTTCTTGTGCACCCTTGTGGCAAATAAAGAAATCTATCTATATCACAAAATGCATATGGATGAATTGACCTATCAAGGAGAAGGAGGACGAGGAGGAGGATAAGGAGGGGGAAAAGGAGGGGGAAGAAGTGTAGGAGAAGGAGGAGGAATAAGAAGAAGAAAAAGAGGAGGAAGAGGAGGAGGAGGGGGGGGGGGGAGAAGAAGAAGAAGAAGAAGAAGAAGAAGAAGAAGAAGAAGAAGCAGCACGGGGGAAATTTTCCAGTATAAGTTAATCTCACCCACGTTGAAAATCTGTCCTGCTAAATAATTTTTCAAAGTTTCATTTAACTTCTCAACTACTTTTCTGTTAGTCGCATATCATAGCATTTTATTTCTTTGTTTGAAGTGATTAAACCATTTATTACCAGCTGGGAAGTTGCCTTATCTATCTCTTCTAGTCGTTTATCTTCCTTCTTTTCCTTCGTCCACTTATTCCTGAGAGGATCGTGGGGACAGATTCCTCAAATACTCTTTCCAGCGCGTTCTGTCAGAAGTAACTGTATCCAAATGAGCGATACTAGTCAAGCTTATGGATGTTATCCAACCATCTATCTCGGGTCTCCTGCCGGTTGGTTTTGCCCGTTTCTGTTTCTTCGAAGTTTAAAAAATACTTCGAGCTTTGCCTTGAACTTTTAGTAGCCTTATGTGTATATATTTTAGTATCTGGTCTTCTATTTAGTGCATGAACAAAGTACAAACAAGGATGTATATTTTAAAAGTGTCTTAGTTTTTATTATTCAGTTATATAAATAACTTTAC
Organism: Eledone cirrhosa; assembly: GCA_964016885.1. Lineage (NCBI taxonomy): Eukaryota > Metazoa > Mollusca > Cephalopoda > Octopoda > Eledonidae > Eledone > Eledone cirrhosa. Next base: position 80,274,545 of record OZ024740.1, on the reverse strand, counting down.
AAATTGTTTATTATTTTTTTTTACAGAATGAACATTTAAACACAAATATAAACACATATAATGAATACAATTAATTATTGCTAGGAACTTCACAAATATATTGCACAAACATAAATGATCCAAGCAAAGAAAAAACAAACGAAAACAACCATCAATTCACCACCAAGTTCGACAGTCGGCTGCACATCACAAGGGTCAACGGAAAACTTTGAGGCAATATTAAATACTCATACTGCACACTTCTACATATCTTTCGCTCCAGGTTGGCAGTATTGAGAGAGGGTCTGACGCCATGCTTTGCAACAAAGAGTTACGGTCCTTTATGGTCTGAGTTCAAATGCCGCCAAGATTAACTTTGTCTTTCATCCTTACGGGGTCGATAAAATAAAGTACCAGTCACGCACTGGGTCGATTTAATCGACTTTCCCCTCTCCAAAAATTGCTGGTCTTGTGCCTATATAAGAAACCATTCTTATAGATAAGAAGTATCTTGTCTTCTTTTTTCTTCTTCCTTTGGGTGTCTTGGTGATCAAAAATAAGATGGCGTGTAATGTGTATCGTCCAATAGTACTTCTTTCGCTAAAGCACTGATCTGCATAACAGTGGCGGAAATGGAAGAGAGAGAGAAAGCGATAGATAGATAGATAGATAGATATGTTTCTTTTATTTGCCACTAGGGCATCAAAAGTGGGACAAGTACAAAGGGGGGAGTTTACACAAAAAGGCGTCCTCAATAAGGAGGAGGCAATAACAAAATATAAAAATAAAATAAGATATAACAAAAAATAAAATTTTTAACAAAATCCTCAATAGAGAGGAGGCGCCTTGGGGGGTCGCACACACCCCCGAAAAAAGTGTGCAACCCTTCTCCTCAGGAGCACAGAGAAGGGGTGCTCCCTTGGTCTTTCATCTTCCTCACCTATAGTCTGATGTAGAGTGAAGGCCCATTCACACGGGCCATTCTCGCCACTTTCACCCATCTTTCATAGAAACGGCTGGGGTGCAGCACCTCTCTCTCCATCCTGATCCTTCTTCCGAAATGATATCGGAAGAAACGGACCAGTTGTTGGCCAGAGAGAAAGGTGCCTGACCTCAGTCCTTTCAGACGCGTCCACCATACAACCTCTTTCGCCATGGCTATTACGCACAGAAACACCGCCTCTGCTTCATCTTTGAAGGGGGGAGGCGGTGTTATAGATAGATAGATAGATAGATAGATAGATAGATAGATTGATTGATTGATTGATTGATAGATAGATTTTCCATCATTTAATAATCGTTTAAGTACTTTACTTTTGGTTTTGTGATTTACAGAGATATATATTCATATATTTATTTATGTATGGGTTTTCTAATAAGACCTATAAATAGTTCAAGTGTTTCAACTAACCAAATATCGTGTGATTCATAGCTTGTCACGAGTGTTCTTCGTTATTTATGATTAAATCATGTAATATTTAAATGGTTACTCATAGAGTCTTATAACTCCCACTTGTAGATAGCATCAAGATCAATATAATATCGACAATCTCTTTGTTGTTCAACAATATGTCAGACCCGACTGAAAAAGACATTTCAAGCAATAACCATCCTCTCAAGTATTTAGAACTACACATTGTCCCATAATTAAAATTTCAATGGAGCCTCTAACTTTCTCATAAATTTCCAATTCCGCTCATAGTTTCTTATCACACGTTACTATATATATATATATATACACGTTCTAATCACACGTTACTATATATATATATATATATATATATATATATATATATATATATATATATATATATATATATATATATATATATATACAGTATATATAGTAATAATAATAAATGTGAAGACTAAAATCCAAAGAGGGTTCGATAAGGATAAATATATATCAAATACATAAGAACCCTAGACCGAATATTTATTAAAATAACAGATTAAAGTTTAAGCAAAGAATCTCTGCTTTCACCCTTAACGGGATCTTCTGAAACTAAATAAATCAATCTCTTTGGATTTTGGTCTTCACATTTATTATTATTACTATATATATATATATATATATAGGTTTTAATATAGATCAGATTCCACAGGACTAGAACTGTTTCATTCTTCAGAAATCATCAGGAATCAGCGATTCCTGATGATTTCTGAAGAATGAAACAGTTCTAGTCCTGTAGAATCTCATCTATATTAAAACCTTTATACTCTGCTATGTATTGAGTACCTTACTTACTGTGGTTACCTCCGATTCAACCCGGAATAACGTACGTATATATATATATATATATATATATATATAACCACTTAGTTGTCATATCTCCCAGGTCTGCTCTGGCCCGGAGTAGTAGTACCTGTTAGGGCCCAATTTATGGGTTAAATAACTACCTTATTCGAGTGGCGCCGGTAAGGTATTGTCAGCCATTGAAAAGAAATAATGTCCTGGGTATGACATTAAACTACATCCAGTGGCAAGGCTCCTGTTCGGGAGTTCAGGAGCTTAGGGGAATGTGGATTTACCCCTTAGTTGTCATATCTCCCAGGCAGGTCTGCTCTGGCCTGGAGTAGTAGTACCTGTTAGGGCCCGATTTATGGGTTAAATAACTACCTTATTCGAGTGGCGCCGGTAAGGTATTGTCAGCCATTGAAAAGAAATATGAAGAGTGTAACTAACAGCACTAGGGTTAGAGCCCCTAAATACACTGTCAAAGAGCAGTCTGGTCGTTATGACTGCTGGGTTTAGAGCCACAGGGAGGGCCAGTGGATGATGGATCAGCTGTCTCTGAGACAAATATAAAGAATGCAGTCCTGCAGAAGAGCCATCAAAATGGGCACTTTGAATGAGAGGACTATTCGGACGCTGGAGAAGAGAGAGGAGTTGGGACATCTGTTCGAGGAGAGTGGTATACAGATCCTACACGATGAGCCCGTGAGGAGTGTGATGATTGGGAAGATGAGCCAGCTCATCACCACATCGGCAGTGAGGAACATGACCAATGCTGCAGTTGGAGGAGTGGGTTTTGTTTTCAGCACAAAACCCAGTCTATTGGTGAGGGAAATAATGCCTGTCTCCCCGCGAGTGTTGAGGGTGACCTTGAATGGAAACCCAAGACTGACAGTCATCTCAGCCTATTGTCCAACCGAGGGAGACAGTGATGTGAGTGCGGAAGAGTTCCATGAGGAGGTGTGTAGAGCTATCAACACCACACAAGCACACAACATCCTGCTTGTTTTGGGGGACTTCAATGCACATCTGAGTAAGGAGGGAAATGAAGATCCTTGCAGATACTTCCATAACAACACCAACCGAAATGGAAGACTACTGAGAGACACCCTGCTGGAGGTGAACTTGATAACGACCAACCTAAGGTTTAGGAAGAATCCGGGGAAGATGTGGACCTACATCTCAGATATGCACCTGTCCAAGTCCCAGATTGATTTCATTCTGGTGAGGAAAAAGTGGCGGACTAGTGTTCTGAAGACAGAACCATACAACTATTTCAGTACACTGGGTAGTGATCACCGGCTTGTTATGAGTGAGGTCCGGGTGAGCTTAAGAAAGAGCAAGGCTCAGCCCCGGAGAGCAATCTATGACTGGGGTGCTTTCAAGGAAGATGATAAGCTACAGGAGAGGTTCACAGTGGAAGTGAGGATCAGGTTCAGTGCTCTGTGTGGAGAGACAGAGGAGAGAGAGATTGGATGGACTGAGGAGAGTGTGACGAGGAGGTACAGGTACTTTACCAATGCAGTGGGGAAAGCAAGTGATACCCTGGTGCCGAGGAGAAAGAACAAAAGGAAGCACGTCAGCTCTGCAGACCCAAAAGTGTGTGCAGACAGAGAACACCTGAAAGCTGCCATGGACGAATTCTATGCTGATCCTACGGAGGAGAGGATGGAGACTGTGGAGGTGATGAGGGAAGAACTCTGTACCGCTTACACTGAGGCCAGAGAGGAGGCACTGATAGAGAAGATCAGAAGTGTGGAGAGAGCGGTTGACAGGACTGGATGTAAGGAGAGCTGGATGATCATCAACGAGATCACATAGAGGAAGAGAAGGTGTTCGAGTCAGATCCAGGGAACAGGGCCCGAGGATAGGAAGAGGAAATGGCTAGGCCATTTTAAAACCCTACTATGAGAGCCATCCTCCACAGGAGGCTGTTTGAAGAACTGGATATTGAGACAGAGCCCTTCACCAGAGAGGAGCTTCGGAGAGCCAAGAAGATGATCAAGGAGGGCAAAGCTCATGGAGAAGATGGAGTGGCACCAGAAGTGATGAAGAGGTGTGATTTTGATTATATCATCCTGGGGTTCTGTAACCAGGCACTGGAGAAAGGAGTTGCCTCGAATCAGTGGAGGATCAGTAACATCGTCCCAGTGCCAAAGAAGGGAGATCTCTCTAACACCAACAACTACAGGGGGATCTCACTGACGTCACTTGTGGCAAAGACCCTCGACAGGATGATTCTTAATAGGATCCAGCCTGAGATGGAGAAGAAGCTCAGGGACAACCAGAATGGCTTCAGAGAGGGAAGATCAACCACCAGTCACATCATGATGCTGAGGAAGATATTAGAGGGAGCTAGAGCAAAGTGCTTCCTGCGGTCATGGTTTTCATTGACTTTAGGAAGACCTTTGATTTTGTGGACCGTCACTGCCTAATAGAGATCTTACAGGCTTATGGAATCCCCAAGAAGATAGTGGACCTGATATCACTGCTCTACACCAACACCAAAGCCCAAGTCATTACACCTGATGGGATGACAGAGTTCTTTGAGATACTGGCTGGAGTGCTCCAGGGAGATACATTAGCTCCCTACCTTTTTATCATCGTAGTGGACTATTGTATGTGCCTTGCACTGGAGAAACACCAGGACTCTGGCTTTACTGTAGCACCGGCAGATATAGGATGCTGAATTTGCCGACGACATAGTTTTAGTGACAAATACAGTGAAGGAGGCAGAGGATTTGATGCAGAGGATTTGATGCAGGAGGTTAAGACCGTGTCAATGAGTGTGGCGTAAAGACCTGAAAATCCGTCTCTTCATTGCTGTAGTGTAGTCTGTGCTGCTGTACGGGTCTGAGACTTGGACACTAACCAAGAAACTCACTCAGGTGGAGAATGGGTGCTACACGAGAATGCTGAAGATAGCTCTGAACATTAATTAGTATACACTGAGGATGAAAAACTCAGAGCTGTATAGGAGCCTCCCCAAAGTCAGCTCAAAGGTGACACAGAGGAGACTGGGCATGCTCACCGACATCCAGAGTTGACATTGCACTCAGTGCTGCTGTGGGAGCCCCTACATGGACACACTGGAAGAGGAAGACCAAGGTTAACGTATGTTGATGCCCTAAGGAAAGACACAGGTCTGTTGGAGATGCAGGACATGGCAGCGATAATGAGGGACAGAGACCGCTGGAGAGAACTCGTCCATGGATTTCGGGAATTTTACCCGCCCTAGAAATGTATCATCAGACTTATGACTGGTAAGCGGCTCACCGACCGTATCACATCAATTGTCAAGTCAACAGTACTCAAACTATACGGCCATATAAAAAGATCAACTCGTGGTGTGAATAGGTTATGCCTGGAAGGAAGGTTAGCTGGTAAGAGAAGCAGAAGCCGGCAGCCAAAATGATGGCTTGACAATGTCAATTCATGGACTGGACTTGATCTTTGTTCTTTGAACTCTGCTGCTGGTGATCGAAGTTTGTGGAGAGAGATGTCAAATGTTAATGCGCAGTCTGCAACTGGCGGAGTTTAGCGTCACAAGAGATATACATATATACATATATACGTGTGTGTTTGTATATATGTTTATATATATATATATATATATATATATATATATATATATGAGTGTGTGTGTGTGTGTGTGTGTGTGTGTGTGTGTGTGTGTGTGTGTGTGTGTGTGTGTGTGTGTGTGTGTGTGTGTGTGTGTGTGTGTGTGTGTGTGTATGAGTCCCGAGTTCTATCACGGGGAACCACAGTAAGTAAGGTACTCAATAAATTTGTAGAGTGTATACAACAAATTTAATATATAAATTACTTCTACAGGACTATAACTGTTTTATTCGAAGGAAATCGTCAGGAAAGCCTGATGATTTCCTTCGAATGAAACATTTTAGTCCTGTAGAAGTAATTTATATATTAAATGTGTATATTAAATTTGTAATGTGTGTGTGTGTGTGTGTGTGTGTGTGTGTGTGTGTGTGTGTGTGTGTGTGTGTGTGTGTGTGTGCTTTCCTATCTTTTTCTCACTTTGCTGATTTATGATACAGTTGACAGCTAACACCGTACTCGATCTACCGTACTCAAAGCAATATCTTATCTCAACCAACATTTTTGCATTCAAAAATTCACTCACAAATTCCAATATATCACAGCTAAATACTATTCTGTGAACGTTACAATTAACAATATGTTGACGAAATGCTCTCTGTTACTAGAAACCATTCACATATTCTGGTTGTGTCATATTTTGCTACATGGTGTCGTTGTATATCTTGCCACTAATAAAAAATATCACACTTAGCAGTTCTGCCTCCGTGTTTATCTGTTTCAATTCATTGTGGTCCCGATCGATTTTCAACTACACCAATTAACACTACGACACTCTACAACACATCGACCACGTCAACCAAAATAGCAACAACCACTAAGAACAAATCACTGCTATATATAAATATATATGCGTGTGTGTGTGTGTGTGTGTGTGTGTGTGTGTGTGTGTGTGTGTGTGTGTGTGTGTGTGTGTGTGTGTGTGTGTGTGTGCGCGTGTGTGCGTGTGTGCGTGTGTGCGTGTGTGTGTGTGTGTGTGTGTGTGTGTGTGTGTGAATTCGTTATTCCTGTAATGACGTAGGCAGCAGACTATTTTTAGAGTGTAATACAAAATGCCTTTCAGTATTTTTGTCCACTCACTGCATTTTGAGTTCAAATGCTGGTGGCTTCATTTTGCGTTTCATCTTTCAGGTGTCGATAGAATAGTGGTCAAAGATGCTGACCTGGCGGATCGGATAAGATATCTTGCATATTTCTGCTAGCTCTCTGTGGTCTAAATTCAAATTCTACCTTGGCAACATTAGTGCTCCTCCGCTTTAACACCACCACGTGGCCCTTGAATACTTTTAACGGTGCCAGTTCTGTTACAGACATTTGCACAAGGTCTCCAATAGAAGGATGCCTTGACAAGCATCAGAAGCACTGCCCTTCCCCCGAACTCTGTGTGTATGTAACGTCTCTTGGAGAAGTCATAGCGGCACCGCTTTGATATACGTCGTTTCTAGGACATTTGATTTAACCTGATTGAGCACATTTCCTTTCCAGGTTCGAATACATCAGATTTCTTACAGAGAATGGTAGAGAAAGTGAGAGAATGGAAGTGAGAAAGGGACGTAGAAGATGAATCGATCAATATTAGACTCGTACTTTTATTGACCTTGAATGGATGAAAGGCCAAGCTGGATTCGGCGAGATTTGTATTCAGAAAACAGAGTGCTAGAACGAATACTGCAAAGCATTCTATCCGCCATTCTGACAACTTTACCAATACGCCACCTTTCCTCCAGACTAAGCAATAAAAACAAAATTCTATTGTACGCAAACCAAACAATTCTCGTTACTTATACTACAAATATTAACTTAGACTATTAATGTTTTAGAACGTTTACAGAATTATGGCCTTCTACTTTCGAATCACCCGCTTCTCAATGAAAGTTTACATTCAAACTGTTGAGAGCATTTCATTTTTCTAAACAATAACGAAATATAAAACAGATTGAGAATGATAAACAAAAAACGGATTCTCATAAATAAAGCGAAACAATGAATGAATCACGTGAATATTGATTTATCAATATACGGATTAATTTACCATTAACTTCCGAATCAACAAAATAACATCAGCAAAATAAATTACCTAATAAATTTCTAATTTTCATAATGGTCAACAAAACGATTTTTAGAATTAATGGGCTAAAAGCAATACATAGATTATATATACAAGTGAATCATATGTCTTATTTAACTTTTAACCTCGTGCAGCTACCATTTAATAAAAGATTGTTTATGGCAATAAATATTTTGTATTAAAATAAAAAGAAAAGATTAGTTGTATTTGTTCCACTCGGTGTGACCATCGATAGAAAAGCAAGATGGAGTATGAATTTCAACAGTCACCAATAGTTACACGAATGCATTTTTTTCTTTTCTAGTGAACTGAAAGAAATCTAGTTTATCTTATTTTCATCTTTGAAATAACTTCAAGCTATTATTTAATGCCAAAGTGATGAATAAGAAAGTAAATCTTTGGAAACCTGAAAGTTCATATATTATCAAATACATATTAGCTCTGATTTTTAAAATTTGATGCTATATATAGTACGAAGTGTGCTAGCAGCCGAAGTGTATGATAAAGTTATATCTGTATAAATACAGAATGTATAAACGAGACTGCACCAAAGTGTATAAATACGTACGCGTATCTAATTTGGGGGCATGTAAACATGCCAGAAAATACGTATTTACCTGTAAATTGAAAACAACTTTTAATCAATATTTGTATCTTATCTTATGAGTGATTGAACTAACAATTCTAGCAAATCGAACAACAACGTAAAAGCTTATATTTGAGTATATCCTAAAACAGACGTTCCCCAACCTCTTTGCATGAAAGGGCCACATTAACATTCCAAATTTAGATGAGAGCCGCATACTAGAATTATTTATCCATACTATTGAAGACAGTTCACGTTTTTATGATGAGACGCTTGCACCTGAAATTCCCGCGTTTTCAATCAAAACTCGTTAGACACACGTTTGTTTCCGAGAAAGTCTTTTGAAGTCTGTCGTGTTATCTATATGTTGAAGAACATAAAGAAAACACTTTCACACACATGTTTTTTGTCCTTTTATGTAATTGCGTTGTCTATGTGGTGAATGTTTGTGTTTCACACACACACACACATATAGACATATGAAGCGTGACAAACAGACGGTGAGAGAAACAGGTTTCCTTGTATAATGTATATATATATATATATATATATATATATATATATATATATATATATATATATATATATATATATATAAATGAAGTATTTCCGTAGGAAACGTAAAGGAAAAGAGAGTGCTCAATGTAGACTACAGAGATTTTTAGTTATGTAATAAACAACCTAAGATAATTATTTCATTTACCAGTGTGTGTGTGTGTGTGTGTGTGTGTGTGTGTGTATCCCGGTTCAATCGGGGGCAACCACAGTAAGTAAGGTACTCAAGTAAGGGCTTTCCTGAGTTTTCTTCGATTGAAACAGTTCTAGTCCTGTAGAAGCCATTTATTTATATATTTATATATATATATATATATATATATATATATATATATATGTGTGTGTGTGTGTGTGTGTGTGTGTGTGTGTGTGTGTGTGTGTGTGTGTGTGTGTGTGTGTATTAAGATTGGTCCTCTGAAATAGCGATGTATACATGAATGTATGTATAGTATATTTGGCAATACACCGTATGTTTAATTAAAAATATTTAGAAGACCATACGCTATCTGTTTTAAAGTAGTGACTATGTCATTTACTTCTTTTCGGCGAAAGAACGGAGAGAAGCTGACAGTCTGTTTCGCGCTGGTGGGCGTTCATCAGAGCCCTGTACTCCCCTGTTTTCGCCGAAAATTATAGAAGCTGGATTCTTATAGAATTCCAGTAATAATCAGGAGCTGATTATACAGAGCGATTGCCGGTTCAGCAAAAATTAGGTATTAGGATTGGTGCTCTGAAATAGCGATCTATACATGAATGTATGTATAGTATATTTGGCAATATACCGTATGTTTAATTATATACATACATTCATGTATACATCGCTATTTCAGAGCACCAATCCTAATACCTAATTTTTGCTGGACCGGCAATCGCTCTGAATAATTAGCTCCTGATTATTACTGGAATTCTATAAGAATCCAGCTTCTATAATTTTCGGCGAAAGCAGGGGAGTACAGGGCTCTGATGAATGCCCACCAGCGCGAAACAGACTGTCAGTTTCTCTCTCTTCTTTCGCCGAAAAGAAGTAAGTGACATAGTCACTACTTTAAAACTGATAGCGTATGGTCTTCTAAATGTTTTTAATTAAACATACGGTATTTTGCCAAATATACTATATATACATTCATATATATATATATATATATATATATATATATATATAATTTCAGTGAGATCGTATTTCGGCTGTGGTAAAAAACAAAGCGAAACGCAAATTTCGAGATATGCGGTAAGCACTCAATGGACTAAAAGAAGATCAGAGCAATTAACATACGTTATAGAGGCCAGACAAACTGAAAACGGCGGTCATGAAGCTATCAGCCACCGGAGCCAAAAAAACGAAGCAAGCTAAACAGGTTAACAAAAGAATTTACCTGGACCGCCTGGAAATTGATGGTATAATCCAGTAGGAGGTTTCTGTGACACCAAAATCAATTATACTGCCTGCTTTCGTTGTAAGCTTTTGGTATAACGATCGAACAAGGCTGCCATTTCATCAACAGGTATTTTGTTCTCAGCTGGTGAGCGGATTCCAATGCATTAGTAGTGTTGGAGTGATTACCGCACGTGTTTACAAGGGAGGTAACCCCGGTTTTTGGCGGATGCATTCAGAATGTGTAAAATTATTGCAAATATATATATATATATATATAATGAAGGAATTGTGGTAAGGAACCAGATGGACCATAACACACCAAAGTACTCAATACTTAGGGTAGTAGAGCGGGTAATAGGAACAAGTATGACCCCGTCGGCAGAGCTCAAGCCGTTTCGACGGCTATTTCTGGAGTTCAGAAATAGCCGTCGAAACGGCTTGAGCTCTGCCGTCGGGGTCATACTTGTTCCTATATATATATATATATATATATATATATATATATATATATATATATATATATATATATATATATATATATATATATATATATATATATGTAGAAGTTATATTTAATTTGTTGGGATACAACAAGCAAATATTTTTATAACTGATATACATGGTCGCATTCTTTAAGGGTATGTCAATATTTGTTTATAAAACTGATCTATATTATATTTTATCTGATGAAAGAGCACCATAATTTGCTTTGGTGTCCTTGAAATATGTATAATGAAATAAATATGGTTTTATAAATATAGTTTCCATTTGTTAATATATTGTATATATATATATATATATATATATGTATATAGTAATAATAATAAATTTGAAGACTAAAATCCAAAGACGGCTCGATAAGGATAAATATATGTCAAATATATAAAAACCGTAGAGCAAATATTTATTAAAATAACAGATTAAAGTTTAAGTTAAGAATCGCTGCTTTCACCCTTAAATATCCACTTCTGCGTTTACAGATTGACTTTGTTTGTTTCAGAAGATCCCGTTAAGGGTGAAAGCAGCGATTCTTTGCTTAAACTTTAATCTGTTATTTTAATAAATATTTGCTCTACGGTTCTTATATATTTGATTATATTTATCCTTATCGAGCCATCTTTGGATTTTAGTCTTCAAATTTATTATTATTACTATTTGGCTCCCTCGGTTGAGCACTCTATTGACTTATATTCATCATGCAGAAACATCTGCATATTTCTACAAAGAACATACCCGTACCAAGCAGGAAAACATACCTAAAACTCCTGATAATTCGTTTTTTCCCGTTCTTTGCCAGGGAACGTTTCCACGAACCAAAGTATCGTCTTCCTGTCTTCCTTCGGTTGCAACGTTTTTTGAAATATCCACTTCTGCGTTTACAGATTGACCTTGTTAGTTTCAGAAGATCCCGTTAAGAGTGAAAGCAGCGATTCTTTGCTTAAACTTTAATCTGTTATTTTAATAAATATATATATATATATATATATATATATATATATATATATATATATATATATATATATATATATATATATATATATATATATATATACCGAGAACAAATACCGAGAACAAATATTTCACCTTATTCGGAACCTCAGCAGCTCGGTCTGAATGAAGTTTATGGAAAAGGAAAAACAACCGTACGAATACGCATGTGCAGAAATAGTCACTTCTCCTGGGCGAGGTAAACCCATGATAGATCGATGTAAGGGAGATAATTGTGGATGTCCGGAATGAATTATTGAAGTTATTCAGAATATTATAGATTGTTGATGTTAGTCAATTTGGAGCTTTGTAATTATGTAAAAGGTGTTTCCAAACACGTGGACAACGTGAAAAAGTTCATTCCTTGAATTTAGGCAATCGTTATTGCGTAATCTTCCCAACATATTGATCCTTTCTTCAATGCACTGTCCACAAGACGGATTTCCCCTTGCCTATGGCTTGGACTTAGTAATAGCTTTCCATTGGATGGAGTAGTCTATGCCTGAGTCCTTGAGGGACTATACGTGACTCGAGTTTCGTGGACGATCGTTTGTCCAAGTATCTAAAGGTCGACTGATGGCTCAGGAAGCGTTCCTTAAACCGGCCCTCCGCCACACCTACATAGGATTTAACCTCTTGTTGATTTGGTCGATTAGAAGTGACCACAGCTTCGTAAATTATAGCGGGTGTGTTGCATTGTTGTTGAAGAGGACAAGCTTCAGGCTTTCGGTAAGAGCATCTTGGTGGGGTGTAGCTCTTAGGGCTGTTGGTGATGTGGACCTTCATATTCTTAGCTCATCCTAGTTTCACCCTGTATCTGTTAAAGATGGAGCGGTATGTGTGACCTATGGGAAAGTGTCTATCTAAGACAGCTAAAAAAATGTTTTAGTACATTACTTTTAACGTTGAGTGAGAAGGAGGGAGAGAACCAAATTGTTTTTCTATTAGCACGATTTCTTTTTCTATTGCTGTTGGTGTTAGCTGGGGAGTAAGTATTTGGCTGCGAGAAGCTGTTGTTAGCTAATGCCGCGTTGTAGTAGGGTGTCGCTCTGTCAAAGATTGCTTTATTAGAGGAGAGGTTAGAGATTCTAGTACCGATATTATTCACGAAGTTTCTAAAACATGTGGGAGGGTGGCATGAGTCCTTGTATATGTAATATGAACTCTGAATGTAAAAAGCCAGAACAAATACAGAAATGGCATTTTGTCAGTCGCTCTACTAGTTCTTCCAATCAACCACCCTTATTCACTGATATAGCAAAGCTTGTTCATATACATGATGTATGCCAAGGCATTGCAGAAGTCTACGAAGCTAAATGCTACAATCTAGTTATTTTTGTTCATATGTGAGTGAAATACCTCTCGAGAGTTTAGCGCATTATTTTCCTTATGTTATTCTATTAAACAGATGTACACAGAAAATAACTATTTATATCTGGGGGCGTGGTGCGTGTGTCTGTGTGTCGTGTGTGAGTAGTGCTTATCATTTTGATTGATTGTTTCCATTAAAAAATGACACAAGAGAACTTTTCGCCTTTAAATACCAAAGGTGAGTCAGACTTGAATATGTAACCTTTTAATAGAATAAATTTATACGATAAAAATATTGAAAAATAAATCAGAAAATCTAGCAGGAAAATATATGATTAAAAAATAACACAATGTCCATTTTATGTCATTATTTAGCTTTAAAAAGGTATCGTAATTAAAATAAATAATCAGTTGTGAATAATTAAAACAAATGTTTAGTATATATTTGTGATGCTCAAAATTATTTGTAAATGTCGATTCAATGAATACTAAATATCATTATAAAAAATTTAGAATATTCTTTGATAACAAAATGTCGGAATCGAACTTACCTTTATGCACTTTTACTTACGATGAAAATTAGTATTGTCGTTGTAGTCGTCGTTGTTGTTGTTTTTTCAGTCATGCAGAACCATTATCAAAAGGTTTTCTAGTTATGACTATATGTCCCATACTTCGTTTGAGCAGTGTATATCTATCACTACATTACACTGCTTTTTTATAACAGCTCAGGTAATAGGATAGATGCTCTGCTGTTGACCCATATGATGAGAGAGTGAAACTTAGCGGGGAGAACAAGTGTTAGTTGCTCAATGTGAATGGTCAAAAGACAAATACAAATAAATGTGTCCCCCAAAATCCAGAATGGCCTGATAAGATCAGCAAATAAAAGAAAAAACACAATCCAGCTGAGCTGGTTTGTAAATATTGAAAAAGTTTGTAAATATTGAAAACTTCATATGACGTAGGGAAACTACAGTCAAGCCATTTTGATAAAAACCTTTCTTCGTGTTGCCAAAAGAAGCTAAAACTTATTGAAACATTTCCCCGCTGTATTTTTTTAATTTTAATTTCATTGGCGATCGGCAAGATCCCAGACATCATTCGCTTACTGAGTGAAGTGGAAATGGTCAAATCGGATAAATGAAACAATGTTTCCATTGGTCTTTCCATCACTGATACTATCTGCCAGTCGCAACTCCTGGCAGAAAGAACAGCGTGAAATTTAGTGTCTTACTTAAGGAAAAATTCATTACCCAGTCCGGGAATCGAACTCGCAACCTCACGATTGTGAATCTATTAATCACTAATTCTCTAACCACTAGGCCATGCGCCTTCAATTTATTTACTCTGATTCTAACAAGTATGTTTTTGCTAGTATTCCAATAGTATTCCAATTCTTCCAGTACTAATTAGATCCTCTTGTAACACTAGACTCTATGTCTAGTGAAACGTTCAGATAATTTGTAAAACCCATTTCATGGCTAAACCTGTTAACTATTCATCTGCATCTATCGTATTTGAAATCTTGCATTTTCAAATGAATCCTATTGTTTTAGTGTATCAATGTACCCTTTTCTTTCACCACCTAGACACTAAACAAAGCCACTTCTTCAATGACGCTTGGATCTTGAATGTTGTACTCCTTCTTAGTAAGTAATGCTTGGGATTTTCATAGTTTAAAACTTAAAGCTGCACAGCAGGAAATAGATAACCCACTACTCGCGTAACACAATATTATAATTGTTTCTACTTTTGACACAAGGCCAGCAATTATCCCAGTGTATTACTGGTACTTTTTTTTATCGACCCTGTAAGGATGAAAGGCAAAGTTAACCTCGGCGGGATTTGAACTCAGACCATAAAGGGCGGTAACTCTTTGCTGCAAAGCATGGCGTCCGACCCTCTACCGATACTGCCAATCCACAATATTATAATGGTTTCTTATATAGGCACAAGGCCAGCAATTTTGGGGGAGGTGAAAGTCGATTAAATCGACCCCAGTACGTGACTGGTACTTCATTTTATCGACCCCATGAGGAAGAAAGACAAAGTTAACCTCGGCGCGATTTAAACTCAGACCATAAAGGGCCGTAACTCTTTGCTGCAAAGCATGGCGTCCGACCCTCTACCCATACTGCCAATCCACAATATTATAATGGTACATAAAAACATAATGTTACATACATACACAACCAATTACTCATATAGTCAGAAAAGCATGGTCTCTAAACGTAGTAATGTTATCGGAATAAAATAAGTTAACGGTGTCTGATAAACATCCTAGATAAGGAGAAAACTTTTTGTTATGAACAACATGTAAGCAGCCTTAATCAAATACTTCATCAAGTATACAAGCATATTCTTTCTATATTCAAAACGATTTCTTTTAGATTTTGCGATTTGAAGTTTCATTCGGAAACAAAGACTCATGCTTGTCACAGACATATGTAAATAATGAGACTACGAAGGTATTTCAAGTCTATTGAAAACCATTTCTTTCCTCTGAAAAGGCCTTGACATCAGTTCTAATGGCAGCGCCATTGAAATTCTGTCAAATTGATTTATGACTGAAAACTATTTACGACTATCAAAATGTTGCATGCAATGTTTCCAATGTCTAGGCATGCAAATGAACAAATAGTCTGGGTTTTTCAAACATTTTTCTTTGAAAAAAAAAATTTTTCATTTGATTTATTATTATCATATTTCAGCAGTACAATCTACAATATGTATCCAATAAAATTCGAAAATTATTTTATTTGTGCTAAATTATATTATTATTATTATCACTATTATTCCTGTTAGCTATGTGTACTTTTTAGTAATAGCAAGCTATTACTTTTGTTTATTTTTTTAAGATGCAGAAGTTTATATAAAGGCAAATTACGATTTTCTTGAAACATATCAAAGGGCAGCAGCTTCCAGTCGTAGTGTATACGTTAATTAATAATTGGGAGCGTGCAAAGAAATATTATTTAAACTCTTAACAAAGAAGGTAAAACATTTTAAAGCAAAAACATTTCAGCCATTTTAAAATTGGTGAATTGTTTTTTATTGGTTTCAGCCATTAGACTGCGGACATTCTAGGACATTGCTTTGTCCAATATATCGATTTATTCTTTTCTAGTCTTGCACTATTTTATCGATCTTCATTTTATGAAAACACTAATAATTTACTGGATAAACACAGACTCAAACGTAAAAACACGCGCACAGATATATATATACGTATGTGTGTGTGTGGGGGGGGGGGTGTATCCCGGGTTCAATCGCAGGTAACCACAGTAAGTAAGGCACTCAATACATAGCTCAGTATAAATATTTAATATAGAAATGGCTTCTACAGGACTAGAACTGTTTCATTCGAAGGAAATCATCAGGAAAGGCCTCATGATTTCTTTCGAACGAAACAGTTCTAGTCCTTTAGAAGCCGTTTCTATATTATATTATATTATAATATATATATATATATATATATATATATATATATATATATATATATATATATATTGGTATATTAACAAGTAGATGAAATCACAACACCACGAGGTGCTTCACGCAATGTGTGTTACTGCAATATTGCACCACTCACTTTCCTATTCATTGGTAACAGGGGTTAAACAGTTGCAGAGTATAT
Source organism: Eledone cirrhosa (assembly GCA_964016885.1). Lineage (NCBI taxonomy): Eukaryota > Metazoa > Mollusca > Cephalopoda > Octopoda > Eledonidae > Eledone > Eledone cirrhosa. Next base: position 80,257,689 of record OZ024740.1, on the reverse strand, counting down.
CACTACGGAATTCGGTAGTGAAACGGCAAAAAAATGTACAAATTCATGATGACCATCAACAATAGTTCCAAGTGACCAGAGACTTAACGATCATCAAATCATTCCGTATCCCACAATTTAATTATGGTCATCAACAAAAATTAATATAGCTAACATTAAACAGTTGATAATCGGAACAGTTGGTAAGAAGACCAAAGAAAATGATGATAATTACCCAAATTAGCACCAGTTTCACCAGAGTGCCAAGGCTCACCACTTAGCCATAATAAATGAATATATATACATGTATATATATATATATATATATATATATATATATATATATATATATATAGTAATAATAATAAATTTGAAGACTAAAATCCAAAGAAGGCTCGATAAGGATAAATATATATCAAATATAGAAGATCCCGTTGAGGGTGAAAGCAGCGATTCTTTGCTTAAACTTTAATCTGATATTTTAATAAATATATATATATATATACATATATATATATATGCAAAAGAAACCAAAGAACGCTTACATACTCAAATAGTTTTTATTTACTTACAATGTTTCATCCTCACCTTTTGGCAGGAATCATCAGAGCCTAATAAATACAGTGTTGAGTATAAACTCCACAAAAAACTAGTCACACGAACAATCAGAATAATGATAGGGAGATTGGAGATGGCGAACAAAGAGGTGTATGCTGGGGTTGTTAAGCTACTGAATGCCAAGGCACAAGCGGATTCAACAAGATGAAGATATAATAGATGGCACACAAAAACAAAGAATGTAAAAGCAAAAAATGCAAAAACATAAAAAAATACATAAAAAATACACACAAAGGTTAAAACATAATGTAAATTATAATAAAGTAATAAAAAATATAAAAATAATAAAGATAATAAAATAAAATAAAGTAAAATAATTTTAAAAAAATTAAATATAATGAAAAATAATAAAATAAAAATAATAAAATAATAAAAGATAAGATAATAAAATAATATAATAATAAAATAAAATTAAAAATTAAAAAGAATTAAAAAGAATTAAAATTTGTTTTTTATTTAAAAAATTAAAAAATTAAAAAAGTAAATTTTTTTTTTTTCATTAAAAAATAAAAAATAAAAATAAAAAATAAAAATAAAAATTTTTCCTAAGAGAAATTCTTTAAAAAAGAAATAAATAGAGAAAGAAGCCTAAAGATTACAAGCGCTGGTCCCTAGTAACACGAGTGAGTATGATCTCGGTAACTTATATATAAGCGTTAAGAGGTCTTTTTGTTACATCCCGAAAGACCACAGTAATCCGAATCACCACCATGATATACATACACAAGCATATAGGAAGGTATCACAAAAGCACAAGCCTTATATATATATATATATATATATATATAGTAATAATAATAATAAAGTTTCAGAAGATCCCGTTAAAGGTGAAAGCAGCGATTCTTTGTTTTAACTTTAATCTGTTATTTTAATAAATATATGTATATATATATATATATATATATATATATATATATATATATATATATATATATATATATATATATATATATATATATATAGTAATAATAGTAATAATAATAAATTTGAAGACTAAAATCCAAAGAGGGCTCGATAAGGATAAATATATATCAAATATATAAGAACCGTAGAGCAAATATTTATTAAAATAACAGATTAAAGTTTAAGCAAAGAATCGCTGCTTTCAGCGATTCGTTGCTTAAACTTTAATCTGTTATTTTAATAAATATATATATATATATATATATATATATATTAGGTTATGCAAGAAATGCTTAGGATTATCCTGAATGCAGTAATGCTTAATTACTACACTAGAAAGAGTTGACGTACTGTGAGGGGTTACTCAACGAGTTATGAAAGAACAGTCAAAGAAACTCGGTTTCCGATTCTTCTGTATTCCGGAGTGTAGATAAAGAATGAATAATAAAGCAGGTAGACATCATAAAAAGGTAATTTATTCTGAGTGCTTACAAATGTTTCTTTAGTAGTTACACAGCCTAGTCATGCTATGTGCAAATTGGTAGTTATTTATTTGCAGATACTCAATTTTCAAATGCTGTTTATCCTACCATGTCTTCAGAGCACTTCATACTTTAGCCATTTGCTCTGAAGGCATAGTAGGATAAACAGCATTTGAAAATTGAGTATCTGCAAATAAATAACGACGAATTTGCACATAGCATGACTAGGCTGTGTAACTACTAAAGAAACATTTGTAAGCACTCGGAATAAATTACCTTCTCATGATGTTTACCTGTTTTATTATTCATTCTTTATCTTTATATATATATATATATATATATATATATATATATATATCAGGTGGCAGTTGGAAGAAGCGAAAAGTAGAAAGAAACGTAAAATCAAAAGACGTAAAAAGATACGTAAAAAAGCGTAAAAAGAAAACCAAGGATTGACTTACCCTTGGAAGAGATTTATTCGTCCCTATATTTCGGATTTCACATCCATCGAGGGGGGATTTCCGAAGGAAAATAGGATATGTCGTGGAAGGAAACAATGTAGCCGTTTGTAGCTGCCGTTTGTGTCCATATATATATATATATATATATGTGTGTGTGTGTGTGTGTGTGTGTGTGTGTGTGTGTGTGTGTGTGTGTGTGTGTGTGTGTGTGTGTGTGTGTGTGTGTGTGTGTGTGTGACCAAATTCCACTCATAAGGCATTGGTTAAACCGAGACAATAGTAGAATGCACTTGCTCAAGGTGCCGTACTGTAAGAATAAACCTAGAACTACGTAACCACTTGATTACAAAGCAAACTCCTTAACTCTACAATCGTGCATGAGCCCCGGAATTGAATAATTATTTTTAAATGTTTAAAGAATCTAATGGTTTATTTAGTCTTCTATTATAGTTCCATTAAAGAAATATTAATAGCTACCATTTCTTGACTGGAACTTTATTTAATAGATCTCTGGAGGACGAAAATAAAGCTGATCTCAGGTCTTAAAAGGAGGTGACTAAATATCGACCGATGTTTTGTCTGACAGATATTTTGTCCAATGTTTTAACAATTAAACCAATTCACAACATTTAAATTATAGCATAATTGTGTATTTTTTAATAAAGCAACGTTTGCTAGCTGTTATATATATATATATTTATGCGTGTGTGTGTGTGTGTACGCGTGCCTATGTGTGAGTTAGTAGATAGATAAAAAGATAGATACATAGACAAAGGAACGGAGAGAGGGGGAGATCTGCTAAAACAATATTTACCTCATATTACACTCTACTATCTTTTAAAATGTACACGATGAATAATATAATCCTGAGTGTACAATTCCTTAAAATAAGATGGTTTTATCACGGCCGATTTCTTCTTCTTCTTCTTCTTCTTCTTCTTCTTCTAAGAAGAAGAAGAAGAAGAAGAAGAAGAAGAAGAAGAAGAAGAACCGTAATCAGTATCACACAGGTACTTTATTTATCGACTCCAAGAGAAGCTGGAATGAATACTGCAAAGCATTTGATCGGACGTTTTAACGACTCTATCTTACAGTTTAGATAGTTATTTTTATATCTCAATGAGTCATTATGTTGACAAGATCTGTCCAGTTGTATGGTTCAACTGCAATTTGTTCATTTTGATGTCGTGTCATAGAAACACCAAATTGTTTCTGACACGTCTTTGAAACTTTCTAAAATTAAGCAACTGTTCTTTGTTCATGATTTCTCTCGGAAGTCGATTCCTTTCTGCAAGTTTTTCCTGTTATTCTCCCCACTATTCCTTCTTACAACTTATTTCTTCTTCTTCTTCTTCTTCTTCTTCTTCTTCTTCTTCTTCTTCTTCTTCTTCTTCTTCTTCTTCTTCTTCTTCTCTCACTCTCTCTCTCTCTCTCTCTCTATATATATATATATATATATATATATATAGATAGATAGATAGAGAGAGAGAGAGAGAGAGAGAGAGAGAGAGAGAGAGAGAGATGGTAGAGTATGTGTACTTATACATATATATGTGTGCATATACTCACACACACACACACACACATATATATATGTATGTGTGTGTGTGTATGTATATGTATATCTTTCTATCTATCTCTAACTTTACCTCACTCGCTCTCCCCCTCTCCCCTTCTCTCCCTCTCTCTCTTTCTCTCTCTTTCGATCAATCGATCAACCGATCGATCGACTGACTGATCCATGTTGACATTTAAATACAGCTCAATGTTTACCACTCCTGGTGTTTCTTTTCGTATCTGTTGACTTTCCCTTTGAAGCTATAGGTATGCAGCAAATTCCTGCTTTATAATGTTTGTTCTCTATATCCATTGGCTTTCTCTAAAACTTTCTCTTTATTTCTTGTCTTTGTTCTTCTCCCAATGTGTCTGTATCATCTCATTCTTTCCTTTGTTGCTTCAATTCTTCGATTTTATTCCATAGACGTTTCCAGAATATGAAGCAAGAATAATATCTTCAGACTTGTAATATGAAACGTAAGACAACGTAATATGAAAATAAAATTTGCTTTTCTTAATGATGGATTTGAAAAATTATTATAAGATATCAAATCTATTTGACACTTGTAATAAATAATATTAGGTTTAAACAATTATTTAAAGATCGGTTTATTTCTGATACTAAAAGATAAATATAACTTTCACTTTTTAAACACGATAAAAGCTTTCACGTTTTTACTAGCTAAAACATTTTAACGTCCTTGGAAGGTTGCTTAAATGTGCGATGAGAACAAAATGTGTAATGCAAACATCTGTAGAAATGTAAAACGTTAATAAAAAATATCAAATTGGAATACTCCCCTTGTTGTCTTACTGCCTGTTGCTTCCTCGTTTCCATGAAATGTAGAAAATGTTCAACAAAAATAGTAAAGTAGATAGTATAGAGTAGACAGTAGTCTGTTGGCTGCCGGCTAAATACTACAAAGTCGGAAGCCTGTTGGATCGCTGTGGAATTATGCAGAAAGAAGAAAATAGCCAAACATTGATACTCGTTGCACACAATTAGACTATTATTTAATGCAGCTCTATCTCTTTATGTTACTGTTATCTCTTTCCTAATAATTGTTTCTACTTTTGGCACAAGGCCAGCAATTAGCCAGTACATTACTGGTACTTTATTTTATCGACCCCGTAAGGATGAAAGGTAAAGTTAACCTCGGCGGGATTTGAACTCAGACCGTAAAGGGCCGTAACTCTATGTTGCAAAACATGGCGTTCGACCCTCTACTGATACTGCCAATCCACTACCCTACTCTTTCCTAATAATGGTTTCTGATTTAAGCACAAGGCCAACAACGTCTTTGGTGGGGGGGGGGTCGATTAAATCGAAACCAGTGCGTTACTGGTATTTTATTATATCGACTCCGTAAGGCTGAAAAGCAAAGTTAATCTCGGCGGGATTTGATTTCAGAACGCAAAGGGCCGTAGCTCTATGCCACACAGTATGTTGTCCGACGTTCTACCGCTAGTTGTCTTTCCGTATGTAGGCATGGCTAAGTGGTTAAGAAGTTCGTTTCACAATCATGAGGTGTCCTGGGCAAGTGGGTTTACCTTAGCCTTATGGAGGAAATTGGGTATATGTAGAAGCCCGTCGAATGAATTGTACTCGTAATTCATAGTTCCAGCCTTGAAACACAGTATGTCATGCTCATTTGGCTTTGGAGTTATTTTAGGGCTACACGTGCCTGTGCAAAACTTATCCATTTACATGTTAATTCACAAGGTGAACGTTCAGTTGATCGAATTATGGAATAATCAAAACCGATGGAGGATTCATCACTAATTATAGATTTGAGCAATTATTGAAAGATATTAGATTCGTTTATTATTTGTAATTTTACTTTCTGCCCAGGAACACCCTTTCATCCATTTGTTAAGGAAGGCATTTGCATATTTTACCCTAACGTAACATACTTGACATGCATAAATGCATTATAAATTGTATAAGTTTAGTAATTTAAAACTAGACTTTCGACGTCGTAATTGTTTAACAGAAACAATATATTGAATGTTGGATGTTGAACAGTGTAGTTATAGACACACTGTCTGAAAAGTAAAAGATGGATGACCACGAATTCAGTGTGTTTGATTAGAGATCTATTCAACAGCGTTGGTTTGAGACTAAACGACAACAAAATCAAACACAACAATACCAGTCAGAGTAACATATGAGAAAACGATCGATTCTCTACGTGGTCGCTCGAGCTGTTAGAATTAATAGGCAAATTTACCTCAAATCGTTCTCAAATATCTTTATAAGTAGAAAATGTGTTTGTACTTAAGAGAATATATTCCGAAACACGACGTGATAGTAATGGCTAAAACATTTTTCTTTATAAGTATTCTCGTCCAATGTCCTGGGTCTAAACAATATCATAAATAACAAGGGGTCCAGATATAACAAGAGGCTAATGTATCCATAGACGAATTACTGAAGTCGTAGAATCATGGTTAAAATTCATAGATCTGTCAATTACATTTGAAATTACCGAGAACATATATTAAATTATCTACTTTAGCCTACAGCTCATTTCTACAAGTAGTGAAATTAAACGTTTTTAAATTGAAATTTTCATTTTTATTTCATCATTTTATTTTTGTATATTTATCTATTTATTGCAACTCTTTCAGCATATGAATCAATATCGCGCTTTATAAGAATATCTATATTCTATGTATGTGAATTTATGAATATATACATGTATGCATATATGTATGCATGCATATAGGTGTGATGGTAGGTAGGTAGTTAAGTAGGTAGTTGTGAATGCATATTCTCGTTTTACCTTTTGAAAAATTTCACACCAATAGAGGGAGGGACAGCGATAGACAAGAGAGATAGAGAGAGACAGAGACAGAGAGATGAAAAATAGATAGAGAGAGCGAGCCGGATTGTAACCTAGAAACAAAGCTCTTTCATTAGAATTTAGACAACATCAATTAGTTAATTATGTATTTATATCTGCTTGAGTGCATGTGTGCGGGTATGGATATCCTTGCGTGTATAGATCTGTACGTTTTGATTTATATGGGAACATATAATTGTTTCCATATCTATGAGTGTGATGTGCAGTTATTACGTGCAAAACTTCTGCGATATTTTACATACTTTTACAGTTCCATTAAAGGATTGTACTTGTAAATAAAAGTATAGTCAAGATGAAATAACCGCAGGTTTCTCATTAGTTTGACATATATATCGCCCTTTTGACTAATCTTTGACATTATATTAGTTGGCAGTATCGGTAGAGGGTTGGACGCCATGCTTTCTAGCATAGTTACGTCCCTTTACAGTCTGAGTTCAAATCCCGCCGAGGTTAACTTTGCCTTTCATCCTTACGGGGTCGATAAAATAAAGTACCAGTAATGTACTGGGTATTTGCTGGCCTTGTGCCTAAAGTAGAAACAATTGTATTAGTATCTACTGAGTAGCTGATTTCCACTACTGTGCATGCCTTTTTTTTTTACTGTCCCATATCATTATATCTGATATGTTAGGTCAACGTTTTACAAAGGTTTTCGTCAGGAACATTTCAGCAGTACCATTTCATATTATGTGGGAGTATGCTTTCCACATCGCCGTAACTTTTTCTACATTTTCATCTTCAGGACTATCCTTTTACGTATTGTATTATACAGGGTTTTGGCCACTATATCATGCCTTATCAGTACCGTGATGACATCTTCGAACAGCTGGTTATAATGTGGCTGACAAATGTGAATATATATATAATCAGAATACAGGAACTACAAGTTCCACGTTAAATCACAATATATGTCTTCTATTTCCTTTACTTTAGATGAAGTATTCACATTCGCTAGACAGCTGATCCATCAATAGTCCATCATTTTGTTCACTGACCCATGGAACTATATCAGATCGATTGTGTTTGTACCGGATTACTCTTTTTATAGGAATGCTCTACCAATATTCTCTAATATTAAATGTATTGATTCATTTTGGGTCTGGTATTCATTAAGCATGACTATCAAGGCAATATATCTTGTGGATAACACTGTAAATAATAGTTGTGCTATATAATGTTTCGTGGAAAAGTAGTTGGACATTTTGAACAACTGCTGGCGATGAGAGTGACATTTTCCACATGAGCCTAGCATTTTCCACATTTATTCTATCACCACAGAGAGGTTCGGAGGCTTTCTTATATATCTTATTGGTCTGATATATAGTAGCTCTCTCTTGTTCCTGAATAACGAATCCATATCCTTCCAAGTGGGATGTGATGCATCTAACACAGATTCGGGAGAGACAACTCTTTCTGTCATTGCTATTGATGTCCTCTGGTTGTCATATATGTACCCATGTGACGAGTGTTTTTTCCTCCGGCCTTCTGTTTAAGTATATTATTCCAGCTACCTTTGGGTCACATGAAACAGTTGTGAACTCTGAGTACTTGTTCAAGAGCTCTTCACCTACGCTCAAAATGCTGTTAGTTTTACAGTTCAGTGCGGATGTGATGTATTTCTTCCGCCTTTTAATATTCAGCAGGTGGTGTGTGAGGGATAGATGTGACACTAAAAGGTAATTTAAACTGATCTTATGCCTGTCTTTATCTCCCTATCGAACATAGATCCTGTTGGTGTCACTGTTGGTCTGATAGATACGAGAAATGTTTAGCATCTTCCTAGTTTAGATTCCAAATTTTAAATCTCATTAAGTGTCCAGTATAGTATCTCAAATGTTGGTACTGGCACTGACACTGCAAACGCATTATAGTCTGTGGGATAATTTAATCCAGACAACTCCGCCTTATATACATTTCGTCAGTTGTAGTAAGACAATTCGTTTATATCTACAATATTTCCTCGATTGACTATCAAATATGAGCACTTTTCGAACCAAACTCCATTCTTTCGTCCCGTGATAACATATGGTGCTGTGAATATTTCTTGAATACAAGGTCAATGATGAAAAAGGTGTGTGAGACATTTGCCTTCCTCTTTTTTGCAGAGTCTAGCATGTAAACTTATTTCCTCTGCAGAGCTTGCAAAAGGTTCATTGCCAGAATGGTTAGCATTACAGATAAGCTGTCACCTTGGAATATCCTTGTCTATATTCAATTCTGTATGTGATTATAGTTATGGTTGTAGTTTTTTGCTACAACTGAGTGAACTGCATAACAGTAAATCTTTCGGCTGTTTTCATTATGGCAGATGGAACTTTAACCAATCGTGGTTACTAGAAATGCAAGGTTGGATGTTTGGAACTGTTCAGTAAACCACTGATGTCTGCTTGTCTGTCACCACATTGTTTGGCAGTGAGCTTGTAGAAACACATTCAAATAACTTGTGTACAATTTATATATGACATGCAAGCATTTCATAGGCCTGTGATTCTTGGTAATAATTTGTTCTTGGTTCTAAAGCCCATGTTTTTTCTGTGCCACTGCCAGTCAATCTGGTACATCAATTACAACATGCATTGCTTTTAACATACCATTCTGTAAAACAAAACCTTATGATACCAGTAACTAACTATCAAGTCTCTCCCAGATGACTTTCCCAGATGTATGTATATAAGTATGTACATGTGAGTATGTGTGTCTGTGCAAATATATATCTGTAGCGAATGCAATCGGTTTAATTTGAACCTTTGTTCCCCGGTTGGTTTAGTAGGTCAGTGTGCCCATACATGCTGACCTTTCGGCCCCAAAGATATTCAGTTCATTTATTCGGGATTGTTTAGAGAAATGGCCAACTGGAGGTCATCTGCTGATAATTGGGAGATTGTTATGGTTTCATAAAATTCATTCTGATCTTGACTGACGAAGCATCAGTTGGTTCCATCAAAAGCAGAACAATTTAGTTATCAAACAGACACTCCCTTTGGCCCTCCCGTCCAGCGGGCCGGGGCAGCTGTATTCCTATTTGACTTCAACAATAGTTAGTGCCATACATCATTTCAGACTATACTCACACTCATACACATCACACAATGCAACTGTGAATATCGTTGTTTTCATGTTTTCCTATGTTATCACAATAACCTCGTAGAACGTCATTAAGTAATAACATTATTAAAGTAGTGGGTTTTGTTTATTGTTCAGTCACTTCGGCATTTTACAAACAGCGCTTTATATGAGACTGGTCAACTTTCACATACACCAATCAAGCGAAGCTTTACTACTACAAACATTCAGGCCACGCCACAATGAACAACGGACTAATTCCAACCAACAACAACACAACTAACATAACAAAACCTCTCTAAATATCTATCAGTCTATATATGTTTCAATATTCCAAGAATTGGCTAATGTGTATGTATTTGAGTATTTGCATGCACGTTTGTGGCTTTGCATATCTTCGAGCATGTGTCTAGATGTTTGGCAGTATCGGTAGAGGGTCGGACGCCATGCTTTCCAGCATAGTTACGTCCCTTTACGATCTGAGTTCAAATCCCGCCGAGGTTGACTTTGCTTTTCATCCTTACGGGGTCGATAAAATAAAGTACCAGTAATGTACTGGATAATTGCTGGCCTTGTGCCTAAAGTAGAAAAAATTATATGTATGTATGTTTGTGCGTATGTATATCTATGTATTAATGTGTGTTTTAAGAGAGTGAATTTTAGATGTCGTTTTGCAATGGAAAATTAATGTATTACTTGAAGGATTGGTTCTGAGAAAGGTGACATACATTTAGACTTGTAATTGAACAAACTTACAAGTTGTTTTTTATGAGTAAGCGTTGGATAATTAATGAAGTTGTTTAGCATGAGTAGGCGTTGGGTAATTAACGAAGGTGTTTGCTGATCAATCCTTCCCGGTAGAACACTCGAGATCTTTAAGAAGTGGATAGGCATCTACAAAGCATTGACCGTATCGGTAGAGCGTCAGACACCATGCTTTGCAGCGTAGAGTTATGTCTCTTTCCGTTCTGAATTCAAATCCCGCCGAGGTTAATTTTGCCTTTCATCCTTACGGGGTCGATAAAATAAAGTACCGGTAATGCACTGGGATAATTGCTGTCCTTGTGCCAAAAGTAGAAACAATTATTTATCTATCGATGGTGCGTGGTTTAGTAATTAGGGTATTCGACTTGTGATCTTACGGCGCCGTGTTGTGTCCTTAATCATGACACTTTATTTCCAGTTGCTACAGTCCAATCAGAGCTGTACCTGTTTTCGGAGGGCCAGCTTTGTTACATTCTGTGTCACGCTGAATCTCCCTTAGAACTACGTTAAGGATATACGGATTTGTGTAATCTCAGCTACTTGAACGATAATTTCATGAGACGGCTGTTCCGTTGATCAAATCAACTGGGACACTCGTCGTCGTAACCGACGGAGTGCCGGTTTAAAAGTGATCTATCCTTTGTGAATAGTTGAATACGAGATGTTATTTACCACTGTTTCTTACTACTACTACTACTACTACTACTACTACTACTACTACTACACACCATGAAGTGACTGGGGGTTCAATAACGCCATTATCAAGCTGTTTAATTTCTTTCTTATTTCCTCAAGTGGAGAAAAGCGGTGACATTTATTAGTAATTTCCCTCAAAGAATTGTAAAGATGGGAAAAGTAGGAAGAAAGTACAACAAACCGAGGAACATTAAGATTGTTTAATGATCTCCCAAGTTCAATAATAACAGAGTGGTGTTGTTGAAGGAATCATGTTCCAGAATTATAGAGGAACACAAGTTAGACAAAGCATTTATGTGTACATCAGCATGTGTGTTTTAGTATACAACAGTGATAGAAATTTTTAAAATAGAATTAAATGCTTTCACCGTATTTTGACTACAGAAAATAGTCTAATAACTGGGCATATAAGCTGATGCTTAGTTTTTATATTATGGGGGGTTTATTAGACAAACATTATGTAGTTAAAATACAACGAAAGCTTATAATTCTAATTTCAAATTTATATATACGTTTTCATCCAGTGGTGTTGGAAATATAGAAAGACAAAAAAAAAATCAGTCTGCCAAGAAAATTCAAAGACATTGCTGAAATATTAGCAGTGAGAGATTCTTGCAAACATCCTCATCTATGAAACTGGTGACACTGCTGAAATCGACAATATATTCTTTCTTTTTCTTGATCCCGTAACTCTTGATAGAATCATAGAGGCGCAGTAGTGACATACGGCGTTTCTTGGGCATTTTAAGCCTAGCGTAGCCTATCTCTCTCCAGGTCTGAGTACATCAGATTTCTTCCAGAGAAAGATAAAAAATGAGAAGGAGGAAGTGAGAAAGAGATATAGAGGAAGAATCGACCCCAATACTAGACTGGCTCTTTTTTTATAAACCTCGAAAGGAGGAGAGACAAAGTTGACCTCAGCGGGATTTGAACTCAGCGGGATTTGAGCCGGAAGTAATATCATAAAGCCTTCTATCCGACGTTCTAGCCACTCTGAAAATTCGCCGCCTATAGAAAATATATAGATAAAGTTAAAAACCAGAGTAGGACTTTATTGTTCAAATGAATACAGTAATTCAACAAAATCATTTAAGAATATAATGTTTCCCTGTGTCCACCCTATGCTTTTATCTGATGAAATATTGCCAATACGATATGGCCGCAAACATTATTCAACTGTTAGGTGATATAGTGTTTCGCTCGTGAGATTAACGAGTGAATGGCTTAGTATTCTACAAACACGTGTACCATTAATGTAGTTCTATGGGAGATTCAATGTGAAACGGGATATGATAAGCCTGGCCCTTTGAATTACACTTACAACTCATTTTTGCCAGCTGAAAGAACTGAAGTAACATGAACATTTTTTCTTGCTTAAGGACACAATGCACCGGGTGGAATCGAACTGATGACCTTACAATCGCGAGCCGAACACCCTAACTATTAAGCTAACGTGTCTTCCCGAACAATAAATATGTGTATCTTATCGATCATGTTAAATTGATTTGTTGATATCAAATACCTTGATGGTTAAATTGATATTGAGGAAAAAGTCGATTAAATCTGGTACTTTGTTTTATTGACCTCAGAAGAACAAAAGGCAATGTTAACCTGGGCGGGATATGAAATCAGCCAATACCGCAAAGCAAAATACCGCAAAATACCGCAAAGCATATTGCTAGATGCTCTAACAATCTTGCCAATATACGATACGTGTTAGCTAAATTAAACGATTTGATTCATGGCAAGTGTTTTTTATCACCACAAATATTTATCATCGAAATATGTGTATGAGTGAAAGTGTATATATGGAACACCTATGGTGTTCGGAGTTATGTTTGATGTTTCTGGGAAAGAAAATTATTGAATGTGATGCTTGCATACATATAAAGAGTATGTGTGCTTTCTTAAAATACATGACAAAAATTTTCTTTATCTCTATGAAATTTAAACAAGTAAGTATTTGATATATGATAAAATGTTTGGAAAATACATATTAATCTCTATCATTCCTCACTGTTGAAATGTTGAGTTGTTATTGTTATTGCTGTTGTTGTTGTTGTTGTTGTTGTTTTTGTTGTTGTTTCTATTGGCAATTTTGTTTTCATTTTGTATAGATTTTTTCTAAGAAACACCTAACCACCGCGTCATCCTCACACACAAACACAAACACACACACTCACACACACACTCACACACACACGCGCACAATGATATGGGCATACATACATACATACATACATACATACATACATACATACATACATACATACATACATACATACATACATACATATATGCATGTATGTATCTATGTATGAGCTATCTATATACATATATATATAAACACGTACACAGTTATATATTTGTCTATACATATGCGTACATGTATGTATGTATATGGTGTATATAGATACTTTCTTATAAAATACTGTGAAATAATTATTTATCGTATATAACATTGAAAATCAATTAAATTTTCTCGTCTGAAAGTACAGATTGCAAACAACCCCAGAGATAATGAATATAAATGGAATATTTAAATAACATACAGACACACAGACTCACAAAAACACATATATACATACATACATACATATGTGTGTGTATATGTATGCATGTGTATATATGTGTATGAATATATATATATATATATATATATGTATATGTGTATATATGTATATGCATATATATATATATATATGCATGGGTGTCTGTGTGTGTGTGTGTGTGTGTGTGTGTAGGCATAGTTGTGCGGGTCGGAAATTTGCATGATGTTCCTGTGGTACATCATCTATATCCTCCTCGGATTGACTAGTGAGGGAAATTTGGTAGATGTAAACTGTACTATATATATATATGTGTGTATATATATATATATATATATATATATATATATATATATATATATATATATATATATATATATATATATATATATATATATATATATATATATATAAGTATGTATGTATACGTACATACATATATGTATACAGACGTACAGTAGTATGTATATATATACATACATGCACACATATATATATATATACGTATGGGTTTACCGAACATTTATTATAATGTTCGGTTTGTTTGTAAAGAAACAAACAGCCCGAATTAGGCCGTACAGTGTTCAGGCAACCATCGTCGCCCTTTTTTTGTTTTGTTCAACGCTGACACAGGAACGATGTACTAGTTTCAAGGTTTGTTTGTTTACAAACAAACCGAACATTAAAATAAATGTTCGGTAAACCCATACGTACATATATATATATGTGTGCATGTATGTATATATATATACATACTACTGTACGTCTGTATACATATATGTATGTGCGTATACATACTTACATATAAGTATCAGCCGTACTAAGAGTGAGAAATGAAATTTCGTTTCATTCTTTTCCATTTCTTCGTATATATATATATATATATATATATATATATATATATATATACGAAGGTCCGACTTCCACATCGATCTCAAGCTGTGGCACACCGCCCAGGCTTTGCTCTTCCTCTCAACCACATCATCTTCCGTATTCCCGATCTTTGCTCCCAAATACAGGAAGCCCTCAACCAATTCTAGTGGCTTCCCGCCTACATTAGTGATCCCCTCTGGCTTCTCAACATTCTCTACCAGATATTTTGTTTTAGTCTCATTCATTCTCAGCCCCACACTCATTGACACAGTCTCAACCTCCTGCATCAAATCCTCTGCCTCCTTCACTGTATTTGTCACCAAAACTATGTCGTCGGCAAATTCAGCATCCTATATCTTTTTCGCCTTAACTCTCCTGCTCTGAGCCGGTGCTACAGTAAAGCCAGAGTCCTGGTGTTTCTCCAGTGCAAGGCGCATACAATAGTCCACTACGATGATAAAAAGGTAGGGAGCCAATGTATCTCCCTGGAGTACTCCAGCCAGTATCTCAAAGAACTCTGTCATCCAATCAGGTGTAATAACTTGGGCTTTGGTGTTGGTGTAGATCAGTGATATCAGGTCCACTATCTTCTTGGGGATTCCATAAGCCTGTAAGATCTTCATTAGGCAGTGACGGTCCACAGAATCAAAAGCCTTCCTAAAGTCAATGAAAACCATGACCGCAGGAAAGCACATTGCTCTAGCTCCCTCTAATATCCTCCTCAGCATCAGGATGTGACTAGTGGTTGATCTTCCCTCTCTGAAACCGTTCTGTTTGTCCCTGAGCTTCTTCTCCATCTCAGGCTGGATCCTGCTAAGAATCATCCTGGTGATGGCTGTAGTGGAGTCTGTGCTGCTGTACGGGTCTGAGACTTGGACACTGACCAAGAAACTCACTCAGATGGTGGATGGGTGCTACAAGAGAATGCTGAGGATGGCTCTGAACATTAATCAGTATACACTGAGGATGAAAAACTCAAAGCTGTATAGGAGCCTCCCAAAAGTCAGCTCAAAAGTGACACAGAGGTTAGCTGGACAAGCTCACCGACATCCAGAGTTGACATGGACACACTGGAAGAGGAAGACCAAGGTTAACGTATGTTGATGCCCTAGGACAGACACACTGGTCTGTTGGAGACGCAGGACATGGCAGCGATAATGAGGGACAGAGATCGCTGGAGAGAACTCATCCATGGATCTCGGGAATTTTACCCGCCCTAGATAATATATATATATCTATATCTATATATATATATGTGTGTGTGTGTGTGTGTGTGTGTGTGTGTGTGTGTGTGTGTGTGTGTGTGTGTGTGTGTGTGTGTGTACACCTATATATATACATATATATATATATATATATATAATATATAAGAAAGAACGTCCATAGAATCATTTGATAAAATATATACAGTATTTCTTCTCCCAATCAGCATAATCAACCACATAAAAATCAATTAAACGAGGCTATAAGTTTGAAATGTACCTATGAAGAAACAATAGATAAATAAATGATAGCTATTTTATCCGCGATCCTCGGTTGAGTTTGTTTCCTGATTATTTCGAAACTCGTTGATTTATCCATGATCGGATATTTCCAAAAAGCGAATGAAAACTCAGAGGGTAGAAACAATTTTGGTTTGTTTATGTACATTTTTTCTTCTAACTTTGATTTTGTACCTAATTATGTATGGTTAACTATATGTCTAGTCAATTTCTATGGGCTATTAGAAATACTGGGTAAATCTTCTGTGGCTGTGGATCGCGGATAAAATAGCTATCATTTATTTATCTATTGTTTCTTCATAGGCATATTTTAAACTTATAGCCTCGTTTAATTAATTTTTTATGTGGTTGATTATGCTGATTGGGAGAATAAATACTGTATATATTTTATCAAATGATTCTATGGACTTATTTTCTTATATATTGCTCTGATTGTTGATTATTTAATTAATTAATTCGTCATTGAGCCACACCGTGAATGGTTGCCAAAAACATATATATATATGAGTAAGTATGTTTTGAAACAGTGAGCGAGTTTGAAATTAGAAATATAAGCTTTCACCGTATTTTTGACTAAAGAAATTTTTAGCCTGATAGTGAGGTTTAGAACCATCAGAGAAATGGAAAAAGGTCCGTCAATATTCATCTTTTTCCATTTCAGCCGAATATTGCCTAAAGCTTTACTCAACCTTACGGGAGTATATAAAATATAGAGGTTTACATATACATAAACTAGACAGAGCCATATATATATATACATATATTAGAAATATAAGCTTTCACCGTATTTTTGACTAAAGAAATTTTTAGCCTGATAGTGGTGTTTAGAACCCTCAGAGAAATGGAAAAAGATGAATATTGACGGACCTTTTTCCATTTCTCTGAGGGTTCTAAACACCACTATCAGGCTAAACATTTCTTTAGTCAAAAATACGGTGAAAGCTTATATTTCTAATATATGTATATATATATATGGCTCTGTCTAGTTTATGTATATGTAAACCTCTATATTTTATATACTCCCGTAAGGTTGAGTAAAGCTTTAGGCAATATTCGGCTGCGCTTTCTAGCAACCAGCCTACTCGCCGTCAGGCACCAATCACAAGCTTTCTGACTTGACCACTGTCCATGTGACAATTCTTAGCCATTTTGAATTCGTTTCTGGCAGGGAACATTTAAGAAAAATCTTTGTCCAATTGAGTTTGTTTCCTGATGATTTCGAAACTCGTTAGTTTATCCATGATCGGATATTTCCAAAAAGCGAATGGAACCTCCGGGGGTAAAAACATAATTTTGGTATGTTTATGTACATTTGTTCTTCTAACTTTGATTTTGTACCTAATTGTGTATGGTTAACTATATGTCTAGTCAATGTCTATGGGTTATTAGAAATGCTGGGTAAATCTTCTGTGTCTGTGGATCGCGGATAAAATAGCTATCATATATTTATCTATTGTTTCTTCATTTTAAACTTATAGCTTCGTTTAATTGTTTTTTTATGTGGTTGAATATGCTGATTGGGAGAAGAAATACTGTAAATATTTTATCAAATGATTCTATGGACTTACTTTCTTATATATTGCTCTGATTGTTGATTATTTAAATAATTAATTCGTCATTGAGCCACACCGTGAATGGTTGCCAAAAACATATATATCTATGGCTCTGTCTAGTTTATGTATATGTAAACCTCTATATTTTATATATATATATATATATATATATAAAAACAGTGGGAGAGTTGCATGAGTCCTTGTGAATGTAATTGAGTTTTTCGTTAAGCTTATAGAAGGGTCTGTAGATATGTGTGCGAAAGTCTAAATTAATGTCTAAGAAATCTACGCTAGAGATGTTGGTAGCTACTGTGTCATCCTAAGGCCTAACTCATTGAAGGTAGAAGTTAAGTCTTTTTTAAACCGGTCGAGGTCGTGACCACTTTTATTGCTCGATAAGTTCAGTCCATCGTCACGGTATATTCCCGTATGGAAGTCCGGGAATCTAACACGTAATATGTCTAAAAAACACGCGAGCCACATATGGTCCCTCAAGGACTCAAGTATAGACTACTCCATTCAATAGAAAGCCATCACTAAGTCTAAGCCATACGCAAGGAGCAATCCATCGTGTGGACTATGTATTGATGAACGAATAAATATTATAAAGAGATTACGCAATAGTGATTGCCTAAACTCAAGTTATGAATTCTTCACACGTTGTCCACACGTCTGGGAACACCTCTTACATAACTACAAAGCTCCGGATTGAATTACAACATCCTAATTTTCTCATCAACTAGAAAATTTCGGACTTTCGCAGTTATATCCCTCACACCTCTCGCACGCAATTTAGTATTGCCTGTGGGAAGTGATTGTTTCTGCGCATGCGTGTTCGTACGGTTGTCCTTCCTGTTCCGTATAACCATATCCATTATGAGCTGAGGATCCGCTAAGGTGAAACAATTGTTCTCGGTATGGTGAACTAAATGTTGTGTAACCACTTCTACCTAACTCGTCCCATGGACTGAGTGCTCTACCACTACGGATATTACCTTCCAGTGTTCTACCACTATATATATGTATGTATGTATGTATGTATGTATGTATGTATGTATGTATGTATGTATGTATGTATGTATATATATGCATATATATATGTGTGTGTGTGTGTCTGTGTGTGTGTGTGTGTGTGTGTGTGTGTGTGTGTGTGTGTGTGTGTGTGTGTGTGTGTGTGTGTGTGTGTGTGTGTGTGTGTGTGTGTGTGTGTGTGTATCGTCTAGTCTATATGCACCTTGTTTTAGATATGTTATTTTTGTGATATGATCTGTAAGTCTGCATACGAGAGTCGACATAATGGACTAAAAACCATTCAAAGTGTTGCCCAAGTATGGCCTGACTTCATAGAAAGCAACCTAAAAACAGAATAAAAGAATACAAATGAAAATTTATATTGTTGTTATTACTGTTGTTGTCGTTGCCATTGTTGTCGTGTTGTTGTTGGTGTTGTTATTGATTTTCAATAATCATTTTTATGTTTTCTTTTAATACTTCTCTTTTATAAAATGAAAAATTGAAGTAACAAAGACATATTTCAATATATTTTGATGTGGGGCGGTTCTAATATTTTTATAATATTAACGTGGAAGTAAAATTGAATTTGGAAAATTATAACTTAAACCTTGGATGAATATATAGATATAAAAAATAAATAAATACATAAGTAGTAGTAGTAGTAGTAGTAGTAGTAGTAGTAGTAGTAGTAGTAGTAGTAGTAGTAGTAGTAGTAGTAGGTGGTGGAGGAGGAGGGGGGGAGTAGGGTAGTGGATTGGCTGTATCTGCAGAGCATCAGACAACAAGCTTAGTGGCATAGAGTTACGACCGTTTACGTTCTGAGTTCAAATCCCGCCGGGGCTAGCTTTGCTTTCATCCTTAAGGAGTCGATAAAGTATCAGTAATGCACTGGAGTCGATTCAATCGACTTTACCCTCTCCCAAAATTCTTAGTCTTGTGCCTAGATCAGAAACCCTTGTCATTATCATTCGTAACGCTTTTACTCTGGCAGATGTTATACCGACACTATACCAAAAGAGCAAGCCCTAACCAATGGCCAAAGATCCTTTGGGCCATTCCTTCTATATCAACTGTCTAACACCCACCTTAGAATCCTTTCTGTTCATAGTATGGCTGTTTTTTGCAACAATACTGTCCTAATGGTAATTCCTAGCTCCTCGAGCCCTGCGTCTAACCTTTTACTAACTACTCCTAGTGCGCCAATCACAATCAGTATCACTTCTATGTGTCTGATTCTCCATAGTTTCCTGATTTCACTCTTCAGCTCCAGTCTGACTCTCCATAATTTCCTGGTTATTATTATTACTATTATTATTATTGGAGTCTCAGTCATTGATGTTATTTAACTGGAAAGTTTGTTCGAATGAACATCAAGCCGTTACCTACAGCCTCAGATATTCAGGACGTATCGGAGGGTTCTTTCTGTTTCCAGCAAGCATGCCTTTTGAAGTGTTCCAAAAAAGGGAGCTGGACTAATTTTCTTTAACCATCCTTGAAAACTCTTTAAGATAGTACCTAGTGCTCCTATGACAATCGGGAGACCTTGATCGCATGACAGTCCTAAATCCATTTTAACTCCCACTTTAAGTCCTGGTATCGGTTAATTTTCTCTCTCTCCTTTTCTTGCATTCTTGTGTCAAAGGGGCAGGCTTCATCTACAATCAAGCACGATCTTTTTTCCTTGTTAAAAACCACCAGGCCAGGGCTATTGTGTTCTAACTTCTTGTCTGCCTGTATCCTGAAATCCCATAGCACCTTCACTTGATCTTTTTCTATCACCGACTCTGGTTTATGCTCATACCACTTCTCAGAATGTGGTAAATTATTTTGTTTGCATAAATGCCAGTGAATCACCTTTCCTATTATATCATGCCTCCAACCTTTATAGTGAGTCTGGTCTAGGTCTTTATATTCGGATACGATGTGAGCCACAGTCTCATCTTTCTCTCTCGACAGATCATACAGAGTGAGCTAGCTTCCTCCTTGTCAATATGGTGTTTCACCCATTTCGTTCTGAGAGCTTTCTCTTGTGCAGCCATCAGCATTCCTTCTGTAGCTTTCTTAAGGTCTCCTCTTTTTAACCAGCTCCATATGTGTGGATCTCTGAATTCCGTTTTCTTACAAAATGAGCTATGAACGGATTTTTGTTGTTACTTCTTCCTTGGATATCCCCTAGTCTATTTTTTTCATTTATCTTGCTTTATGTTCATGCGAGTTATCACCAAGTCACAACCAGTGACAAGGTCCGCCATGTTCAAGAAAGAACACATACACACACACATTTATCTTTAGGTGTTTAGACTTGTGATGTATTTATATTGACGGAATCTTCCTTAGTATGTGGGCAGTTCCCATTAGTACTATCTTTTGTATTTCTACTATACGCGAGTCTCCTGGGATTTGGGATAAGTAATCATTAGACCCTTTAGGTATCATTCCTAGAGCGCCTACAACCACTGGTATTGTTTTACTTCTCAACTTCCATATTTTTCCAATCTCTATCTTCAGGCTGCTCAATTGTTCAAATGTTTTTTATAGATACATTCTTGTCTATTGGAACGGACATATCAATTAGCAGGCATGCCCTTCAGTATTATATCAGGTTTATTTGCATCTATTTTTCGGTCTGTTTGGATGCTAAAGTTCCACAAAATTCAGATGTGACCTTTTTCAAGTACGGGAGGTGGTTGATGCTCCCAATAAATCTTTTGATGAGGCAGGTCAAAATGCTTACACATTACACAACGTATGTCTTTTGCAGCTTAGTCGTGCCTGTTTAGGTATTCGCTTGGAGCTATTGGACTGCACATTGAAATTATATGATCAATGGTCTCTGGTTGTTTTTACATACATGGCATAATGGGTTGCATCCATTTTTTATGATGTTGGCTTGATCATCTTTTGTTGGCAGACACTGGTCTGGTGTTGATATAATCAGTCCTTCAGTCTCCGATTTCAGTCCAGGAGATGGCAACCAGTGATGGGTTAAAGTTTTGTCACCATTAGGATTGTTAGCTATTTCTGGATATTTTCCATACAGAGGCTTTTCTTGCCATTTCTTAGCCAGTTTCTGTAGCAGTTCTTTCTTTGCAGTTACTTTTACTTGCTTTGCTTTTTCTGTGTTTTTCATTTCAGCAGTAAAGGGAACTTGTGAAATTTGTAGTCCATTACTGTATCTTTGTGCATCTTTTGTAATGGAGTATGATCTTTTTATGCTTTCGTGTTTCAAAACGAGTTTGATCATCCAATCATGTGATTCCCTTAGAAATGTAGATAATCCAATTGTTGCAGTTTTCAACGCAATATCTAACTGGATTAATCCACGTCCTCAGTCCTAGGGAGATATATCTATCTGTATCTGCCTTAGGGTGATGCATTATGTGCATGGTTAACAATTTTCTAATTTTTGTATCGAGCCTACGGATCTCTGTGCTTGACCAGTTGATGACATTGTAACTGTAGGTTACTACTGGTTTGGCAAGTGTGTTTATGGCGTCGATGCTATTCCTAGCATCCAACCCCGTTCTTAAGATTGCTCTTACTCTGCAGTAACATTCCTTCCTTATCCTTTCCCTCATTGTCGAGTGCTTGATCCCGTCTCCTTCAGAGACACCTAGATATTTGTAAGTTTCTTCTTGATCAAGTTCTCTTATCACATTCCCCCGGTTAAGATTAATGTCTGAACTTCTCAGCAGCTTTCCTCGGGTGAACGTGACTTTGGCGCATTTATCTAGTCCAAACTCCATTTTAATATCATCACTGTGGATAATAGCCCTTGCAATTGCTCATCATTTTTTGCAAATAGTTTCAGGTCATCCATGTAGAACAAGTGATTAAGAGTTTTGTCATAGACTTTATATCCATGTTTTGTTTCATTGAGCATTTTACTTAATGGTATAAGTGCGATGCAGAATAAAAGCGGTGATAAAGAGTCACCCTGAAAAATTCCACAGTTGATATTAACTTCTCCAGCTTCCAGTGATTTTTTCCACTTCAAAAGGAGTATTGTTTTCCTTGTTTTCATGCTGAATGACAGGAACCTCCTGCTAACGGAAGATATTTTGAAAATCTCTGAACACTTTTCAATCCAACTGTGTGGCAATCTATCGAATGCTTTTTTATAATCTATCCAAGCAATTGATAGATTTTTGTGTCTATTATGACAATCTTCCAGTCTCATTTTGTTAACCAAAAGCTGATCCTTACAGCCTTATGAACCTCGTTTACACCCTTTCTGCTCATTGGGAAATAGGTCATTTGTTATCAGGTGAGTTAGGATTGATGTTAAGATTTTATACATTATCATTATTATTTTTCATTGTTATTTTTGTTACATCCTCTGTTTTTGTTCTTTTTTACCACCCCATTTGTACCGTCCTGTATTGTCCTGTACTGTCCTTAATGTCTTACTTTGTGTAAAGCCTTGTGGTTAATAAAGAAAGCATTATTATTATTATTATTATTATTATTATTATTGGCGACCTACGTTGGAAATCGTATTATCGTGAGCTCCGCAAAGGTTTGTTATTTCCGTTTCTTTAAAAATTGCCATTTATGGAAAATTTTATTGTAAACTGTTTATAAGCACACATACATTGTTTTCCGAAAAGGACACCCAAAAAGATTGGGGCCTTGTGCCCAAAATTTTAACTTTTATTATTATCCAAAAATTTCTTTGAAAAAATATGGCTAATTCCCCTCTGCACGAAGCAGCTGAAAGCCTTCCTCACAAAATAACACCTCACACCGACACCACCATTGTAAATATTACTACGTTTGCCAACACAAAAAAAAATATAAGCAGTAGCAATATTTTAAATTTGTCTCAGGCAGACATTCATTTCCCGCCATTACCAATGACTGCAGGTGTTAAACCCTCCACCACCACCACCACCGCGACAACCACCACCACCACCACCACCGCGACAACAGAAACAAAAGAAGAAAAAAATAAATTAACTCGTGACGTCGAAATGAAATCAAGCAAAATGGACTCTTCCCCACCAAAGACGACTGACGTCACCACGACCACAACTGAAAATAAAATTAATATTAACGATAGCAACAACAACAACAATGACATTATAAAACCGACCCTCAGTTTCGCCATCGTAGCAAAACAATTCGAAGCGTTCACGGTAACTCAAGAAGATTTAGAAAATGCCAAACAAATGGTAAAGAAAGATGGGTACAGGGTCAGTCTCACCCCCCCCCCCCCCCCCACCTAATAAAATGGAGCATCGGCGCCTGTGCACCGTGTCGTATAGAACAATAAATGTAAAATCGCGCCGAGTGGAACGGGCATCCGAGTCCCAAATCCAAAAAGCTTTGGGACATGTGTGGGCAAGAAAAACCCACATCAGACGTGGGCAAAAGTATGGAACCGTGGATGTGTTCTTTGAAACACCAGAGGAGGCTAGAGAACACTCCATGGCCCCATTAAAAAGTGACGACCTCACACTCGTCCCAAGCTATTGTGGCCAGAGACTCGTAAAGATCAGGGTGACCCACGTTCCACCGGCCATCGAAATTCCCTGGCTAATAGCGGCTGTCATCACCGGCATCGAGGCCAACACGAAAATAATAACAATAGCAAAAGAAAAGCAGGAAAACTGGCCCGGATCTGGGATGGAGCTCCTGATCCAAGCGGACCAAAAAAGCATTGAGGAGATCCCAGAGGTAATAGACCTCACTGACGGCAGCCATCTGACGGTAATTGTCGAGGGCAGAAGACCTAGGTGTGTCGTTTGTGGTGAAGGAACCCACCTAAGGGCTTTCTGCCCTCAGGCTAAAAGGTTGAGGCCACCTCTCCTACCCACCCCAGTGACACAACCATCAACACCACCAGTAGCAGAGATGGCAGCAACAACTGTAGCAGCAACAACAGAAGCAACTATAACAGCAACAACCCCAGCAACAGTAGCAAAACCAACACCACTACCACCACCAGCAAAACCAACACCACCACCACCCAACGCTTCAGAACTAGCACCAGCGCCTACACCATCCACCACACCACAACCAAAACTAACGGCTGTGGAGGATTTTCCACTCCCCGGCCTATCACAACTGGAGACAGATTGTGACGACGAGGAGTGGGAAACGATATCCGGAAAAAAAAAAAGAAACCAAAAAAGAAAAAATTCTCTTCCTTCCCCCTCCAAAAACAAAATACAGAGGGAAACAAATAAACTAAGAAACAAAAAAGTTAGGACAGATATGCCACCATCCACACCAGCATCACCAACCCCATCAACCCAAACACCAACACCATCACCATCATTAACTCCAACACCACCATCACCTACACCACAAAAGTCACCAAAATGCGAAATAGAAACAAACCCACAACAAACGCAAACAAAACAAAACAACCAAAACGATACACACTACACAGCATTAAATTTGAACAACAAGCAATTATTACACTACATCCAACACAACACCAGCATCACAGAAAAAGACTACACAACAACCCCAAAATTCACACCACCTCCACACATACAAATCACTCGCATCACACAGAAAACGTACATGACACTAAAACAAAAATTCCCCAAAGACATCGGAGACTTCCGACAAGCACTCTCCAGGAGGATTTATAAGGACATCCTTCCTGAGGAGGCCACAAGTGGTGAAAAGGATGGAAAAGCCGTCCTTCCCCTACGAGAAGTAAGGTAAGTGGTCTTCCCCATCTTTTCCACTCCTTTTCAACATGACCTCACTCAGAATAGGCAGCATAAATGCGCGTGGCTTGGGGTCGTCATGGAAGCAGGGCCACCTGCTCAACGACCTCAGGTCACTAAACATAGATGTAGTGGCCATCAGCGAGACCAGAATCTCCGAAGCACAGGCTTTCGCACCGATCTTCGGCGGCTACGATGTGTACGCATCTCCCAGCCGTCCGGGATCGGGGGGAGGAGTTGCTGTGCTTTTTCGGAGAGGTTTGGATCTTGCCATACGGGCCATCTTCCTGGACCCAGAAGGTAAGTTGGTGGTGCTGGACGTGACCAGCGGAGACGGGCAAGCTTTCAGGTTAGTGGCCGTCTATGCCCCGACAGGAGCAGGGCGGCCTGATTTCTTCCGGCGTCTGGAGACCTTTCTTGGAACGTCCCGCTCTTTAGTGATAGTGGGCGACTGGAACGGGATCTTAGATGCACGCTGGGATTGTGTGGGATTAGTGGATAGGGAAGTAGGATGCAAGAGTCTCACCAACCTGCTCAGACGTTTTGAACTGTCTGACAGGTACCGAATGGATTTCCCGAATGTACCAATGTGGACTTGGACAAATCGCATAGGGTCATCCAGATCATATCTAGATAGAGTATTTTGTAGGGAAATAGATAGGTCTAGCATAGGCTGTCCACAATTCAAGATAGTCAGCTACACGGACCACAAATTCGTGATCTGTGTGCTTGACTTAGATAGGCTTCATAGACAAGGACCCGGCTACTGGAAGCTAAACGCGTCCTTACCAGCGCGCAAGGCCTACAGAGACCGGATTAGCGAACTAGATAAGCGGGCGTTGACGGGGGCCATCGTCAACAACAAGTGGTGGTTTGCTCTGAAAAGAGCAATTAGAATAGAGTCCATTAGGTTTAGTAAGACTTTAGCAATAGAGAAAAATAGAGCAGAGGGAGAATTAGTTAGAAAATTAGATGAGGCGCTTAGCAAAGGCATCGCGACCGACGTACTTGCGGCGAAATTGGCCCTTGACCAATTCTTCAATGCAAAGCACGAAGGCTGCGTTGTCAGAGCTAGGGTGCGTGCTCTCAGACACGAGGGGACGAAAGCCGTTCAATGGGCCCAAGTGGCGGAGGCGCGTCGTGGCAAAAAAGCCACGATCCGGTCTTTGGTGGACCACGACGGGCGCATGCTACTCGATCCCGGGCAAATGTGTGAAGCTTTTCAGCGACACTTCGCTCAGCTGTTCGGGGGCAGTGGCGGGCCGGATCGAGGGATGGACTTTAGTGTCTACCTCGACGGACTGCCGCGGCTTTCGGCCACTGAGGCGGAGTGTTGCGAAAAGCCGATAACAACCGCTGAAGTACGGGATGCAATGACTAGTTGCACAAGGGGTAAATCGCCTGGTTTGGATGGTCTGCCCTATGAACTTTACGTACAAATGCCAAACTTGTTCGGAGGCCTCTTGGCGGACGTCTACTGCAACTGGCAACAGAACGGGAGAATTCCCAGTTCTGTGAGCCGAGGAGCGGTGGCGCTGCTGAGAAAGGATCCGAACAAGGGGGATAACATAGATAATTTTAGGCCCATAACTCTGCTAAACACAGAGTTCAAGATTTTGGCCAAGGTGCTAGCAAAGAGGTTGGCGCTTGTCGTTGGTGGTCTGGTGGGAGAGGCACAGACATGCGCCATTCCCGACAGATCCATCCACGACAACCTCCACCTCATGCGATACATCGTAGAGAGGGTAGCTAAGGAACCTGGCACGGGTGGGTCTTTGATCAATTTAGATCAGTCGAAAGCCTTCGATAGGGTCGACCATCGTTACCTAGCGGCAGTCCTGAGGGCGGCTGGCTTTGGGCCCGTCTTCAGAGGCTGGATCGCTGCCATGCACAGCGACATCTGCTCTGTAGTGAGAGTGAACGGTCACCTTTCGGAACCGTTCAACATCATGCGCTCGGTCCGCCAAGGATGTCCCCTCTCGTCCCTATTGTACGTATTGACTCTCGAGCCATTACTGCACAAACTGGAGACGTTGAGGGGTTCCTGCGCGAACTAGGATGCGGAAGATCCGTGTCAGCATATGCCGACGATGTCACCGTAGTGGTGTCGAACGCCAAACACATCGAGGCGATCGGCAC
This sequence comes from Eledone cirrhosa, assembly GCA_964016885.1. Classification (NCBI taxonomy): domain Eukaryota; kingdom Metazoa; phylum Mollusca; class Cephalopoda; order Octopoda; family Eledonidae; genus Eledone; species Eledone cirrhosa. Next base: position 80,229,982 of record OZ024740.1, on the reverse strand, counting down.
TACACTAAGAGAATACGAAGCGGTGACAGGAGCAATGATCAACCAGGAAAAGTCAGTGGGCCTGCAGCTCGGCACCTGGAGAGGCAGGTCCATGCCGTCCAACAGCGTCGTCAGGCGCTGGACGGACGGACCGGTTAAATTGCTAGGGGTCTGGTTCGGTCCAGACCTCCAGACGGACAAAAACTGGGACGAGGTGACGAGAAGGGTGGCTTCTCTCACCCAGAAATGGGCCGAGAGGAAGCTATCCCTGAAAGGTCGAGCGGAGGTGGCGAATGCGTACATCGCATCCGTCATCTACTACCGCCTGACCGTCGTACCTTGTCCTAAGCCCCGCCTGACTGCGCTGGAGCGTTTGCTCTTTCGCTTCTTGTGGAAGGGACGCGCTCCGATGGTCAGGCGGTCCATCTGCTGTCAACACCCGCTACGTGGAGGGCTGGGCATGCCGTGGCTGATGATGCGCAGGCACGCGCTCAGGCTACGACATCTCCACCTCTTCCTCGACGGTGATCAGGTGTGGTCGCCGTTTGCAAGACGCGTTTTTCTCCAGCTCGTCTCCTTGACGGAGCTGCAGTCCTGGGTCAAGCGAAGACCGAGAGGGAGCGCTTGGAGACTGGAATGTCTTCAGGCGCTCACAGCCCTCGACCAATCGGGCAATGTGATCGGTGGAAACTCCACCTTGGCGTTCTATAGAGGATTAGTGGAGGGGAAGAGCGACGACGTACTTGGAGAAACTCTAGGCGTCGACGAAAATCAACTAGCCAATCTCTTCGGAAGGACTTTCGGGCCGGGGCCTATGGACAACTTCCAGAAATCCCTGGCCTGGCAGTGCTACCGAGGAGCTTTGCCAGTTCGGGATAAACTCTACAGGCATGGAGGTGCCGTCAGCCGGGCATGTCCGAGATGCGCGCAGGGCGACGAAACCGTCCTGCACGCACTCGTCCAGTGTCCGAGCATTGCTGACTTGTGGGTTTATGTCGAACACCTGCTGTCACGTGTAGGACGGATCCAGCTATCAGCTGAGTCCATCGTGAGGATTGACCCGCCCCCTTCCTTTAGCCTGGAAGGGCAGGCAGTTTTTATCTGTCTGGTGGCCATGGCGAAAGAGATAGTATGGTGGACACGTTTGAAAGGGCTGAAGACGAGCACTTACCTCTTCGGTGATGCCCTGATTAACTTTTTCAAATTTCATTTGAAAAGGAAAATCAGGGTAGAGAGGGAAGTGCTCTCTTCCCAGCATTTTATTGAAAGATGGGTGAGAGAAGCAAGTATGGCCCGAATGAATGGGCCTTCTCTGAGTATGTGTCTGTAAATTAAAGGTGGAAAACTGGGAGAGGGCACTTGCCCTGGTGGTCAGGGCCACTGTGGTCTTTTAATGGGCTTTCTCCACAAATGTCCCTTGGAAATCTCCCCCCTATTGGGGAATTTTTCTTTGTTATTTTATTTCAACCTCTGTTTTTTTACACGCAGAAATGCCCATTTGTACCGTCCTGTATTGTCCTGTACTGTCCTTAATGTCTACTTTATGTGAACCCTTGTGGTTAATAAAGAAAACATTATTATTATTATTATTATTATTATTATTAATATTATTATTAAAGGGCGGTGAATTGACAGTATCAGTAGAGGGTCGGACACCATGCTTTGCAGTGTAGAGTTACGGCTCTTTATGATCTGAGTTCAAATCCCGCCGAGGTTAACTTTGCCTTTCATCCTTACGGGGTCGATAAAATGAAGTACCAGTCACGCACTGGGGGCGATTTAATCGACTTCCCCCTCCTCCAAAATTTTTGGCCTTGTGCCTATATAAGAAACCATTATTATTATTAGCAGTATCGATAGAGGATCGGACGCTATCCTTTGACGCATAGTTACGGCCCTTGCCATTCTGAGTTCGAATCCCGCCGAGGTTAAATTTGCCTTTCATCATTATGGGGTCGATAAAATAAAGTACCAGTAATGTACTGGGTAATTGCTGGCCTTGTGCCAAAAAGTAGAAACAATTATTATTATTATTGTTGGTGAAGCCCCGCTTCTTATCGCCTCCAGGTTTTTTCAACGTTTTACCTCGTTTCCAACCGTTCTAAACCTTTTATTCGAGTTTTAAATTTGATAAAAGTTTAGAAGTGACCCACCTAATACAGGGGTTCACTAGTAAATAATACCGCACCCCTTTACGAGGTGTCGTATTTGTGTAAAATATTTTTTGAAAAAAATTTCAACATGGATAACACAAGAAAGAGAGAGAGCGCTGTCAGACAACAGAGAGAGGGGGAGACTTTATCAGCATGTCAACAAGACATGCTGATTTCTTCAGATGTCTAGAGACCTTTCTTGGAACGTTCTACTCTTTAGTGTTAGTTGGCGACTGGAACGGTATCTTGGATGCACACTGGGATTGTGTGGGGCTAGTGGATAGGGGAGGAGGGTGCAAGAGCTAACCAACCTGCTCAGACGTTTTGAACTGTCTGACAGGTATCGACTGGATCACCCGATTGGGCCAATGTGGACATGGACAAACCGCATCGGGTCATCCAGATCGTATCTCGATAGAGTATTCTGCAGAGAACTAGATAAGGCTAGTATAAGTTGTCCACAATTTAAAATAGTGATCTGTGAGATCGACATAGACAGACTTCATAGACAAGAGCCCGGTTACTGGAAGCTGAACGCGTCTTTCCTGGCACGCAAAGCCTATACCTATAGAGACCGGATTAGCGTGCGTTGACGGGTGCGATCGTCAACAACAGGTGGTGGTTTACCCTGAAAAGGGCAATTAAAGTAGAGTTGATTAGGTTTAGCAAAGGACTAGTGATAGAGGAAAATAGAGTAGAGGGAGAGCTAGTCAGAAAGCTAGAAGAGGCGTTTAGGATAGGCATCGCAACCGACGTGCTTGCGGCGAGATTGGCACTCGACCAATTCTTCAACGCAAAGCATGAAGGCTGCGTTGTCAGAACTAGACACGTGCTCTAAGACACGAGTGGACGAAAGCCGTTCAATGGGCCCGGGTGGTGGAGGCGCGACGTGGCAAGAAGTCCACAATTCGGTCTTTGCCTGATCAAAACGGGCGCATGTTGCTCGAAACCGAGCAGATGTGTGCGGCTTTTCAACAGCACTTTGCTCAATTGTTCGGGAGCGGCGGTGGGCCGGATCGGAGTATCGTTTTGTGCATACCCCGACGGACTGCCGTGGCTCTCGACGACCGCAGCGCAGTGCTGCGAAAAGCTGATAACACCAGGTGAAATACGGGAAGATAAATCGCCAGGTTTGGATGGTCTGCCCTACGAGCCTTATGCGTATATGCCAGACTTGTTCGGCGACCTCTTGGCAGATGCCTATTGCAACTGGCAGCAGAACGGGAGCATTCCCAGTTTTGTGAGCCGGTGAGCGGTGGCGCTGTAGAGAAAAGACTCGAACAGGGAGTACATTATAAACAACTTCAGACCCATAACTCTGCTAAACACAGAGTTTAAGATTTTGGCCAAGGTGTTAGCAAAAAGACTGGCGCTTGTTGTCGGTGATCTGGTGGGAGAGGCGCAGACATGATCCATCCGACAACCTCCATCTCATGCGATACATCATAGAGAGGGTGGTCAAGGAACCTGGTACGGCTGGAGCCCTGATCAACTTGGATCAATCTAAAGCATTTGATAGGGTCGACCATCGGTACCTGGCTGCGGTCCGCGAGGCGGCCGGCTTCGCGCCCGTTTTTAGGGGTGGATCGCTACGATGCACAGCAACATCTGCTCGATTGTGAGGGTGAATGGTCACCTGTCGCAGCCATTCAGCATTATGCACTCGGTCCGCCAGGGTTTGCCCCCTCCCTTCCCTCTTGTACGTACTGGCCCTAGAGCTGTTACAGCACAAATTGGAGACGATGAGAGGGGTCCCACGAGAACTGGGATGCGGGAGATCCGTGTCAGCTTACGCCGACGACGTCACCGTGGTGGTGTCGAGCACCAAACACGTCCAGATGCTCAGCACCGCTCTCAAGGAAAACGAAGCGGTGACAGGAGCAAAGATAAACCAGGAAAGGTCGGTGCGCTTGCAACTGGGCATCTGGAGAGGCAAGTCCATGCCGTCCGACAGCGTCGTGGGGCGCTGGACGGAAGGACCGGTTAAATTGCTCGGGGTCTGGTTCGGTCTGGACTTCCAGATGGAGAAAAACTGGAGGTGACGAACAGGAGGGTCTCTCTCACCCAGAAATGGGCCGAGAGGAGGCTGTCTCTGAAAGGTCCGGAGGAGGTGGTAAATGCGTACATAGCGTCCGTTATCTGCTTCCGCCTGACCGTCGTACCTTGCCCCGCCCAACTCTGACCAAAATGGAGCGCTTTCTCTTCTGCTTTTTGTGGAAGGGACGTGCTCCCATGGTCAGACGAACCGTTTGCTGTCAACACCCGTTGCGTGGAGGACCAGGCATGCCGTGGCTGAGGCTGCGACATCCCTGGTGCTTCCTTGTCAGTGAACAGGTGTGGTTGCCGTTTGCCGGACGCGCTTTTCCCCAGCTCGTCTCCTTGACGGAGCTGCAGTCTTGGATCAGGAAAAGACCGAGGGATAGCGCTTGGAAGCTGGAATGTCTCCAAGCGCTCACCGCTCTCTACCAGCTGGGCACTAGTATTGGTGGAACATCCACCTCGGCGTTCTATAGAGGGCTAGTGGAGGGAAAGAGCGACGACGTTCTCGGGGAGACCCTGGGCGTCGAAGACGATCAGCTGTTCGCTCTCTTCAAGAAAACTTTCAGACCGGGGCCTATGGACAACTTCCAGAAATCCCTGGCCTAGCAGTGCTACCGGGGAGCGTTGCCGGTTCGGGATAAGCTCTACAAGCACGGAGGTGCTGTCAGCCGAGCCTGTCCGAGATGCGCGCAGGGCGACGAAACCGTCCTGCACGCACTCGTTCAGTGTCCGAGGATTGCTGCCTTGTGGAGCTATGTCGAACAGCTGCTGTCGCGTGTAGGACGGATACGGTTATCGACTGAGTCCATTGTGCAGATAGCCCCGCCATCCTCCTTTAAAGAGGAGGAAGGACAGGCAGTTTTCATCTTCCTGGTGGCCATGGCGAAAGAGATTGTGTGGTGGACAAGGTTGAAATGGTTGAAGACGGACACTTTCCTCTTCGGCCAATCCCTAATTAACTTTTTCAAGTTTCACTTGAAGAGGAAAATCAGGGTGGTGAGGCAAGTGCTGCCTTCTAGTAAGTTTGTTGAAAGATGGGTGAAAGTGGTGAGTTTGATCCGAGTGAACAGGTCCGCTCTGAGTATGCGCCTGTAGACTGAGGAGTGGGAAAACTGAGAGAGGGCGCTTGCCCTGGTGGTCAGGGTGGCCGTGGCCTTTTTTGTGTGGTTTTCGCCACGAGTGACCCTTGGAGGTTTCCCCCTTTTTGGGGAATTTTTGTTGTTTGAATTTTTTTTTATTTCTAGCCCGATTTTGTTATAACCTGTTTACACGACCAAAACCCACTTTGTATCATCCTGTACTGTTCTGTGCCGTCTCTAATGTTTTTCTTCGTGTTAGCCCTTGTGGCCAATAAAGAAACCATTATTATTATTATTATTATTATTATTATTATTATTATTTTTATTATTATGGTGGATTGGCAGTATCGGTAGAGCGTCGGACAACAAGCTTAGCGGCATAGAGTTACGGCCCTTTATATTCTAAGTTCAAATTGTGGTGGCGGTGATGCTTTATTGCCCATAAGCCCGAAACGTTGGAGACAATACGAGGGCGAATTACATCGAGTAAAAGGGATCGAAGTCCACAAACATAATAGATGTAATAATATATTACAAAAGAATGTTCTCAATAAGAGAAAAGCCCTACCCTAGAGCAATCAGGGAACTGCCATAGATCCGAGATCATCCCAACCACCAAGGGCACCACATGCAAGTGTCACTTGATCCTTCAGTATCTCCATCCTACAGCTGCAGGCATAGAGTAGCTCCATTCACTGAGGTCATTCTCGTTGCATTCACTCATCTTTTAACAATTATACTGGTAAGCAGCACTTCACTTCTCCGTCTTAAAAAGCCGATGACGATTTGTCTGTTTTCACTTCTTTCAACCTTGTCCACTACCTTTCTTTCACCATAACCACTAGACAGAGGAAAGCTGCTTACCCTTCTTCCCCAAAAGAAGACAGCGAGATAATATTTAGAAGGGAGTTGGCTGACTGCCAGATCCGTCATACACATGATAGCACCTTTTCGACAAAACTCCACAAGTCGGCAATACAGGGATACAAGACGTGTGCGAGCAGGACGGTTTCATCGTTCTGTACGTATCTCTTTATGGCAATTATCAATAGTCTTCGAATTGAAATTTATTCAGTTGATTCTTGTCGACGTTTATAGTTTCCCCGATAACGTCGTCACTCTTACCCCCACCCCACTAATCCTCTATAGAAAGCTAATGTGGAAATTCCATCGCCCGCATTTCCCAACTGGTAGAGCGCCTGAAGAAAATCCAGAAGCAAGGTACCCAGATAGGGTCTTCCATGACTGCAGCTCAATAATAGAGACAAGCTTGCGGAAAGATGTGTCTAACAAAGGGTGACTACGCCTTTTCCACGTCTAGAACAAGAAAAATAAAGACTATACATAAGTTAGAGTAAGTCAGCTGTATGTAAACGCACATTTAAAGGAAGTGAGCTAATCACTCTCCCTTCTTCCAGATCTAACAAATAATAAACTGTTCCGTTATATTTTATTCTATCAGACTGAATTTAGTTTTAGATTATTTAGGCATGTTTAAGAGACTTTCTTGAATCCTTGCAACACTGTCTTTCAGTAGATGTGTAGTACTGAAGATGTTCCGGTCAATAAACTGTATCACCCACTTCACTGTTATTCTCTAAAGTGTTTTTCCGCTACGATGGGCCATATTACATCATGACAGAAATGACCAGTTTCTGATGCATACATTTCTTTGTAAATGAATTGGTCAAGCGGAATGCTTAGACACTTTATTGTCATATTGTATAGTAAATAGGCCTCCATCGGTTTCGATTATGATTATCCAGTTATTCGATGAATTGGGCGAGCTCCTCGTTGAATTAGCATATATGTAGCTGAGAATTCCTTAAACATATACGTACGTTGCTGGTAGAATCAGTGTGACATAAGAGGTGACAAGATTGGAACTTTCCCCCCACATGTAAAATCCATCCGACAAGCTTCCAGACACTTTCCGTATACCCAGTTTCTTTTACAAGGCTTGAGTCGACTCGGGGCAATGGTAAAATATACTTGCGTAAAATTCCAAGTAATGGAATCGAACACGAGATCTCGTGGTTGTGAAGCCAACTACTTAATGACGCCGTATTAGCTGAAAACCATCCAGCCGTCTATATTATAACGTATACCTTTCCTAACATGTGCATTTTCCAATCTTGACATCTTAAAGACTATTTTATATGTACATCAAAAACTAAAGAAGCCGATCGTTACGTTTGCTTTGTTTTTTCCATGCGCCTAACTGTCTAGTGTATTATAATGGAGAAATCATTCACTAATATATATTGGTAGCAGATATCGATCGAAGTAACAACAAACAACCAAAATGTATTACGTTTCTTAAAAAACATTAACGCATCAGAAAATTGGATACTGTCATCAGATGTAAATTGACTAATAAATTCACAAAACACCACATTCAATTTTATGATAACCCATCCAAAATCTACAGGAACTACCGACTAAAATTACTTACAGGTAAACTAATCTACCTTAAATATGAACAACGAGCGGAAAATTAAAAGGTGAACCATCATGAGAAATTGCTACAAAAGATTATCTCCCGTAGGTTTGCTTTAAAGTCACAAACTGCATACCGAAGTTTTAAATTTCGCCCCTCATCCCTGGATGATCTAGAATCACCAAGGGGACGGGAATCTGGAATGTAGATAAGCAACAAAACCGTGATGAATTATGATTAAATGAACTACATAATGAATATTGTGCAAACCCCTCTCCTAAAACATGACATAACCAGTAAAACTCTCATGTCAGTTGTTACAAAATTTCCGAATGGAAAATCATCTAGGCCGTTTTCCTACTCGTATATTAGTACAAGACGTTCATATCCTATAAGGAATCTCTTGTCAATTTATTCGAAACAATTATGGGACGCTGGATTGATGTGATAGATTGGTTACAAAAACAAGGAAACACGAGTGGCAAAATATTACAGGCTCATAGCATGCTTAAATGTTAAGTATAAACTATACACAGGTTGTTTAAATATCTTTCACAAACGACGTGGTGAATGATGAGCAGGCAGGCGGAAAGAAAGGGGTTTGTGAGTGTCGATTAGCTCTTAATCAACAGAGCTGCATTGCTGAAGTTTATCGACAGTAAGACAGGGTAAAACCTCCCCTTCGGTCACGAAGCCCGGACAAGGTGTTTTTGTGGAAGACCAGCTGTCGCCCATGCATACCTAACTTCCCTCACTACGCTACTGATGGTGTTCAAAGGAAGGGCAAAGGCCGATACAGCTTGAAACCAATGACGTCGCAACTCATTTTTTATCAGCTGAGCGAACTGAATCAATGTGAAAATAAAGTTCCTTGTTCAAGAACACAACGCACTGTCCGAAAATCGAACTCACAACTTCACGATTGTTTGCCCAACGCTCTAACCGTTAAGCCACGTGCCTCTTATATTGACAGAGTGAGATTAGACTATACCTTATAGTCTGGTCTTACTCTCACTATTTGATTGTGTTCTCCACTCGCAGATACCAGTCACTACGTCTTGCCTAGTCTCCATTTACTATAGTCGATACTATTCAAAGACGAACTACAACACAGTCCACACAACTACCACTAAGAACTGAGGCAACTACTATAACCACATATAGAATTAAGTAATCAGCAATAGTGTTCTATGGTAACAGTTTGTCTCTAATGCTGTTTGTCTCTAATGCTGTTCTATGGTAACAGTTTGTCTCTAATGCTGTCAGCCCTGCTGAGGAATAACCACAGTTACATGTTAGAATCTGCAGAAGAGAGAAAGACAAATGAATGTCACCCGCACCTTTTTTAATGACCTGAAGCTGTGTTAAAATAATATCCACACCACTGAGAGACAGTTAAAGCTTGTCACAACGTTCTCTTAGTAAATAGGGACAGCGTTTGCTCAGAATAAGTATTCATATATGGTAATCAATAGAGGAAATGTGTTGACCAGCTAAGCGGCCCTTCAATAGATTTGTCTTTAAGAAAGTGACGTAGCAGTACCAATATCTTATTATGGGATCCTCCGTCGATTTCAAAGATGAACATGAGTAGTCCAATCATCTGAACATCCGACTCATGAATTAAAAGTCGAAGGTGCTGAGTATTCTAGATACTTGAACCGTAATATAATTCTCAGAGAGATTCAACGAGACACAATACGGGACAAAGCGGGACTTTAAATTCCAGGTACAAACTTTCCGACAGGCTTCTACTCAGAATCCGTCTACCTAATTTCACAGTCGACCGTAGGCGATGGTAAACACGCCTGCCCAAGATTCCACGCTGTGGGATCAACCTAAGAATCGAACTTCTTAACCCCTCAGCTATGCCAATGTCTACTGACAGAATGACTGTATTATATTCGACTCAATGTCTGTATACTTTGGCGTTTGGCTTTATCACTCACTCGCTTATACTTGAGACACTACGCTCATTTAACCGTGACATCAGTAATAAATCGTAACACATTGTACTACTGACAGCACTCTCAAATTTCTTCACCAACTATTCAAACGATAAACATATTTGAATATATGTATTGGCAATCAGCCATTTTTTTTTCTTTCCTGACAATTTAACAGACCATTATTTAAGTAATAGCTTTTGTTTGTGTATAATTACATTTCATGTGTGCAACTAGAGATAGTGTCGTGTTTATAATTACAGATATTGTATATTATTAATTTGGTTAAAGTTAGATAAACTTCTATAAAATAAAGTTGCGTTTCTTCTTCACTACCAGAAAGAAAACCATCTATATACTGATGCTTCCCATTCGTATAGAACACGAATAAGAGCCAACGAGTGAGTCACTCCATGGCCTTGTTCAATCTGCTACTAATAGCAGTCAGACTAGTAGTAACCAGCCTTAGTAGCTTAGATAAAAGGTAGATCTTTTTACTGTTTAGGCAAGAAGAGAAAGGCAGTACCCATGACATTTTGTAAGGATTTCAAGACTGGTGGGAAGACGGGAGGAATGTGTCTTCCAGCCAGAGATCTGGTTTGAATGCTTATCGCAGAGCGAAAACCGCTAAGCGCATCCAATGGTCAAGTATGGATGTTAAATCGCACAATGGGTTAAGTCTACCACATAAGGAGGTGGCGGCGACAGTGGCGGTGTTGGCGATAGTTGAGGTGGCGGCAGCGGAGGTGATGGTTGTTTTAGTAATAGTGATTATAATGATGTTGAAGAAGAAGAAGAAGAAGAAGAAGAAGAAGAAGAAGAAGAAGAAGAAGAAGCAGACCTAAACAAGTAGAAATTGCCTGACAAAGTAATGAGCAACACACAGTTTTACGTTGATCTCTCTCTCTCTCTCTCTCTCTCTATATATATATATATATATATATATATATATATATATATATATATATCATCACTATTTAACGTCCAGTTTTCCGTGCTAGCGTGAGTTAGACGAGTTGTCCTGTTATGAGACAAGCCAGATCAGATGACCGTGTCTGAACTAATTTTGGCTTGGTTTCTACGGCTGGATGCCCTTCCTAACGCCAACCACATTAACTGTGTGGACTGGGTACTTTTTGTCGTGACACCTATTTGACACCTTTACAGTGTGGGCTGTATGATTTCTGTTGTGACACCAAAACGACCACTTTACAGTGTGGGCTGGTGAGGGTGCATGGGGATAGAAGAAGCAGATCTAGGAATTGAAGACTTATTAGGTGAGGGTGTAGCTAAGGACGTGCGTGAAAGGTGGTGTTTTTAGTATGTAGATGGGGAAAGTGGTGCATACTGAATGGATGCTTCAGCAAGTGCATAGGGGCAGGCGGGTCTTCTGTATAACTGCATAACACCAAAGATCTCGATCCTCTGTCACCATCTTAGAGAGGTGAAATTGTGCAAAGTCAGCCTTTATTACCTCATCCCAAGTCTTCCTAGGTCGTCCTACTCCATAGCCACCATCAAATTTGAGCGCCCTGCACCTTATTATACAGCTGTCATCCTTCATACATATCACATGTCCATACCAACACAATCTCCTCACCTGCACACTGCATATAATCCCTCTTATGCCTAGTTTCTCTCTTAATTCAGTTATGCTTTAGCGTTTGTGTATATTACTATTGTGCATCCCGACACCCACCGCCACTGCAAATTTGATCATCCGGGTAACAGAAGCTGCCACTTGCTTCTACGAAACCTTCCAAGAATTTAATAGAACTTGTTTCCTGTGAACCTTTGTTACTGCACCTGTGCAACGGCCACATATATAGCTAACTTACCTTGGATCCCACTACATCGTTCGTGCACCCATAACTTTCATTTCAGACAGAGGATTAAATTTCTACCCACCCACTCCCCTTTCCTACACACTGTGCAGGGCTATTTTCCAGAAGGGATCGGAGCCTCGTTTTCTTTACTACTTACTAGAACTTTGGTCTTTGCCAAGTTGATTTTAAGACATTTCGATTCCAGGTCAGGAATTTTTTTCTTGCTCTGACGGATTCAGTTATGAGTTAGATCATCAGCATACAGAAATTGTCAAGGGAATCCTGTTTTAAACTCTTCTGTTATATCCTGAAGGACAATGATGAACAGGACAGGGCTAAGGACGGAGCCTTGGTGGACCCAACTTGCACACTAAACTCCTCGCTACAATCATTATTAATTTTAACCTTGCTGATAGCACCTCTGTACATGGCTTGTACCGCCCTCACCAGCCACTATTTTACTTCAAGTTTCTTACGTTCCCACCAGTAAGAGATTGTGAACCCTGTCAAAAGCTTTCTCTTGGTCAACAAATGCCAAGTAGAGGGGTTTGCTCTTAACTAGGTACTTCTCCCGCAGGTGTCTCACAAGGAAGAGTGCATCTGTGGTAGTTAGACCTGGGACGAATCCGAAATGCATCTCACCTAGGTTAATTCGTTCCCTGATCATTTGTACAAATACTATTTCTGTAACTTTCATGACCTGGTCCATCAGTTTTATTCCTCGGTAGTTCCCCGTCTAGGGCATCAACCTTGTCCTTGTAGCAGTCGATGATGATGCTGGTACCCTAGTCATTGGGTATGGCACCATTTTGTGTAATTTGATTTACAATATGTATAATTTCGTTTACAATATGGGTGGTTATGGTGTAACCTACCATTCCAGATGCTTTCAGCATCTCAGCAACTATACCAGATGGCTCCGCTGTTTTGCCTGTTTCCATGTCCTTAATTGACTTACTACACTGCTGCTGTCTTGCACCGCTGGTCCCTCTGTAGGGTCTACATGGGGCAGGTTATCTTCCTCCCACGCATTCACCACATTCATCAGTCTCTCGTAATGACACTTCCATGCTGCCTTCTTTTTAAATTCGGTGAGGGCAAATTCACCATTGTCATCCCAGACACACTTCTCACAGCATTACTATTTTCCCTGACACACTGCCTCGCGATGCTGAACACCTCACGTATTTGATCCTCACGTAGCATGACATGCATAAACTTCGTATTTTCCGCTTTTCTCTTTGTCAAGGATATTTGTCGCCTTAACTCTCTCTTGGCTACTTGGTAAGGTACTCTGCTACCCTCATTTTTCCATGCCTGTCTCTTAGCCTTAATTGACTTCTCTTCCCTACTATTCCACAACCAAATCACTCTCTCACTCCCTGGCCCTCTGCTCCAGCCACATACCTCATCTGTGGCTCTCAGTAGATTTTCTCTCAGGAACTCCCACTACTCCTCTATATCATATATCGCTATTTCTTCTTCCTTATTGTGAAAAGCCACAAGGAAGATATTCCTAAATTTATTACAAGCTGAGAGCTCCTTAGGCATCCATATCTTTCTCCGCCAGGTTGCCTTATGTCTTCGAATACACCTAGCCCCAATTAGCAAGTCGCTGACTACTGGGTTATGTTGGGAGGTGCATTCCTCACCAGGGAGGGACTTTGTGTTTGCTACCATTACTCTATTTCGTTTCTGATGATGATGAAATCTATTTGGCTGGTATTCTCACCTTATCAATAGGTGATCAAGTCGTTGTCAGGTTTTTTTAAGTTAGTGTTACAGATCATCGGTTCATTAGCGTCACAGAATTCTAGGAGCCTAAAACATTCCTCATTTCTCGTATCAAACTCATACCCACCGTGTCTCCTGTAGAAACCATTACTGTGTTGTCCAACATGCCCATTAATAACTCCTGCTATGATTAATAGTTCCCTGTCATTTACTAGAGAAGTAGTCTGCATTAGGGATTCGTAGAAGTCGTCTTTTCGTCCGTCCGGTAGTCGCGAATGCGGTGCATATGCTGATATAATAATTACAGTTGTTCTATCTAGAACTATTCTGAGTTTAATGAGTCAGTCATTTACCCTATTTACTGCAATTACATCATCTACCCATTTTACCTACTCCGCTGAGCCTGTAATCATTACTGACCCAGAAAATTTTGTAGCGACGTTCTTTGCCAACAAGGAGTCTAGCTGATCCCCCTCTCCATCTAGTCTTTTATACACAACACACGTCCACCGTTTTTCGCTCTAACATTTCTCATTTCTACAATCTCTTCTGATCTTCCTCTCATTGTGCCTACATTAACAGTTGCAGCCTGAAGTTATTAAGTTTACTGGGTGAGAGGTATGAGTACATGAGAAGGGAGGTGGGATCAGTATTGGAGATGGTGCCAGCTTTCCATGCCTGAAATGAAGAAAGTTCGCTTGGTCGTCTGTCGTCGAGTGTATTCATGCCAAGAGGAAATTTCTAAAACCTTGAAATCTGAAGTCCAGCCGCCTCACAGTTCAACAAAACACACAGTAACTGAGATTCTTAATAGTAATAGAGATGCTAGAGTTAGGAGTTTCAAGCTAATTTTAACGCTACTACCGTTTTATTTGTTTGGAAGAATAGTGGTAATTGGGGAGGGGCAGGAAAAGGAAACTGAAATGCTGCTGTCTGTCTACGAAATATTTGAATCTGCCCTCTGGGGCAATAAATAATCCCAACCTTGACTATCAACGCATCGCTTAAGGTGGTCGCTTTAAGAGTAACAAGTATAATAAAACCCCTACCACATCATTTTGATTAAGATATCTACAAACCACTCTCTCCCATTTCTCCAACGCCTGCATATCTCTCTCTCTCTCCCTCTTCCCTTCTTTTCTCTCTTCCTTTTCTACTCTATCTTCCCCAATAACCTCACTTAAGGGTATTTACATTGTACATTTTACCATTCTGCTCTGATGATACAGTAGTCACAGCATTTGATAATTGAGTTTTGCAAATAGTTATAAATTTGCACATAGCATAACTAGGCTGTAGAACCACCGTGGAAACATTTGTAAGCACACAGAATAAATTACCCTTTTATGATGTCTACCTGTTATTATTCATTCTTTATATATATATATATATATATATACGGACAAAGGATATAACATAACGCACAGTCTACACACATTTATGTATAAACCATCAATAATAATAATATATCAATCCTACGAAATAACGACATTATTATTATTGATGGTTTATACATAAATGTGTGTAGACTGTCCGTTATGTTATATCCTTCGTCCATATATATATATATATATATATATATATATATACATACTCATACACATGCATATATACATCGACATATTACATATCTCCACACTCACACACAGCGGAATAGGACAGACCAAAGAATTGAAAAGGGCTTTGCTCACATAAATAAGAGAAAATTATTGATGGCGAAACGGACATTGATAGGATCTTTGGGTGTCAAGAAATAAACAATTGTAGGTTTTGCAGTTTCATATATGGCTCCATAAGTAAATCATCAGTTGACATTTTCTTGGTGGACATCTAATTGGTAGACATATCATTGGAGGACACCAAATTGGTAGATACATCACTGGAGGACACTATATTGGTAGATACGTCACTGGAGGACACCATCTTTGGTAGACATATCATTGGAGGACACTATATTGGTAGATACATCACTGGAAGACACCATATTGGTAGATATATCATTGGAGGACACCATATTGGTAGATACATCATTGGAGGACATCATATTTGGTAGACATATCATTGGAGGACACTATATTGATACACATATCATTGGAGGACACCAAATTGGTAGATATATCACTGGAGGACACCATATTGGTAGATACATCACTGGAGGACACCATCTTTGGTAGACATATCATTGGAGCACACCATATTGGTAGACACATCATTGGAGGACACCATATTTGGTAGACATATCATTGGAGGACACTATATTGGTAGATACATCATTGGAGGACACAATATTTGGTAGATATATCATTGGAGCACACCATATTGGTAGACACATCATAGGAGGACACCGTATTGGTAGATACATCATTGGAGGACACCATATTGGTAGATACATCATTGGAGAACACTATATTGGTAGATACATCATTGGAGGACACCATATTGGTAGATACGTCACTGGAGGATACCATATTGGTAGATACATCATTGGAGGACACCATATTGGTAGATACATCATTGGAGGACACCATATTGGTAGATACGTCACTGGCGGACACCATATTGGTAGATACATTACTGGAGGACACCATATTGGTAGATACATCACTAGAGTACACCATATTGGTAGATACATCACTGGAGGACACCATATTGGTAGATACGTCACTGGAGGACACCATATTGGTAGATACATCACTGGAGGACACCATATTGGTAGATACATTACTGGAGGACACCATATTTGGTAAACATATCATTTGAGGACACTATATTGGTATATACATTACTGGAGGACACCATATTGGTAGATATATCATTGGAGGACACCATATTGGTAGATACATCATTGGAGGACACTATATTGGTAGACACATCATTGGAGGACACCATATTGGTAGATACATCACTGGAGGACACCATATAGGTAGATACATCATTGGAAGACACCATATTGGTAGATACATCACTGGAGGACACTATATTGGTAGATACATCATAGGAGGACACCATATTGGTAGATACATCACTGGAGGACACCATATAGGTAGATACATCACTGGAGGACACCATATTGGTAGATACATCACTAGAGGACACCATATTGGTAGACACATCATTGGAGGACACTATATTGGTAGACACATCATTGGAGGACACCATATTGGTAGACACATCATTGGAGGACACCATATTGGTAGACACATCATTGGAGGACACTATATTGGTAGACACATCATTGGAGGACACCATATTGGTAGACACATCATTGGAGGACACCATATTGGTAGACATATCATTACAGGACACCATATTGGTAGAAATATCATTAGAGGACACCATATTGGTAGATACATCATTGGAGGACACCATGTTGGTAGATACATCACTGGAGGACACCATATTTGGTAGACATATCATTGGAGGACACCATATTGCTAGATACATCACTGGAGGACACTATATTGGTAGATACATCACTGGAGGACACCATATTGGTAGATATATCATTGGAGGACACCATATTGGTAGATACATCATTGGAGGACACCATATTTGGTAGACACATCATTGGGGGTGACCATATTGGTAGAAATACCATTGAAGGACACTATATTGGTAGACATATCATTAGTAGACAATTCATGAGTAGACATACCACAGGTAGACATCACTAGTAGACTTTACTAATAGACATATCAATATATGATACATCATTGGCAGATCACTGATAGACGCCACAAAAGTATATAACTTCATCACTGATACATTAATAGTTAACTCATTGGCTCATGTTACTGTAACTGCTAATAGGAACACACATTATTGGGAAACACTTCCTCTAAGAGACATTGCAATGGTTATTATTTCGTTTGATAGCCATTTAATCTAGAGTTTCGAAGTAATTTGAAAGATATGGAATAATGACTTTGAATTGATTTTAATTAAAATCAGAAAATCTCTCCTCTGCAATTTATTATCAAAATCAACATCAATATACAATGAATCTCCCAATAGTGGAAATTATCTGGTCATCATAATTAGGAGAAAGATATATTAGTTATTCGACTGTGTGAGATACGAGAGTTTGTAATACACCTCAAATATGAGACACAGCATATAATCATAATAATGTCTCTAGATCTTATGGTGAACATAACAAAGAGGATTGAGCCTCTTGTCTGAGGATTATTTCTGGATCAATTTATTGTTACCTTCTCCAATAGTGGTTCCCTAATATGGCTGCAGCCCATGGGCTGAAACAAGAAAAAGGGTGAAGGAGGATATCGAAAATCAGTATTGCAACGTAAAGAAACCCCCATTAATTCCGGAATCTCAAATACGGAGTGCCGGATGCATGCAGCCCACAAACTACTTTTCTATGGCCCACTGCAGAACTATTTTCATGACTAATTAAGGAATATTTAAAACAGGAAATTTGTTTCCCTACATTTTGTACTAATTTACATATCCCACTTACTATCACATGCATATTCATTTTGATTTTTAAAAGATGAATAGAAGACTATCAACTTTATTGTGGATGAGCATTATAACTAGTGGAAATCACACCCTACCATCCTCATCTCACTTTTAACTGGCTGTGCTCTCACCCAAGATGTAATGGCCTTTTTAAGTCATTGTGTATGTAACCCCTATATTAATTGAAGTTATTCCACTGATTTCAGCTGTTTGGTTTATCTACCCTATTGTAGACTCATAGACTTATCCACCAAACATTAAATGTACTTTCCAAATAGAAATGCCCAATTGGTTATCTGAATGTCTTCAGAATTTACCAGAACCTGTTGTTAAATGACTGCAACTAACACAAATCCTGTGTACAATTCATGTAACAATAAGCTAAGAGCAAAGTTTTTGATCTTTGCTATATCTAACATAAAAATATCCCAAAGACTTAATAATAAATACTGCGGATTAACTGCAGCACATTTCCTATATTTGGATAAACATCAAGATATTGCAAGTATTGACATGCGAGAATAATAAATAGAAGGAAAATGTAAATGTTCAGTTTTTATTACATTTCACACCCATCAGCAGGATTAGTTGAATATATATATGTGTGTGTGTGTGTGTGTGTGAGTGTGTGTATATATTGTTATACTTGGGGAGGGTCATATATATATATAGGAAAAGAGTCAGGATCCCGATGGCTGAGCTCCGGCCGTTTCGATAGCTAGATCCGAACTAAATATATGCATATATAAATATATATATATACATATATATATACATATACATATGTATATATACACATGTATACATACATATATATGTGTATATATACACATATATACACATATATATATACATATATATATGTGTATATATACACATATATACACACATATATATATACATATATATATGTGTATGTATATATACACATATATACATATATATATATATATGTGTATATATACACATATATATATATACATATATATGTGTATATATACACATATATATATACATATATATACACATATATAATTATATAAACATACATACATACTTACGTATATATATGTATATATATATATAAACATACATACATACACACATACTTATATACTTATATATATATGTATGTGTGTATATGTACATATATATATATATGTATATGTACACACTCAACCACACGCCTTCACATATATATATATGTATATATATATATATATACATATATATATATATATATACATATATATAATATACATATATATAATATACATATATATAATATACATATATATAATATACATATATATAATATACATATATATATATATATATATATATATATATATACATATATATATATATATATATACATATATATAATATACATATATATAATATACATATATATAATATACATATATATAATATACATATATATAATATACATATATATATATATATATATACATATATACATATATATATATACATATATATATATATATATATATGTATGTATATATGTATATATATATATTATATATATATATATATACATATATACATATATATAATATATATATATATATATATATATATACATATATACATATATATAATATACATATATATATATATACATATACATACATACATATATATACATATACATATATATATATATACATATACATACATACATATATATACATATACATACATACATATATATACATATACATACATACATATATATATACATATACATACATACATACATACATACTGACATATATTGTTATATTTGGGGATGGTCATGTCAGTTTTGCCAATAAAAAGAAACACACTCCATAAGAATATCACTTTTTCACTTTATCTTTATTACTAGCTATTCGTTAGTTCGTCACACATTCTGTGACCTCCTTAATTGCTATCTGTTGTCTCTTATTTCTCCTCTTTTCAAGACAAGATGGAGTAACAGAAAAAAGAGGAGGGACAAACGAGAACAGATAGCAGTTAAGGAGGTCACAGAATGTGTGAGGAACGAACTTTGACGAACTAACGAATAGCTAGTAATAAAGTTAAAGTGAAAAATTGATAATCGTTTGGTGTGTGTGTTTCTTTTTATTGGCAATACTTACATGACCATCCCCAAGTATGATATCGGTTTCAACACGATTTCAGATCAAGAATCTTGCAAAACAAATTCATATATATATATATATATAAAGAAAAAGGGATGAAATCGAAAATGCAACTGAAGTCTTATTTTTTTTAAAATATATATATTTATTTGGTTCCTTTACCGGTTTCGCAGTTCTTCTGCTTTTCAAAAGGTGAGTTGAGATGGAGGGTCTGTGGTTTTTCAGAAAAACCACAGACCCTCCATCTCAACTCACCTTTTGAAAAGCAGAAGAACTGCGAAACCGGTAAAGGAACCAAATAAATATATATATTTAAAAAAAAATAAGACTTCAGTTGCATTTTCGATTTCATCCCTTTTTCTTTATACTTCCACTCGTGTAGGACACCTCGGTTATTTTTCATTTTGTAAAAAAAACCTCACTTTCTAATATATATATATATATATACATACACACATACACACCCATATGTGTGTGTGTGTGTGTGTGTGTGTGTGTGTGTGTGTGTGTGTGTGTGCCATAAACAGCTATGTAAGGATACAGACAATTAGAACCAGTTGTATGAAAAATTATTTTATACACTTGAAAATCAAATAGCTGAATTTTCTATCTACAGTGTCCGAATTAATTAGTACTTGCCAGAATAAAAACAATTTTAGAAATGGTTTGTTGATATCCATACTGCAGACACTTTTCTCTTTTTTCTTGTTTTTATCGTTTTCACGAGTACTTAATGAAATAATAGTTCTTACATATTCTTGAACAAGAACAATAATTAGGAATGGAAAAGCATAAATCATAGGAAAAATTACAAAACGAAAACAACTTCTGAAATCATGGAATATTCAGAAAATACTTGACTGAAACAATAATCATGAGTAAGAGTGGCACATATGGTAACATTCTTTTTGAACCATGAAAAATCACTATTCAAAAGAAACATTATATATTAAATGGTTTATAAATATGTTTTTGAATAGACCCTTTGTATAAATTTCTAAAGTAATTTTTTTTCTTTTCTTTTTTTATGTTTATGCTGTTCAGCTTGGTCTGAGAGTTTCAGGAGAAAATACCTCAAAATGATAATAGTAATAATAATTGTTTCTACTTTTGGCACAAGGCCAGCAATTATCCCAGTGTATTACTGGTACTTTATTTTATCGACCCCGTAAGGATGAAAGGCAAAGTTAACCTCGGCGGGATTTGGAACTCAGATCATAAAGGGCCGTAACTCTTTGTTGCAAAGCATGGCGTCCGACCCTCTACCGATACTGCCATAATAGTAATAATAATAATAAACAGGTACCATTAATGCTTCAGAGCAAAGTTTATTTTATCAAAGTTGTAAATTCCTACAAAATGTTTCCTATTTGAAATAAGCTCAGCCCAAATTTGGTTGTACAACTTTCAGTTTCATGACATGCTGTGTTTGAAACAATCTCTTACAATGTTGCTGCTGCTCTCTATCTCTCGCTTTCTCTCTCTCTCTATATATATATATATATGTCCAATGTCGTAGAATCTGAAATCAACACGGTCGTCAGATACGTCTCGATTCTACGAAGCACATTTTCCTATGAGGAAAATCTACTTCGTAGAATCAGAGATTTCAGAGTCAGGTTTGATCACCATATCGATCGTGCCTCGAGCTGGTCGCCCGAGAAACATTTGTAATATGTCCAATAAATTCCTTTCGTTGCAACACTGATTCTTTTTTTTCTGTGATATATATATATGTATGTAAAATATATATATATCCCCCACTAGCTATCTATCATGTTCTCTCTCATTCTCTCTCTCTCTCTCTATATATATATATATATATATTTTTTTTTTTTTTTTTTTTTTTTTTAACGTATGTTGTAGCTCCGGTTCGTTAGAATCTATTGAGCACTTGCCACATATCTCGGAAGTTGTTTTTCGCTAATTTCCAATAGCCGAAATACGATTCTCGCTAATTTATATATTTATATATATATAAATATATATAAGGATTAAACCAATATTAAACTGGTTAGACTATTATTGAACAGGGTAGTCCATACTTGGGTGACTATGTTAGCCGCCTGTGTTCTTGTCTTTTCAAACAGTCTGGTACTAGCTGTCGAAACGGCAAGACCTCAGCCGACGGACCCTGAATTTTTCTAATATATATGTATATATATATCCTTTTCCCTCTCTCTCTGTTCTTCTTTTTTAACAATATACACAAACCTGTTTACAAGTAAGCAATGAATAGTTTTTAACAGCTTTATCATATGACACAGAACACAATAGGTTCTGTTCTTTTATGTGGTTGGGTTGTTTTTTTTTTTCCTTTCCAGGAAAGTAAATATAAGTAGAAATCCAGGAATATCTTTTGTCCCATAAAAATAAATATATGTGTGTGTGTGTGTGTGTGTGTGTGTGTGTGTGTGTGTGTGTGTATGTGTGTGTGTGTGTGTGTGTGTGTGTGTGTGTGTGTGTGTGTGTGTGTGTGTGTGTGTGTGTGTGTGTGTGTGTGTGTGTGTGTGTGTGTGTGTCATTCACATCGTTTAACATCCATTTTCCACGCTTGCATGGGTTGTCCTATTATGAGAAAAGTCGGATCAGGAGACTACGTCATGCGCATACGGATTGATGTGTGTATATATATATATATATACAAATCACGATACAAATCACTATAACTCTAATCAGTCACTGTGAATTATTTTACCTCATTTTTGTTCAACTATAATCTATGGTTATCGACCATTGTTATAGTCATTTGTGTTGGAATATCTACATTACGAAATATATATATACATGTATGCGTATGTAGATACATATGAGTGTATGTGTATATATATATATATATAATTTGAAAACGTGTTAGCCACAATGTAGATAGCTATATGTAATAGTTGATAATTATATATAAATAAATTATAGTTCAATACGTCGGATGAAATGCCCCTTTTAGATAGAAAAATGTAGACAGCGACATCTGCGGGGATTGAACCGTACATATCTCATATGCCAGATGTGCACATTGAACCATTGCACTAAAACGCATCTGGCTTCCAATTACTATCTTTTCGGAAATGTTAAGCATCAAGACAGCACTGTAACCATTTGCTTAATGTATGAAGCACTGAGGAAATTTGAAATATGAAAATATGTATCCACAATGCAGACAAATATAATTAATAATTAGTAACTATAAATAACGCTTAAATATGTTGGGTAAAACACAACTAGTGATGGAAATGTC
>OZ024740.1:80169421-80186921 GCA_964016885.1 Eledone cirrhosa | reverse complement strand
ACACGTTTCGCACCTTTCCGACAGACAACCTTATATTGAATATATAAATATATATATATATCGTATATATAGAAGTGGTTACACAACAGTTAGTTCACCATACCGAGAACAAATGTTTCACCTTAGCGGATCCTCAGCTCGTGCATTACGTAGAAAAAGCAAAACGTAATGCAAATTCAGTCATGCTGGCAAGCGCTCAATAGTTTTAAAAAACCAGAGCTATAAACATATGTTATAAACGCCATACAAACTGCCACATATATATATTGTATATATAGAGAGATAAATATATATTGTATATATATATAAATATATATACCCATACAATATATATATATAAATAAATAAATATATATATAAATATATGAATATATAATATATAATTGTTTCTACTTTTGGCACAAAGCCAGCAATTATCCCAGTGTATTACTGGTACATTATTTTATCGACCCCGTAAGGATGAAAGGCAAAGTTAACCTCGGCGGGATTTGAAATCAGATCATAAAGGGCCATAACTCTTTGCTGCAAAGCATGGCGTCCGACCCTCCACCGATACTGCCAATCCATCACCCTATTAATATATAATATATAAATATATAATATATATATATATTATATATATCATGTATATATATATATTATATTTGGATACATTAAGATACATTAAAAATATAGACTTCCTTCATTTGCACAAATTTGATGTAAGACTGCAATTCGTCCCCATTTTTTATATTCATTATGTAGCAAATACAACCATCTTGATCTTTACAAATTAACAAAATACAATCTCACAAAATAGATTGTATGAATTTACAAACATACTTTGGTAAACAGAAGTCAAGGTGTTTAAAAATAAAACAAAATAGAAAAGTTAAATAATCAGCCCTTTACATAAAAGAGGCCAGAAAATATTAGTTGTCTGTGAAAATGGACTTCATTTTTGTTGTTGTTGTTGTTGTTTAGGTTTTGTTCTGATTTCAGTTTTATTATATACAAGGTGTCCCCAAAAAATGTATACACCATTTTAAGAAATATTTCCTGTACAGATAATCAGATGTGTATACATTTTTTTTTTGGGGGGGGGGGGGTTCCTATATATGTGTGTGTGTGTGTGTGTGTGCAAATGAGCATGTGTGGGTGAGCATGTGAGTAAGACAATGGTTGATAATTCAATACAGATGATATCAAACTTCATAAGCACTAACCAAAGGTAAGTGCTTATGTCTTAAATAAGATATACATCATATGTAGAGAGAGAGTGTGTGTTATTTCCATAACAAATAAACAAACCATACTTGAGAGCATGCAGTTCTCAAGTATGGTTTATTGTGGAACTAACTCTATACCAAACTCATCCTATGGACTGAGTGCTCTACCAACTTCGGATATAACCTCCTGGTTTTTCAGTACTATAAACAGTATAAGTGTGTGTGTGTATGTATATATATATATATATATATATATAGTGTATGTATATGTATATATATATATATATATGTGTGTGTGTTGAAGTGTGTGTGTGTGTGCGTAATATAATTTTCATCAGAAGCTTATTTGTAGGAAGAATTGTTTTTATTGTAGTGTGGCCAAACAGAAGCATGTAGAATTAAACGCTATGCTCAGTGACACAGTACAATAACATAAATATCATTTATACTTGGTCAGTAGTCCAGCACCTCATCCTCACAGCTAATATATCATCCGCTACTAAGCAAATTAAAAGAAAATACATTACTGCTGGTTTTTCTTTTCCAATTCAGTCAACTGTACCTGACTTTACATATAAAAATAGAGAGCACAAATGAAACAATGTTAGTATTTATGCTGATAATTGAGGTAGGGCCCTTTTTCTGAGAAAACAATAAAATATATGCCCATATGTGAGCTCAAAAACTAATAATGAACCAGACCAAGGAAGCTGACTGTGTTTGACGGTGATTTAGATCAGAGTTAACTCCACTGCAGAATTAAATGCTCTCCGGTTACTATCAGAGTCAACATCAATACCCAAAACACACACACATACTACTCTGTTTTCTACCCTCAGACCGTATGGCAATTCAAGTCAGCTGATTAAGCTTTGCTAGTTTTATGCCAGCTATCACTGAGAGCACATGTCCTTCACTACTGACTCACCATTATGTCACATAAACCATTCTATTATTGTGCTGCAGCAGTTCAGACAAAAAGCAAGTTCTACAATACATGGCGAAAGTCATTCTCTCCCGGAAACTAAGCAGCATAACCACAACCTGAACTGTAAAATTCTGAAGCACTTCTTTCCAAACAGCAGTTAAATATTGTGATTCCTTGTCAAAATGATCTCTATCAACTTTACAAAATTCTGCTTTCCCCCACTCTTCAATCATGATAGTTTTGTGAACAATACACCTGTGGAGAAACCTCCACCTTTGCTAACCAATTTGTATCCAACTCCACACAGTACATACTTGATAAATATCCACACATCACTCCATCAAGTGGGAAAGGCAACTTCAAGGCAACAAGGCCATCAGCCCTGACAATGTACTTTCCATCCTAAACTTTAGAAACATGATACAGTGTGCCCAATCTCAAGAAGGGAAACTCCTTCGACTCACCCAACTACCATACTATTGCACTCACTTTCAACATCTCAAACGAAATGGTGACACAGCCATTAACAATTAAACGTCATACAGCACGTTTAATCTCTCTCTCTCCTCCACACTCTTCCTCTTCTACATCAATGACTTATTAGCCATTACATCCAACAATACGCACCAGCTTTCATTTATTTATAACCTCCCTTCCCAAGTGTCATCTATATGCAACCATGACACCTCACACCAAGTCTACACTAATTCCATGAGCAAATGAACAGAGACCTAAAAAGCATCCTCAAATAGGATTAAGTCAACCTTTTCTCTTTCAGCAACAAAAAAGTACAAGCACTACTTATTTCAAGAAAGCACCATCACGCTTTACCTTCATTAAGCATGAATAACACACAACTACAGCCTCCAAGATTGCTAGAAATGCTAGACTTAATAGATACTGACTCCAGCTTCTAGTCCACAGACCTGTTGTCTCCTCTCTCTAACTCTTCTACAATTATTACAATAGTCTCTACTTGTTGGAGCTTTCTAGTCTCATGCCACCTCCACTCAGGCATTCCTAACTCCTTTCATCAACTTATGTTGTATTCACACTATGCCCAGCCCTGTTTGTCCAGAATCGTGTTCCTCTGGTACTTTCTCTTTGCTCATGGTCAGCAGTCTATCTAGCAGAAGGATCGCTTTGAAGTCAACCCAAGATAGCTAGGACTCCTTAGTCATTTTGGTGTCAACTTTTCAAGTAGCCAATGGCTTCATCCTTGTTATGAAAGTAGATGAGCTGCAGCTCAGTAGCCAGCTTCCAAGCAATGGTTAGACGAGAATTCAGGAAACACTGATGTCATTTTTTTCCCCGATGCAAATCATGAACATACAGCATCATATAGTTGACCATTGGTGCAATTGTCCATGCTCTTCAACCTTCATAAATGTGGATGGGAAGCGATCAGATCAGTAAATGCAACTGTTTAAACAGATCATCAACAGTATCAGTGGCATCACTCTCTCCTGTAAAGACTACAGGCACTGCCCCTTCCTCCAAAACTACTAAATGAACAAATATAGGATACTGTTGTTGTTATAACTTATACCTATCATATATTTAACTGGCTTTCTATGAGGTTGAATTTTATAAGAGGTTTCTTTGTCTTTCATGCCTTCAAGGTCAATAAGATAGTAGCCAAGTACTGGGCTCATTAAATAAAGTGCAGGGCTGGTGTCGATATAATAAACTTCCCATCCTAACAAATTACAGATCTTGTGTCTAATTATTAGTAGTAGTACTAGTAATAATAAATAAAGAAAAAATTATCATTATTTCTTCGACAGTTTCCTGCAGGTTTGTGCATCTTCATCTTCTTGGGTGTGCACAACATTATGTGTTCTTTTTGGGGAGGGGGAATCTTCTTGTTAGTGCACTGTATTAGTTTTGTTTTGTTATGAAGTTAGTTATTTAATGGCTCTATTTAGGGTACATGTAGACTAATGACACTGAAACCACTCTGTAACTTGAAATTGGGAGAAAATTATGGCTATAAGCCAAATTTTATTTTTTAAATTATTGCCAATATTTTTCACAGGATATGGTCACTATAACTAGTTTTCCAATACAGATGACTACCTTAATTGATATGTTTTATGATTACTTTCAAAGCACTAATATGTATATAAAGAAAAGTTGATTTTCATTTTTTTTTTCTTACTTTGCAACTTTCATATCATTTTCTGTATCACCAATGAAATACATAAACTTCCCATGCTTGCTCTAGGATTGTAGTCATAGCTACAAACATTCAGTATGTCAACCATTTATTGACCTACCGAGAATTCATAGGTAGACAGAGCTGGGAGTTAAATAGTTCATATTTACAGTGTCAATTTGATTAGTTTGCCAATAACCACAGATCCTCCCTGTGAACAGTAGATTAATGCTATGTCATGATATCAATTCTTAAAACTATATTGTTTTTTGTATTTTTTTTTCTTCTTTGCCTACTTATTCCCAGGAGGGTCATTGACGCAGTCCTCAAACACTCCTTCCAGTGCGTCCTGTCTAAAGTAACCATCTTCAATTGATCCAGCTGGATACCCAAGCATGACCAGCTCGAGGTCTACTCCTGGGTCTCCTGCAAGTTGGATTTGCTCGTAAAATATGTCCAGTGATTCTTTTCTGAGACATTCTAGCCACCTGCCCATAATATCCGAGTTGCAATCTTTCAATTCAGAGAAGTAGTCACTCTACCTCGAGCAACTCTCTGATCTACACACTCTATCGAATAATGTTACTTCAAAGACCCTTTAGAGGAACCCCATTTCAGACAATTGTATCCGCAATTGTATTCTTTTGGTTATTATCCAAGTTTCATGACCATAGCTAAGGGTTGGCCTAAATACCAAACTGACTATAGTGAGTTAGGCTTTCACACCTACCTCCCTGACTGAATGTATCGCTCTTTTATTTTAGTAGAAAGATATATGAAACTGAGTTATCACAAGTATTCTATATATCTCCAATTTATCTTTTTCTAAATCAAAAGAAAAGAGTATAGGAACAAAAGATATCACAAATTTATTCTTGTTTTCTAAGTCACACTATATAGATTAGGTGGATAGTTGCCAGTTAAGAGTATGTGTCTGTCTGTCTGTGTGGTGTGTGGTGTGTGTGTGTGTGCATTAATATATATATACATATAGAATACATCATTTAACATCAGCATGGAGAAGCGGACATTAAATGATGATATATAACTATCTTGGTAAGCCTGTCATATTATATATTCTCTGAATCCCTTGAGTAAACTGAAGTATTGCATATGTTTTATGACTATTTTAAGAACACTGATCTTATCCATTCTATTGCCCTCATGAAAATACTGCAAAATCATCTATATTTTATGACAATTTTATTTCATATATATATCCTTGCTAGCAAGGATACAGACGTTAAAACAATAATGATATTATATATATATATTATATATAATGATGGTTTTATTTCACTTTGATATATATATGTGTGTGTGTGTATACATATATATATATACAGCAAAAACAAAAAAGCCAACTCTTTGCCTGTCCTCAGCTGAATGCTGTGGATAAACTGGTAAAAACATTATTATCTTGTCAACTCTGCAATTTCATATATTCTATGACTCCCTTGAGAAGTTTGCAATATTATGATACATTTTATGACTATCTTGATTGAGAATTATATATATAATAAATTTGGTAAAGTTTGTTAAGTTTGTACATCTTTGAGAGAAGAGAATTCTGAGTAAAACCCTAAATCTGGAGAGAGAAAATGTGTTCTTAAACAATTACAACAGCATCAAGATATACACACACACATATATATATATATATATATATATATATACACACATGTATATACATGTATATTTATACATGGGAGGACAACGTAATGAAAAATCAATTTGAAGTATAGAATTTTACCATTGGTTTTACATCAGCAGTCCCTAGGGTAATATTCTATAATGAGATATCATTTATACATTTGTTTTTAAATAAAGTACTGATATGCATACATCAAACTGCAGAACTGTAGGATCTAATTTAGGATCTAACTATAGGATCAATTGTATCCACCTGCACAAGCAGTGTCAAATACCACACAAAAACACAGGCAGAAACAAGTATACACACATTTCCACACTCACACAAACATACACAGGTATAGTACAGTTGCTGTCATCCAAATTTACTCACAAGGCATTGGTCAGCCTGAAATTATAGAAGACACTTGCCCAATATGCCACATAGTTGGATGGAAGCTGAAACCTCACAGTTGTGAAGCAAACTTCTTAAGTACATTGCCGTGCCTACATTTATATGGCAGTCTATAGTTAATTATATTTTGGCCTATTTTCTATACAATATATTAAATTCTACTGTTATTCTTTTACTGGCATAACTCTGAACTACTGCTATAATGAAGCACTAAGTTCTAGTCAATGTATCAACTCAGTTTGTAGTCAGGTAATTATTTTCTTAATCTCTAATTATTGAATGTTTGACTTAGCCTACTATTAGAGAATTATCTCCCTTCAGTAACAAATACCTTTAACCCTTTAGCATTTAAACCGGCTGTATCCAGCCAGAATTCTCTCTTCTATTTGTTCAAACCGGTCATAACCGGCTGCTCATACTTATGTTAAGGTATTGTTCTCAAAATAAATAATATCAAAACGTTTGCAGATTCGATATTATGTGAGATAAATCCTTTACTGTGAAAATACAATAGTAAATGTAGAGTAATTTAAATGCTAAAAGGTTAAGGTATTTACGCTAGAATCATATGTAGTATGCAAGAGAGGAGACAGAACTTGTTACAAATATGTGATGCAAGTTGGGTAAAAAATTTGCAAAGAGATCAAAGTGGAAGGGACCTGCAGAGGAGGAAGACCAAGAAAGACATAGGTGAAAATTGGTCCGAGGATGCAGAAACTCAGAAAAGAAATGATAAAGGACTCTATGAAACAATTGAGCAAAACACTGGGTGGAAAAGATTTAAACAACCCATATAAGTACAGAAAAATGGATATAAAAATGGTGGTGGTGATAGTGATGGTAGTGGTGTGGATGAGGAGGGGAGGGGATAATTAAAAAGAAATTGAGAAATAAGGATGTAATATTGGAATGTAATAATAGTTATGTTTTTTTTTATTATTTTAGAAGTTGTTTCTACAATTTTAAATTGGCACTCTTAAAACTTCAAAAGAAAATTATGTCTATTGAGTCTGATTCACTACTTCTCTGAATTGAGAGATTACAGCTTCGATACTATGGGGAATGTGGCTAGAATGTCTCAGGAAGTTCAGTTATGGCAAAGCATAAAGCTTTTAAGTTTGTATGGCATCTTACTGGGGAAGAAAATTATGCTTTCGTATAGTTGTGGAAATCCTTCATTCATCAAAATGTGGTAATTAAGTATCTATGCCTTCTTTAAATATTTTTGTGACTGTATTTCTCCTAAATAGATTACCTATATATTTCATTTAATTTTACATATAGTCAAGATTTTGTAGGTGGGAGAGAGTAGTCAAATATCTTTAATACAAGTGCCTTAACCTCACATCCAGTGTACTACAAAATCAGTTTTAAAGTTTCAATAAGAGGTAGACAGACAGATAGATACATAGATAGATAAATAAAAGGGTGATGTGCTGAATGTCATACATGAAAAAGACAGACAGATAGATACATAGATAGATAAATAAAAGGGTGATGTGCTGAATGTCATACATGAAAAAGATTTTTTAATCTCTCTGAATAAGAAACAGTAAACCACATCTAAAAGTAATTGTTAGTGATTCCCAATGAAGAAGGGAAGATAATTTCAAGTAATCAAGAATAAATTCTTGAATAATCTAAGAATCTGTCTTTATGGGACAATGGTGAACTAAAGTGGTACTATCTTTGTAGTACTCTGGTTGACTTATTGAAAAACAAACAACCTATAGAACCCAGTATCATAGAGTACAAATTCTATAAAATATTTTCCTCCTTCCAAATTTTAGATATGGCAGGAAATGTTTCTTCCAGGTTTATTTGTTTGTTTTCATGTTTATTTTTCTCTTTTTGTTTATTTTATTCAAATTTCAAACCAATATTATTGAGTAAGTTTCATCACACAAAAGTAAATGTTGGTACCATGCCAAGCAATCTGTCTGAAACTAAACATTGAACATTTTTAATTCAAATTTATATTTTTATATTTTATTTTAAACTAAATGTTTGTTTATCATTATCATCATCATTTATCAATTTACAATTTTTTTAGTTACAATTTTGAATTGTAAATGGGATTATAGTTTTTAAAACTTATTAATTTTTTTGAACAAAAAAATATATGCATGTTGGGTTTGTACTTAAATAATTTTGTTGAGAATAGGTTGAAAAATAATCATACAAACCCTTTTTCCATGCCATCATTGACTGTATAGGGCTAATGATTCAATAAATGGGGAAGACTGCAGTGCAGTTATTTTTTAAATGACAGAAACATTTGAAATGTTTGGTTTACTTATTTTTCTGTTTTTAGTATATCAAATTACAGGGCAGTGTAATGTATTAATATATATATATATATATATATATATATATATATATATTATGATAATAATAATAAAAAGGACGAGGTGTTAAATCTTCATTACATTTATTGAGGTGTGACGCATGTTTCACGATTAATCAGTTCAAGGCTCAATCTCTATCGATTGGGCCCACTCTGGAATCAAAAGCTCATCGGACTTCTTTTATATATATATGCACCAATTCTAATATATATATATATATATACAAATGAAATGAATATATACAGGGTGTTAGGGATAAATTTGATAGTCTAATTTTAAAAAAACTTTTTTTTTAGATATACCCTTGTATCAGTGAAAAGTGAACGACATTGTGAAACTTAATCACTTCAGTTTTAAAATGTCAAAGTTAACAAAATTAACACAAGGAAACCACCTGAATATTGGAAAAGGGTAACCTGCATCATGATGACTTATGCTGGGCATCAAAATTCTGCAATCAGGGCAGCTGTTTGATGTTCTTTGAACTCTTTGATGCTCTGTGAAAGCAATAAGACATCAAATGAAGAGTTGCAACAGAGACTATAATGCCATGGCTTATAGGAAAGAACACAGGAGACATTCTGATTGCCTCCATACACCAAAATATATCCAGCAACTGCAGGAAAAAATGATGGAACACCCAGGCAAGAGAATGTGAGCTTTAGCATGGGAAATGAGTGTTGTAGCTTCCACGATGATGCTGGCCTTGAATGAGGACCTCCACTACCACTCATACAAGAAGCGCAAAGGCCAACTTCTTAGAAAAAAAACGATAAAAATTAACGTTTGACAAAGGCAAAGAAACTCCTGAACAAAGTGAAACATCCTGCTGAACCAGGGACAATCTGGTTCTTCTCTGATGAAAGAATGTTTGTCATGACCAGGTGCACAACACCCAGAACAACAGCAGGCTTTCCTACAATCCATGATGTTCCTCATGACATGAAGACCAATTTTCCCTAAGCTGTAATGGTTTTTAAATGTGTCTCCAGTGAGGGTGACATCATGCCAACTTACATCTTTGAACATATATGTATGGTAAAATATGTGATAGTTAATCAACCAACAGTATTGTATGTAGGATATATAACTCAACGAAGTATAGGATTAGGTCTGTGTACTCTGAAGTATAATTATAATAATGAAGTACAAGTCAACAGGTTAGAATTTACTTCATTTATTCATTATACAATCGCTGTTGTATATATTTTAGTAACTGTTATGCAATAGTTATCAAAATATATATAATAGAGATTGTATAATGAATAAATGAAGTAAATTCTAACTTGTTGACTTGTTATTCATTTTATATATGTATGCAAGTTTAAGACGAGGAAAAAGAGGCACAAAACAGATAATAATTGAGGTCATAGAATGTGTGACGAAACAATTAAGATGAAGTGAAAGTTAAAGTGAAAGTGAAAATGATATGGTGTGTGTGTTTCTTTCTATTGTCAATATGATCATCTCCAAATATAACATATATATATATTACATATATATATCCAGCCCACCCTGTAAGGTGGTCATACTGGTGACAACAAAAAACCCAGTCCACTGTTAGATGGTTGTTTTAGTATCATGATTAAAAAAAAAAGGCACCCAGTCCATGTAAGTAAGGCATCCACCTGCAGAAACCAAGCCAGAAAAAGTTCCATAAGAGCAAGACACAGTTACCTGACCTGACTTGTCTCAATGTAACAACTCATCTAACCCATGTAAGCATGGAAAACAGATGTTAAATGGTGATGATTATGATGATGATATTCATTCTTGTTTTGTTTTTGCTTTTTTGTTTACTGATGCAAAAGAGACCTGCTGAAGAACAGAATTATTCATAAAAGCTAAGCTACAGGAAAAATCTAGTAAAATGTAAGCAGACCCCTATGTGTGTATCAAAGAGAGTGAGTGTGTGTGTGTGTTTCCTACATGAATGCAAGGGCCATGTGATGTACGCCAAAGATATAAATGAATGCAAATAATCTGATTTTAATATAAATCTTTTGCTTTCAGACAGCTAAAAAGAAGGTACATATATGTACCCTAATCTATTATATGTTTTCAACTTTTTTAATTACATACTTCATGTTTCGCCCCTGGCATGTGTGCACACAAGTGTGCCTGTGTGTGTGAGAGAGAGAGAATGTCAGTGACAGAGAGAGAGAGAGACCTGTGCAAAGAGATCCATGTGTAAGACTATCACATTTTGTCACATGCAGATTTTTGTACAAAAAAAAAAACACTGAAAAAAAATTAATATTGTATTACTAATAATTGTTTCTACTTTTGGCACAAGGCCAGCAATTACCCAGTATATTACTGGTACTTTATTTTATCGACCCCGTAAGGATGAAAGGCAAAGTGAACCTCGGCGGGATTTGAACTCAGACCGTAAAGGGACGTAACTATGCTGGAAAGCATGGCGTCCGACTCTCTACCGATACTGCCAATCCATACTAATAATGGTTTCTTATTGGCACAAGGCCAGCAATTTTAGTGGAAATTGAAAGTCAATTATATCGACCCCAATACATGACTGATAATTTATTTCCTCAATCCCACCAGGAGGACGAAAGGTAAAGTTGACCTCAGTATGTAAGAAAACATATCAATGTTCTAAAGTATTTTGTCCAACACTTTACCAATTTTGCCATCAACTCGTCTGAAGGAAGAAAAATATACCAACAGACAGATATAGCAACATTGATCGATTTAATTAAATTACAACATTAAGAAGCAAAATATATAGCATCATATAAAATGATTCTGACATTTTTCATAGTATACAGGAAATTATAGTTATAATTCAATTTCAAACAGAAATCTTTATAAAATAAATTTTCTGCCTGTCTTTTTTACTTTTTGTTGTTTTGATTTTTACATTTAAAGGGGACTTTGGGAAACGTTTTTGTGGTGGTGGATGGGTTTGTTTTGCTATCAATTGAATCTGAAATGAAAGGTTAACTAAACAGTGCTTAAAATAAATGGTATTGCAGGACATGATGAGATCATTTTGAGAGTATATGTGTGTGTGTGTGCATGAGCATGTGTGTTTGTGTGCATGTGTGCATAAGAGTACATGTATGTAAGTTTGTGTATATATGTATATGTGTCTATGAATCTATTTATATGTGCTTGTGTGTCTGTGAGTATGCGTCTATACGTTTGTTTGCAAGTGTATGTTTTATTATGTATGAGAGTTTGTGTGTTTCAGTATGTTAAAATATATGTGTGTGATTGTTTGAGTGTGTATATATGCATGTGTTTCTAAGTATGAGAAGGACATCTGTGCTTTTGAATATGAGTGTATGTGTGTATATCTAAGTTTCAGAAAAATATATATCAGATATGTTTTGGGGTGTAATAAAATGTGTGAAGATAGATATGCCCACAGAATGAAACCTGTGTGTGTGTGTGTGCATCAGTGTGCATATGTATGTTTGTGTGTGCATATGTATGTTTGAGTGTTTGTATGCATGTGTGAAAATGTATTTCTGAATGACTATAAGCTTGTATGTTTAAAATAAAAAGAGATAATCATCAGATCAGTAAAAATAAACTGTTTCCATTGGTCTTTCCATTGTTGATACTATCTGCCATTTACAAGTCCTGGCAGAAGGAGGTGGGATTTGAAATCAGATCATGTATTGCTAGATCTGACACAATTATACCTAGACTGGTAGTTTTGGTACCATGATAAATCCAAAAGAAGTATTTACAGTGAATCTGTAAATTAAACACTAGTTAAGAGTTAAATGTTTTTTTTCTTTAGTTCTGTATTTTTTATTTTATTTTATTTTTTTATTTAAAAAAAAAGAAAAGAAATAAGAAAAAAAGTAGCAACTAAACAGTTTGATACCAGGAAAGGCGTCTGGTCATAAAACATTGCCTCAAAAACAACCACATGATTAGTATGAATCATTTTATGGGGCCTACAAGGTATATTGTCTGCTTTAGCAAAGAAAGTGGTTTTAACCTTTGGCACACTTTATGAGTTGTTTCCCTTGACACTGAATTATCTATTAAGGAGAGATTACACATATGGCGCATTTTGTCGCCTGCAGCATGCTGCAAGTTAAACACTTGTTTAATTTCTTTCTAGACTCTGATTTGGAAGAAATAATTCAATGTTGTTGTCTATGCATGATTGTATGTTTATATCCATGTATGGGTGTTACTCGATGTGTGTGTGATTTATTTGTCTGCATCCCTAAATATTCTTAGAAATCAGTTTATATTGTAAATGTGAGAGAAAGGCAGAGCTTGGCTAAGCTGAGGGAGAAACTGAGTTTTAGAGGAATCTGAGGTGGTGTGCAGGAGAGAAGACTGCATCGGTATGGACATGTGATGTGCATGGACAATGATTGTTGAGTGAAGAAGTGCCAGAACATGCCAGTAGAAGGAAGCTGCAGTAGAGGTAAACCAAGAAAGACCTGGGCAGAAGTTGTGAGAGATGATCTCAATCACTGAGATTCACAGAGGAGATGATGAAGGAACACGACAAGTGGAGAGATGACTTGCTGAGAAGGACCCATCCAACCCATGCAAAAAACGATGATGCTGATATATATATACATATATATATATATATACACACATATGCAATCATTAACAGTATATATGGCAGGAGTTTGTTAATCAGTAACTGTTCTGATTCTGTATAGGTACAATGCTGATTGCATAATAAGAAAGTGATTGCTGCAGATATATAGAAACCACATAAAAGCCTCCTTACCAGTAATTAGTATAGGATTGACTATGGTTCTACATGGTAGTGTGTTTTGAGAATAGTTCTAAAGGACAAGATACTTTTTTTATGCTATATTTTGTGTGGTATATATATATATAGTAAATGTTTGGGTGAATGGACGGTGCTCACTTGATGTCTAGGTAAGCATTGGATGGGAGTCACTTTGTTTGCATATATGATGGAGCATGTAACAGTTATGGTTAAATATATATGAATCTACATATAAATATATAGATTTATATGTGTACAGACAAATGTGATATATGTAAAATTATATGCACATGTATTTATACACATATATGTGTGTCTGTATGTGTGTGTATATATATACACACACACAAACATATATATATATATACACACAAACATATATATATATATATATATATACATGTATATATTCATATATTCATACACACAAGTAGAGAGAGGTGTGCTTGAAAACATATATAAACATATACATAGCCTCACTGCCAAAGAAAAACATTTTTTCATAATGAAACGAAATCAAATGGAAAAAATTATTTTTCTCTATGAATATATCATAGTTGCCAGGATATTTTGAGAAAGTCAGACAGTGGTGTTTCAAGATTTGTTAAACTTGTATCAGTGACACTAAGTCAGACTGTATTGGTGTAAACACTGTGTTAGTGCCACTACCAATTATGTGCATGCATATATATATATATATATATACATACATACATACATATATGTATGTATGGGTATGTAGATACATATATATATACATACATACATACATGTATGTATGTATAGGTATGTAGGTACATATTTATATATATATATACACACATGTATATGAGTGTATATATATATATATATATATTCATTTTCTCCATTTAAGGACAAATGTCCACTGATAAGATTGTTGCCAAGTCCAATTATTATTATATAATCCAAGTGTTAATTAGCAATTTTTGATAATTGCAATTGACTGATCTGGCAGAGTGGAAACAACATGGTCATGACAAAATGCAAATCTTTCAACATTTTGATGTTAAATTTCTTAAATTCTGTTCGGATATTATCATTTCATAGCTCTACCGTATTGAGTTCATTCTGGTATTATTGAGTAAGTCTGTGAGTGGCTGGATCGAGAAAATATTTAATACCATTATGCATTATAGTATTGTATCAATTCGCAAAATCGTAATATAAGTGTGTGTGTGTGCGTGTGCATGTGTGTAACCCTTACTAGCATTGAAAATAGATATTAAAGGGTGATGATGATACATGTGTGTGTGTGTATATATATATATATTTAGTCCAGAATTAACCATCGAAACGGCTTGAGCTCAGCCGTCGGGGTCCTACTCATTCCTA
This sequence comes from Eledone cirrhosa, assembly GCA_964016885.1. Lineage (NCBI taxonomy): Eukaryota > Metazoa > Mollusca > Cephalopoda > Octopoda > Eledonidae > Eledone > Eledone cirrhosa. The sequence continues at coordinate 80,172,138 of OZ024740.1, read as the reverse complement.
TTACCCACTCTACTACCCTAAGTATTGAGTACTTTGGTGCGTTATGGTCCATCTGGTTCCTTACCACATTTCCTTTGTTATATATATATATATAAGGTAAATTTAATGTAGATATTATAACAGCCTTTGAATTAGAAACCCCGCTACAAAAATAAAATGAAGTGTAAACACACTTTCTACTGTTCACTCAATACACAAAAAAAAAATAAAAGAGATTTACCTTTATACATTTTGGAAAGTATTGTCTTATCAGAAGATAAATACCCCTTATGTTCCTATCAACAGAGGAATCTTTGCAGAGCATTGCTATATATATATCAAGCAAGATGTGTAATGTAGTGTACTTTGCATGACATGCATCGATTTGGCAATATAGTAATCATCATCATCAGCATTGTTTAATGTCGGTTTTAAGATATGATGATGATGATGATAAATAAGATGATAACCACACAGGAATCATTTTCATTTCAATTTCCCATCCTGTTTGACATAAATAGCAATTCTATATGAGATCCCTCTATATACAGAATAACAGTTAGCTATCTTTTGATAAGGAGACAGTAATCTCAAAATGCATACAGGTAACTTCTTTCATTGTACAGAGGAAATAATTGTTTCTACTTTTGGCACAAGGCCAGCAATTACCCAGTACATTACTGGTACTTTATTTTATCGACCCCGTAAGGATGAAAGCAAAGTTAACCTGTACAGAGGAAATAATGGTAAAGAATTACACTTGTAAATTTTCAAAGAACGCCTAATTCAGCACCTACAATTATATCTTATATTAAATATACTTTAAATCTCATGATGTCTGCTGTGCTCTAGCATCAATATCTATTATCTAATATATATATATACATACAAATATATATACACACGGTAGTCACGGAATAGGCAGACCTAGAAAAACCTGGGACGAGCTGATAAACTCCGACATCACACACTTACACCTCTCCAAGACAATGTCACTGGACCGAGACCTTTGGCGGTACTCAGTAACAGAGAAGACCCGCCTTACCTAAATATATAGTAAAACCTACTCCAGCCAGTAGGCATCTCTAACAAAATACACCCGTCCAAACCCATGCAAGCGTGGAACACGGACGTTAAACGTTGATGATGATGATGATGATATATATAAACACACACATGTATATAAATCATCATCACTTAGCATCCATTTTCCCCTGACACTAGCATACAGCATATATCAGGAGATTTAAGGTGAATTTAATATAGATAGAGATAGAATTTTGAAAGTAGAAGCCATGCTGGGAAAAAAAAATATACACATATATATATATGTGTGGGGGGAGGGGGTATGTATGTATATATATATATATATATATATATATATATATACACCCTTGCAAGCAGGGAAAAAGTGGATGTAAAACGAAATGATGATGATGATGATACACACATACATTAACACATATGTATGTATACATTTAGTTCAAGAATAAGCAAGATGAATGATGTTAAAACAGAGTCTTATTAGTTTCAAGCTTATGGGACAGTGGAGACAATGAAGCAGCCAGGGCTGTCAGGTTTGTGTATAATATATATATATACATATATATATCTCTCTCTATGATGGCTACCCTATCACTCGTCTTGAAGCTATTGAAGAGATAAGACACTTTCTCCTTATCTGCTAAAATGTGTCACTAGAGTTGATTCGGTTTCGTTCCAGCCACCCATCCATACAAATTTACGAAGGTATCTTAGCTCTTATGACTTTATTATTATTAATATAACTGCTGTTTTCTGCTGTATTATTTCGGATTTACCCTGTTTTTCTGCTGTATTATTTCGGATTTACCATGCGGTCTTGAAGGCGACCCTCAGTGCCTACCTCACAATTTCCCTCCCTCCCACCGCCATAGCCTATTCGACCAATCAAACCTCAGCATGTCATTTCTACGGCTGCTGCTACTACTACTACTACTACCTAACTAACTCTCTCCTCTCCTGTCGCAGCCCAACACACCCTGCCATTATCCCACCACCACTGTTCTTCTAGCCCTCAATTTTCCCACCGTTATGGATGGATGAGCTGAGAATAAATTTGAGCAACTCTGAATCAATAGATGAAATATGAATCTGCGAGCTACCAAGCACCCACGTGAAGCGCCAACCCAGAGACCCTTCCCTACGAGTGTCGACAAATGCCCAAAATTCTGAGTTGGTACCAACAATGTAGGCTCAATGAAAGGAAGAGCAGGAGAAATCGTAGAAATGCTAGAGCAAAAGGAAATTGATGTATGCTGTGTGCAAGAGACTAGATGGAGAGGAGAGTCTGCCAGAGTCCTCGTAGGAAAAAGTCGGTGCTACAAATTTTTCTGGGTGGGAAATGACGATGGGATGGGTGCTGTAGGTATACTACTAGCTGACAAGTGGGTAGATACAGTATTCTCATTGTACATGGTAAATGCAAGAATCATTAAACTCAGACTAGTCCTGAATAAAACAATTACCACAATAATATCAGCTTACGCACCCCAATCGGGGCTGCCAGACGAACTTAAGGATAAGTTTTACAAGTCCCTAATGCACACTACTGCTCTAACAGACGACAATGACTTCCTAATCATCGCAGGAGATTTTAACGGACACGTAGGTAAACATTGTGACGGCTTCAATAGAGTACATGGAGGCCATGGGGTTGGCACAAGGAATAAGGAAGGATTCTGACTTCTAGAATTCTG
>OZ024740.1:80151921-80154421 GCA_964016885.1 Eledone cirrhosa | reverse complement strand
ATAAAGTATTGATTTTCTTCGAATGGAAAAAAATCCTGGTAATGTACGACAAATTTTTTTTATAAGCACAAAATGTAGACACCAACCCGAGACCGAGGTATTCCGTACTTCTCTGTACTGTTATTTATATATTTGTATCCAGATATTTTTGCATACACAATAACAAAATATAAACAAAAAGCCGACCTTACCCAATTACACCTCTCAAAGGCGATGACACACGACCGTGACCTCTGGCCTCACGCAGTAATACAGAGTACCCGACCTCCCATGGGTACAAGCTGAAGCATATAGACAATATGCCCCCACCCCCACCCCCCACCCCCACTGCAAGGTGGTCGTGGAGGTGCCACGGCAAAAAAGCACCCAGCCCACACTGTAAAGTGGACGTATAGGCACCACAAAAAAGCACCCAGCACTCACTGTAAATGAGCTTGGTGTTAGGAAGGGCATCCAGCTGTAGAAAGCAAGCCAAATCAGTTCCTGTATGAGCAAGGCATGGTCAGCCGACCAGACACTGCCCACAACAGGACAACCCGTCTAACCCATGCTAGCGTGGAAGAACGGACGTAAAACGGTGATGATGATTATGATGGTGAAACAAATGTATTTACTTCACGAGGCTCGAGAAGGATAATATATAAGAACCCTAGAGCAAATCCCGAGCAACGCCGGGCCATTCTGCTAGTGCTATACTAAAGTTGATTAATGGCTTTACTAACAGAAGTCTTCCACATTCTTTTCAGTTTGTAATATGATAGATTATTTACGTTTCTTTGTTTCAAATTATGGTATTCTAGTTTGGTAGTCTCCAGTGATGTTGAGTGCTTAATAAAGATTACACCCTAATTTATGGATTGAGAAGGTGCAAATGCAAAAATGGTAATCAAATAAACACTTAAGTAGGGTTAACTATATATATATATATATATATATATATATATATATATATATATATATATATATATATATATATATATATATATATATATATATATATATATATATATATATATAAGGTTTCATAGCTATACGTTTCTCCTCATGGACACAAACCAAAAACAATATCCCAGAGATGGTGGTATGAATCAGAAATTTGTTCAAAACAATTACTTAAACTTTTGATTCATTGTGCGTTGTGCACCGGCACTGAAATATTTTAATTTTAATTTTTTAAAATATAGCTCACATCTGTTCCCTACATTAGCTTTGATTTAAAAACATTCTATATATGATCATTCCATCTATTTTTTTTAAGGAATCAGAAACATTTCTAATTAAGTATGAACAAAATGTTTCAACTGTGACCATTCCCAATCTTTTGTATTCAAATCCCACTGCAAATACAGCTCATACTTTTAGCTCAGATTAAGAAAAAGTATGGTTAAAAACATTCTATCCCTGACCATGTCGTCATTTTTCAAAGAATTTAACCACAGGTAAACTCTAATTGAGGAAATATGACAACTCATATAGGCCATGACTTAGAAAAAGGATGACAAAAGCATTCCAAACTCTACAATCCAATCTTTTTTTAAGAATTGGAAAATATCTTTAAATATGAGGACCTGTGCCTGTGAATGAATATACATGATGATTGAGAAGTTTGTATTGAGATGTCTTCATCATGATGTATCAAGTACCCTCTACTGATTAACCCTTTCGATATCAATCCACCTTAAACTACCCCTGATTTGACAATACTAAACTGTGTATTTTTAAGTGTTCATATTTATCTAAAAATCTGTCATTATAGTAATTTTTATTTATGCTCCAACCACCAGCTCAATACTGAGAAAGATCTTTATATTGCTACATCCCTTTAAATGCTTGATTATTTTCAAAATGTTTTGAAAATTATAAGCATTTTCTTTGATTACAAATATGGTAAGGGAAGGGTTAAATATCATGACAGACATCTCTGTCTTTCTTTTGTCGTCCTTATACATTCAATGTATTCAAAATCTATACAATTCTTGAAATTATTTATCCCCATAATTCCTGAATTACTCATCCTCTCTTCTCATTCCTTTTGTCTTCCCTGCCTCACGTGCATTATTCTCATAAACTGTAATTATTTCTAATCGTATTATAATACATATCGTAGATTATATTATTCTCATATTATTCTGATTCTTAATTGATTTTACTTCTTTCGTTATTATTGCATATGCAATGTATTATTACTCTTATAAATTGTAATTATTTTTAATCGTATTACATTGCAATATTACATATTAAATCGTATTATCGTAAATTACATTCATTTTGATTAATTTGATTTATATTGCTCTCTATTTGAGTTGAAATTTGAATTGCACATGCGCAATTATGCATATTTGTAGTGCATGCAAAAACCAAAAAAGAAAAAAGAAAAAACTGAATTGGACCATGAAGTGTTTCTTTTGAAACATCATCTCTGGCATACCTATATATATAGAGATATATGTGCATACATACATACATACATACACACATCCATCCTACATACATACATACA
>OZ024740.1:80134421-80136921 GCA_964016885.1 Eledone cirrhosa | reverse complement strand
CTGGAGAACCTTCCATAATGCATCTCTGTTAACAGTATCGAAAGCTTTTGTCAGATCGACAAAAACCTGATACAGATCCAAGCCTTGTTCCATGCACTTCTCCTGGAGCTGTTTAGCTGAGAAGATCATATCAGTAGTGCCGCGTCCAGCACGAAAACCAGATTGACTTTCAGGAAGAACACAATCTGCAATGTGTGTCAGCAGACGGTCCAGAAGCACTCTACATAAAACTTTCCCTACGACAGAAAGCAATGATATACCTCTGTAGTTCCCACAATCGTTCCTGTTGCCCTTTCCCTTGTACAAGACCACCATTACTGCATCTCTCCAGTCCTCAGGTACGGATTCATTAGCCCATATCCTGCCAAACAAAGAGTGAAGATGTTGCAGGAGTCTCTCACCACCATTTTGTAGGAGCTCAGCATGTATGCCATCCATACCTGGAGATCTTCCCCTGTTCAGCTTCGAAATAGCCACTGCAACCTCCACAAGCGTCAGAGGTTCTGCGAGAGCTACTTTCACAGGACTTTCTGGAATGAGATTGAGGAAATCTTCACTAACGACAGACGGCTGATTCAAAAGATCATCAAAGTGCTCTCGCCACATTCGTAGAATTCCTTGTGAGTCACAAAGAAGTTCTTTGCCATCCTTGCTGCGAAGCGGTGTCACCAGAGAAGAAGACGGTCCATAAACTTCACGCAAGAGACTGTACAACAGCTTTGTGTTATTGGAATCAGACGCAGTTTGTATCTCACCAGCCTTCTCACTCCACCACTGATCCTTCATCTGAGAAAGACTCCGCCTAACACGTGATGTTACATCCCTGAGTTCCTCATGCAACGTATTCCTCTCCTGTGGTTTTGCCGTCAAGTAGCGTGACAGAGCACGCCTCTTATCAGCCAACAAGTCTTCTATATGTACGTCATTCTCATTAAACCAGTCCTGATGTTTTCTCTGCACCACCAATCCCAGAACACGCCTGCCTACATCATAAATCGACTTTTTAAGGGTCGGCCAATCCTCACCAAGATCTGCAGCCTGCATCTCTTCTTCCAATGTCCTCTTCACATTTTTATCCTTAAGACGAGCAGCATTCAATCTTTTGGGCAGGGCAACACCAGGAGCCCGGATTTTACGTTTAGTGATTAGTTTCACTTTTGCGCGTACCAGGCGGTGGTCTGTCCAGCACTCAGCTCCACGAAGAACACGAACACACTGCACATCCTGTCTGTCACGCATCCTGACTAGGACGTAGTCCAAAAGATGCCATTCCTTAGATGCAGGATGCATCCATGTGGTCTTGAATTTGTTCTTTTGTTGGAACATGGTGTTGGTAACACAGATCCAGCTCCTCACACATCTGCAGCAGGAGCATACCATTGTTGTTACACTTTGCCACCCCATGCCTTCCGATTACATTCCATGTGTTAAAATCCCTACCCACTCTAGCATTAAAGTCACCAAGCACGATGACTTTGTCTGCCTGAGGGATATTTCTTAAAACACCTTTCAAGGCATGGTAAAAGGACACTTTTTCTTCATCGACAGAATTCATAGTTGGAGCATACACACTCACCAGGGTAGCATATCTTCCTTTGTCCAGCGGAACTCTCATGGACATAAGACGCTCACTAATCCCTACTGGGAATTCTTCTAATGTATTCACAAGTACAGTCTTAACAGCAAATCCTACCCCAGTCTCTCTTCTGGTTCCTTCACCTCTTCCTTTCCAGAAGAATGTATATTCTCCACAAAATTCTGTAAGATGACCATCTCCAGCTAACCTCGTCTCAGATAAAGCCACGATGTCAAGATCGTAACGTCGAAGCTCCTTTGCAACAAGAGCGGTCCTTCGTTCAGGACGCTCCAAGGAATCCCTGTCAAGCAGCGTCCGTACGTTCCAGCAGCCAAGACTAAATGCCTTGTTTGGCTCTATTACAATGGCACGATGACGAGCGGGCCCAGGCTGTGATAACCCGAAAAGAAGAAAAGATCAACATCATCGGTAACTACTGAGCCGCAGGTTTTATGTCGGAGTTTCCTGAGATGCCTTCTCCTAGAAGAATGCCCTGACAAGGGCTAGGGGTTCTTCACTCCCAGTGGTTTAACTGCGCGATCGGGCATCCAGCCCGATTATTTCTATGTCCCCGCGCAAAATAAAAAATAAAAAAATAAAAAATCACTTATTGACACTTATACGTACGACATACACACACGCGCATACATATGCGCGCACACAGCAACACTCATACATACAAACAAACACACACACATATATATATATATATATTACCGTCATTACTGATACAAGATTACAAGATTATGTCAACTGTTGACTTTCAAGAGTTTGTATAGTTGAAGCCGATCGTATTACAGTCCAGTATTATTATAATTGCTTTACAGCAGAGAGTTATGGCTCTCCACGCTCTGAGCTTAAATCCCGCCGAGGTCAACCTTGCCTTTCATCCCCACGGAGTCAACAAAAGAGAGTACCAGTGAT
>OZ024740.1:80124421-80126921 GCA_964016885.1 Eledone cirrhosa | reverse complement strand
TCAGCAATCACACTGACAATATCCACAATATTGCAGTGGAGAAAACTCTACTCTCTGATCATGACATGGTTCTCTGTGATCTGAGATTCCACCGTCCAATATACAAACCCAATGTCATCTCTCCTGTCCATCCGTTTGACGCTATGGATTTCCACAATGCAAACTGGGAAGCGATCAGTCATGATCTTGCACATGTCGACTGGTCCTTCACGCACACTCATACACCCACTAACATCAAAAAGTCCTGGCAGACATTTGTGGACACTGTTACAAACATATGTGCTAAACACACCCCATTAAGAACTATAAACAAATCTAAGAGCAGAATCCCTAGAAATAGAAAAACGCTCATCAGAAAAATTAAGAGAACGAACAAAAAAATCAACAAGCTGAAATACTGTCAGCAGCAACACATCAACTTGACTGCCATTTCATCACTAGAGATTAAAAAACATAACCTCCAAAACAACATAATGTCCCTCATCAACAATCAGAGAAGTGCTGAAGAGGCCTGGGCCATTGAGAAGATCAAACTCAATCCCAAAGTGTTCTTTTCATTTGCAAAAAAACACAAAATCACTGGCTCTACTGTTGGCCCTCTAATTGATGAAAATGGCACTCTTCAAGACAAAGCTAAAACCATGGGTGAGATACTGCAGAAACAATACTGCTCTGTTTTCAGCAATCCTGATATGGCCGATCTGGGCTGTATCGGCGATGTTACTCCCCATTACACCTTATCGGACATAACGTTTGGCGCCCCTGATGTCTTGGCGGCAATAAAGGAAATCAAGCATAATTCAGCAGTAGGTCCCGATAGGTTCCCTGCTTGTGTCTTGAAGGCGTGTCAACACCAACTTGCATCTCCTCTTGCCAATCTGTAGCGGAACTCACTGGATGCTGGATATGTGCCAGAAAACCTTCTATCCCAGTCTGTTGTCCCAGTTTTCAAAAAGGGAAACAAATCCCTTGCCGTGAATTACCGTCCAATCTCACTCACCTCTCATATCATTAAAGTATTTGAGCGAGTGGTGAGATCGCGAATGACCCACTTCCTTGAGAGTAACAATATGCTGAACTCCAACCAGCATGGATTCCGTAATGGAAGGGATTGCCTGACGCAGCTACTGCATCACTTTGATGACATTTTGAGAGCCTTGGGAGAGGGTTCCAACACTGATGTTATCTACCTTGATTTCAGCAAGGCCTTTGACAGGGTTGATCATAGCATTCTACTGCGAAAGCTGTCCAATATTGGTGTCACTGGAAAGCTGCTGCAGTGGATCAAGAGCTTCCTGTCAAACAGAACCCAACATGTTGTAGTTGAGGGAGTCAAATCAAGCCCAGCCAAAGTCAGTAGTGGGGTCCCACAAGGCACTGTGTTGGGCCCACTTCTCTTCATCATCTATATTAATGACATCACTGACATCATCAAACACAGCAACATTAAAATTTTCGCTGATGATTCCAAGCTCCAAAAGGTCATCAATGGCGTGGATGACCGGATAAGCCTTCAGTCAGACCTACTGGCTGTTACCCAATGGGCAGAAAAGAACAACATGTTACTGAACGAAGACAAATTCGAACTGATCCACTTTGGAAAAGAGGATGCTCTGAAACTCCCGTACTCCCTTCCCTCCGGGGAAACTCTCGTGGCATCTAACAACATCAGAGACTTGGGAGTAACCGTGGACAGCAACATAAGCTGGACCACGCATATAAGCAGCAAAGTTGACATGGCCCGCAGAATGTGTTCCTGGATCCTCAGAACCTTCCAGTCGAGAGATTCCCGCACCATTATCCTTCTCTTCTCTACTTTCGCCCGACCACACCTTGAATACTGTTGTCCACTGTGGTCTCCCCACACGAAACAAAGTATCATGAAACTTGAAGCTCCTCAAAGGGCAATCACGAAAAAGATAGATGGCATGTCAGACCTTGACTACTGGGGTCGATTAGAAAACCTGAAACTTTACTCACTCCAACGTCGCCGTGAGCGTTATATTATCTGCATGATGTGGAAAATGTTCCATCATCACTGCCCAAATGATGTTGGCATCGCCTTCAAGATACACCCAAGGCTTGGGCCCCGTGCTATCCGTCCCATTCAAAAATCTAAATCGCAACTCATAACAACAATACGGCACAATTATTTCACCTCAATCGGCCCTGCTCTCTTCAACATCACACCAGGACACGTCAAAACAGAAACTGACCACACAAAATTCAAGAAGTCTTTGGACAAATTCCTCCAAGTAATCCCGGACAAACCACCCACACCCGGATATGTCTCCGCAAACAGTAATTCTCTTCTCGAATGGGCCATGGTGCCCAAATCCTGAATTGAAACACTTCGCCAGGTGGTGCTATTAAGTTAGACATGGCCTGGGCCAATACTGGCCAAAACATTTCAAAGTTATATGTATATATATATATATGTATATATATATGTATATATATATATGTATATATATATATATATATATGTATATATATATGT